>BQKN01066741.1:149405-222071 GCA_022839385.1 Asparagus kiusianus | reverse complement strand
GAGATGTGACGGGCGACGTGGGCGCACGCGGGGCTCGAAGCAATGCACAGGAAACGCGGGCGGCGGTGATTTCGTGCGCGCGCACGAAAGCATGCGGGAGGGGGGCTTCTCGTGGGCGTGGGCAAACCCACGTGGGTGGCCCCCGCTATCCCCTGCTCACATATATGTATTCTGCAAAAGACATGTTGTTTTCCAAAGAGGAGTGACATCCCGCCATACATACATATTCACATACATACATAAGAAATGCATGAACCTAAATAATATTCGATATTTGATGAAAATCGAAATGGGTTAGGTTTGTATTACAGATGGATGCTCATACTCCTTGTCATTTCTAAATCGAAGCCAACACATTCAAGAAACATGACCAACATACTGTTTAGAGGAACTCTCCTATATGGGCGTAGGTGGACTTATCAGCCTTATTCATTTGAGGGCGAGAACGTTTCGTACAGTCCAGAAAACATTATTTGCAAAATGAGAGCCCACAGCGACAAGAGCGGTCACTGTTCATTTGTCTTCAACATGGCGCAGCAGCAAATAATTTTCCTGATACACGAGATAATGCAGCTAGTTTACATGCGAAATCAGGTAACTTTCAGAAAAATAAAGAAAACCGGCAAGAAACAAGAAGCAGGTACACAAGATCTAGCCGAGAAAAGAAGAAGGAAAGGACTACAGAAGTAAAATGTCACTGTAAGAAATAAACAACAAAGCGCACTGATTTGGTCAAGAACTGGAACTGCTGAGGTCATAAATGAACAACAGCTAGAGCACCATACTGCTAGTCCAAGAAGTTAAACATATAGAAAGAGGTCCTATTAGAACCACCTTGGTGATATAAGAGGCAGATGTCAGAGATGAAAATGGTCGTGGGACCGTCCCAAAACTCTCCCGAGTCTTCCAAGAAAGCTGCTCGTGTCCCATAGTGAAAATAGACTACAAAATATTTCTATTCAAACAGAAAAGAACATGCTGATTTAGGATGTTAAAATGCTTGCATATATTCTACTTGGAGAATAGAGAAAAGCATCTGGCAGGTTCCATCTATATGAAATAGCATAGAAAGAAATCGAGTTTCCTATCAGATACGCAACTCGAGTGTGACTACAAGTTCGATATAGATTGTAGACAATGGAAAAAAAAAACTAAAGAATAGACTTAACATACAGAAGGAGAACGAGGCATGAAAGTGAAAAGAATAGAAGATAGATGACAATGAAAGTAGCCGATCAAAGATCAAGGTGACAAAAGTGTATTTCGCTATTAGGCCTGTAACCACATTAATTCAAAAGGCTTAACCATATTTGTACTGTATGTAGTATGTACTTACATATTTAACCATCTATCCGTCTTCCTTTGAAACATGAGACTAACCCCAATCCCACGCCTTATTCTGCAAAGCCCACTATAAATTGAATGGTTAAAGAGAATGATCCAGACTCCTAATACTATGAAAGATTTGTATAAAGATAAATCGGTTTCCGATATATATCTGTACCAATTACATCTAACTAAACAATAGAATTAATTTTGAAAGCATAAGTCAAGTCTACAAATAAGTAACTTCAGCTGTCACCCCTTTTATTTCTGCATAAATAATCATATCATGAAGGTTTTTACAATCTGCAGAAGAGTTTTAATCTCAAAAAGGAAGTCCACTGGAGTATAATTAAGATCTCAATATACTGGTGTGTAAACAAACTGGGTAGACAGGTTATACAAAAATACAAGAAAGATACATTTGCTCAGGATGA
The DNA here is from genome assembly GCA_022839385.1 of Asparagus kiusianus. NCBI lineage: Eukaryota > Viridiplantae > Streptophyta > Magnoliopsida > Asparagales > Asparagaceae > Asparagus > Asparagus kiusianus. Next base: position 220,311 of record BQKN01066741.1, on the reverse strand, counting down.
AGGACAGATTCATTATATGACAAGAACAACAAAAAATGTTTATTGTCAACAATGAATAGTTCGAAGCATTTCATCTATACATTTGGCACTCTTGGGGGTGAAGCACTGCTAGCATTCGATCCTTGATCATGAGGAATGAGGAATAGATAATTGAAAATTTTCGTCTATTACCAATGCGGCATAAATATTGAGCATACTTGAGTTAACTCGTCATTTCCATCTGTTTCATCCAGAGTGACCACTTAACAGCCTCGAGGAAATTCTCGTTCCTCTGTAGAGCAGCAATTAAGTTAGTAAAGGTTACTCGATCAGGCTTGATGCCTTTCACTCTCATTTCCTGCACAACAGTAACAGCCTCCTCAACCATTCCAGCAATCCCATAAGCCTTGATCAAAGAATTATAGCTATACAAATCAGGTTCCATGCCTCGCTCTTTCAGTTCACCAAGCACACAAGCAACTTCCTCTATCCAACCTTTCTTCCCGTATATATTTATCATGATATTGTAGGTGTAATGATCAGAAGGGCAGCTTGCTTCCTTCATCTTCTGCAAAACTTCATTGAATTCCTCCAATAAATCTTCCTTTCCATAAGCATGTAACATACAATTGTATGCTTCGAGGGAGACAGGGAGCCCATCATGTTGCATTTGCTTAACAACTGATCTCATGCTTTTAAAGTCCTTATTATTTCCATATGCTGCTATAATGGTATTGTAAGAAATTACATCTTGCAAACCTTGCTTTCGTGCCATTCGAAATACCTCCCTAGCTTTTTTGAGAAGACCGGCTTTCCCATAAACATCGAGCATGACATTGAAAGTGATGGTGTTAGCAGAATAACCACATTGGATCATCTCGTTGAAGAGCTTCGAGACTTCATCCACGGGCAAAGCATGGCCACAGCAGTTTATAACACAGTTGTACATGGCCTCATCCCACACTATTCCAGACCTTAGTACTCGATAGTAGACACTCGCCAATTTTTCAAGCAAGCCACATTGTTGGTAAGTCCTGAGCATATCACGGAAAAGATATGTATCAGGAACTATATCTTTTTGTTTCTCCATCGCGTCTAACACCAAACATGCATCTTTCAGAGATCCGGCTTTAATGTACATCCTGACAACTATACTGTAAGCAATCATATCGAAGGTTATTTCAGAGGCTTTCAGCATCAAATATAGATTTTCAGCATCATTAAACTTGTTAAGGGAACTATAAATATCAATCATTGAACATGTAATATGGAGATTTGGGTTCATCTCAGATTTTGGCATTTGAGCATAGATCTTAACTGCGTTCTCAAATTGACCTGCCTCTTTACAGGAACATATTAATAAATGGTATAAATTGCCTTCAAATTCAGAATCTTTCCACTTCTTCTCTTGTAGAACTTGTAGAGCTTCTTCCAGCAAGGAGTTTTTCACGTAAGCCATGACTAAAATAGAACACGATGTCGGATCAAGTAAAATATTCTCATAAAAAGAAGTTTTTAAGATGAGAGGGAGTTCATGTACTCTTCCAACCTTCTCATATGCTTGCAAAAGGCTACTTAGAATTGATGAATACTGGCATCCAACTGCCCTCATATCCATGAGAATTTTAATAGCACTGTTTTGGTCACTATGCCTCGCTTGCAAGTTTATCATCGTGTAGAAATTGGAAGAGTTTGGCTTAAATCCCACATTCTTCATTTCCGTGTAATATCGTAATGCTTCTTTGTAATTGTCAGACCGACCAAAGCCCTCAACCATGGACCTGTAGCTTGTTTCATCTGGCTCCAAGCCAACATTTTGTAGACTTCGAAATAATCGTTTTGCAGCTATAGTGTTGGACACCTTTCCATACCCGGTAATCAATGTATTATACGCAATAATGTTAGGGGATATTCCCGATGCAAGCATGGACTTCAATACTGATTCTGCCTCCTCTAGCTTCCCTTGCTGGCTGTATGCATTAATACGAACCAACCAGTTCTCCAAATTAGGAACCACTTCATCTTCCTCCATCAAGCTAATGACCTCTTCCGACTTACTGTACAATCCCAAACGAGTACAGATGGTAATCATAGCGGAGTAAGCGCTGATGCATTTTAGATTGAAGCTCCTCATTTGATTGAATGTGTACTCAGCTTGTGAGAGATGAGTATTCCTTTGGTAAAGGCCCATGAGCATGCCGATTGTGGCTACATTAGGCTGCACTCCTCTTTCTAACATCATATGAAACCATTTAGAACCCCACTGAACAAGCCCCCTTTTAGCACATACAAAAATCAGTGCATTAAATACCTGAGAAGTCAATTCACAACCAGAATCAGAAACCATTTCTCGGAGCACCGACTTAGCCATGCTCCAATGCTCCTTCCTAGCCAATGCTCTTAATACTAGATTATAAGCTGTATCATTCTTATTCAACTTCCCGTGGTCCTTCATCCACATAAAGAGTTCAATTGTCTTGTCGTCATTAATCCTCTCAAGGAATCTAAGTATAGAGTTGCAGCGCTCGACATTAGATTCAGGTCTTATGGTGGATAGAGCATCTTTGATTTGGTTACTACTATCTTTTGTACGCTCCAGTGATTGATTATTTCTAGTAGAAACTCGTTTTTTACCTCTTCTTTGTACTGTTTTATTCATATTGACGACTCGACTCCATATTTTCCTTCCACTCTTCTTCAGTACATTATTCGCATCACTCTTGCTCTGGATTTCCACCGAATTAGTTATCGGGTTCATCATCAGAGTTAAGCCTTCACCTACTAAAGCCTCGTCCGAATCTTTATTCAACTGAGACCCTTCACTTGCTTCCAACCCATCAACCAAAGTCTGTTGGAACCTACCATTAGGATTCGAATTAATAACCAATATCTTCAAAGATTTCTTCTTTCTTTGATGGAAAGAGAAGCCACATAATCTCTCAGCATCAAGTCTCACTATTTTCTTCCTATATACAAATAAGCCCACACCAAATTGAGATGAGCATGAGCTGTGAACATATGGACCAAATTGCCCCAAAAGCTTGGATCTTTTCGACTCATAAATCTCAGGAGCAGCACCAAATCTCAAAGAACCCATACTATCTACCAAGCCATCAATTTTGATCCTCTTAGTGATCTGTACGGAATCGAAATGCAACCAAATTGAAACATTAAACAACTCAGATGAAGAAAGGGGTAAAAAAAGAATATATTTTGATCACAAATACCGAACTTTTGATCAATGAAGAAGAAGTAGGATTGTGAATGGGACTGTTTTATTAAAGAATGTAGCAAAAAATTTGAAGAGATAGCAAAATTTGATAGTTGAGGAATTAGGGTTAGTTTGGAGCTTACTATCTTCGCTGCAGCTGAGGAGCTCAAAGGAACGCAGCGGAGGAGCTGAGGATTACGGGAATTAAAAAGGAGGAAATTTTGTCCAAAAGATTAGGGTTTAAATTGGGGAGGGAATTCTTATCCGTAGACTGAACCAGCGCCGCGCGTTGTTTTTCTGTTTGGGTAATTGCATATTAGTCCCTTACATCATTCTTAATTGATGACTTGTCCCTTAAATTCCCACAAATCTTAAATTTTCTTGCAATTCGCCGCTCCGTGAGGAATTCTGTTAATTCCTCTAACTCTAGATGGGTGGTTAAGCTTTAATTACCATATAAAATTACCCAAGCACCCCTGAGTTCTTTATGTGGGGTTTTCTCTAACTCTAGCAGGGAATATAGTCGTTGGAAAAAGCTCCGGAGTGAGCTTGGGGAAGCTCCTGACCATCGGAGAAGAAACAATTGATGGATTTCGATTGGGAGAGGGATTATGATGGAGAAACCATTTAAGTCCGTTGAAGTTAACGGAAGCTCACTCTCACAAATAATGTCACTAAACACGATGGACGAATTTGCAAGAAAATTAAAGACTCGAGGGACCACTTAGCAAGTACCAAGATTTGAGGGACTCTTTTGACGATGGTTTTAATAAGATTTAAGGGACTGAAGTGCAATTACCTCTTTTTCTCTCACTCGTACAAAAATATCTTTCTGTTTGGGCTAAAATATCAACAAAGCCCGTAGCATTAGATTCAAAAAACCTGCAACAAAATCCTTCACCGAGATTAATCAGCCTCTTCCTCTTGCCATCAAAAACCCATGCATCTTCACACATGCGGAGTGTGGACCCGTCGCTTATTCGCCAAACCAGACATCTCGCAATAAACTGGGCGAGCTTCAACGATGCTTCGGCGAGTAAATGACAAATTTTCAAAAGTCCTCTTTGGACTTTTAATTCCAAAAAAATAATCATTTTCAACTTATTTTTAGAAACTGGCCTGGTTTCAGCCTCAGCGCTGAAACCAGGTCGGTTTCTGAAAAAATATTTTTAAAACTTCACGGGAGTTGAAATTTTTAAACGAACAATTTTTCAAAACAGCCCCATTTAAATTTTTTTTTAAATCGACCGATTTTTTTTATCAAAACCGACCCGTTTTTTGCCACGTCAGCCTAATCACCTTCTTAAATAGTCGGGGTTGCCAACCCCGACTATTTAGGAGTATGTTAAACCCCAATTAGAACCCTTAAACTCTAAAATTTTATGTCCTAAATAGTCGGGGTTGCCTGGCAACCCCGACTATTTAGGACAGTGATTAGGCTGATGTGGCAAAAAACGGGTCGGTTTTGGTAAATAAAAAAAATCGGTCGATTTTAAAAATAAAAAAATAAAATGGGGTTGTTTTGAAAAATTGTTCATTTTTAAACTATGAAACTTCACGTGAGTTGAACTCCCGTGAAGTTTAGTAAAGCTTAACTCCCGTGAAGTTTCGGAATTTTTTTTCAGAAACCGACCTGGTTTCGGCGCTGAGGCTGAAACCAGGTCGGTTTCTGAAAATAAGTTGGAAATGAGTCTTTTTTGCGATTATTATTGTAAACGGGATTGTTTTGAAAATTTGTCCTAAAAGACAATCTGGGAAAATAGCGAGACTCAAACACCTTGAAGAACAACAAAGAATCTCTAGCTGAAAGTCCCCAACCTTGTTTAGCAAAACATCGCGAAACTAAAAGATTTAATATCTTCAAAGATGCGGACCAGTCTTATGGTTGTAGGAACTGAGCACGCGGCGCCCAAATCCATTTGAACTTATGAAACGTTTTACTTGCTATTTTTCCATACAAAAGCTGATGGGAACCGGGGTCCATCCCCATGATGAATTAATATGGATTTAATCCATGGAGTTTTTGTGGTTGACTACATGCATGCATTGATAGATTGTCTTTCCCCATGCATTGAGAAAAGGAATGGTTAGTCTTTGGACTTCCCCATGCAATGAATACGTTGTAAGCAAGAGGCATATCCTCCCTATAAATAGAGGGGAGATGGTGAAGGTTGAAAGCAAGAAGCAAGAAGAAGAACCACATACAATCTGTAATCCTCAAGTGAGTTTTGAGAGAGAGTTGTAATCCTCAAGTGAGTTTTGAGAGAAAGTGATCCTCAAGTTAAGTTATACCAACTTGAGAGAAGACCATTTGTAAACTTTCATTTGATTATAGTGGAAACGGTGAAGAAGGGGCGGGTGAGGACGTATGCTCAATTTGAGCTGAACCTCGGTAAATCTTGTGTGTGAAATCTCTCTATTTCTCTTGTTTTTTTCTCATCTCATCACAAAGACGGGAAAGGTCTTGTTGTATTGTTAATTTCCCAATAGTGGTATCAGAGCAAGGTTATTAACTTCTTGTGTTGAGATGGAGACTCCTGTCGACAGCGTTCGAATGATCAGTTTGAATGGCCGCAATTGGATGATATGAAAGGCAAAGATGATGGATCTTCTATATTGCAAGGACCTCTATGCGCCAGTTGAAGGTGAATCCTCCAAGCCAGAGTCCATGTCGGCGGATGATTGGAAGAAGCTCGACCGGAAAACCATCGGCACCATTCGACAATGGGTGGATGACACTGTATTCCATCATGTGTCAAATGACACTTCGGCGAACAGCTTGTGGAAGAAACTTGAAGATCTCTACGAAAGAAAGACCGCCGGCAACAAAGCTTTCTTGATTCGGAAGCTTGTCAATCTCAAGTTCAAGGAAGGTGATTCTATATCTGAACATTTGAATGAAATTCAAAGTATTGTAAATCAACTTGCAGCCATGAAGATGGTGTTGGAAGATGAGCTTCAAGCCCTTCTTTTGCTTAGCTCGTTACCAAATAGTTGGGAGACGTTGGTGGTGTCTCTTAGCAACTCTGCACCTGATGAAGTTGTATCCATGAACCAAGTTACAAGCAGCCTCTTGAATGAAGAAATACGAAGAAAGTCATCTGGATCCTCCCATTCTCATGCTCTTGTTACCGAGAACAAGGGGAGGAGCAAATATCGACAGCCTCAGAATCGAGACAAGTCAAGAGAAAAATCAAAGGCTGGAAAGGATATTAGTTGCTATCACTGCGGGAAGAATGGACACATAAAACAGGAATGCCACAACCTCAAGCGAGAACAAAAGGAAGGAAAGACCAATGAAAAACAAGAAATGAATGAAAGTGCAGCTATTGTCAGTGACAATGAAATTGTACTTTTCTCGGCATGTGAAGAAGACTGTGCAAATCTCACTTGCCAAGACTTAGAATGGGTGATTGATTCTGGTGCCTCCTACCATGCTACTCCCCGAAAGGACTACTTCACTTCGCTTCGTGAAGGTAATCTTGGAATAGTAAAGATGGGTAACAAAAACTCTTCTCAAATTCTTGGCATTGGAAATATTTGTGTTACTACTAACCTTGGAACAAAGATAGTTCTAAAAGATATTAGATTTGTGCCCGATCTTCGTCTTAATCTTCTCTCCACCGGCAAACTTGATGAAGAAGGATACACGAGCAACTTTGGTAAAGGATGTTAGAAGCTTACCAAAGGGTCACTTGTACTAGCGAGAGGAAAGAAGTGTCGCACTCTCTATAAGACTTGGTTTCACTTAGAGAATGATGAACTTGGAACAGTGGAAGGTACATCTATGGATTTTTGGTATAAACGGCTTGGCCACATGAGCGAGAAAGGACTACAAACTCTCGCAAGGTGACAACTACTTCCATCCATGCAAGGTACAACACTATCCCACTGTGATCACTGCTTGATTGGGAAACAACATCATATAGCTTTTGTTAAAAATTATAACAAAAAGAAAACTGGCATAGTGGACTTTGTCTATTCGGATGTATGCGGACCCATAAATGAAAAAACTTTTAGTGGTACCTCATACTTTGTGACCTTCATAGATGATGCATATAGAAAGGTGTGGGTGTATGTCATAAAAACCAAAGATCAAGTCTTTGAAGTTTTCAAAGACTTTCATACCAAAGTTAAAAGAGAAACCGAAAAGCTCTTGAAGTATATTCACACTGATAATAGTGGTGAGTATACTTCAAGGATGTTTGAAGACTATTGTTCTTTTTATGGCATTAGACACCATAAGACTGTTCCACACACACCACAACACAATGAGATTGCAGAAAGGATGAACCGCACAAGTTGGAAAGGATAAGGAGTATGCTATCATTAGCTAAATTACCAAAAATATTTTGGGGAGAAACAGTGCGAACAGCCTGCTACTTGATAAACATGTCCTCCTCGGTTCCTTTAGATGGAGATATTCCAGAAAGAGTTTAGAGCGGAAAGGATATTTCATATTCTCACTTGCGGGTGTTCGGGTGCAAGGCATTTGTACATGTACCTAAGGAGAAAAGAACAAAACTTGATGATAAAGCTATTCCATGCATCTTCCTAGGATATGGAAATGATGAATTTGGGTATAGGTTGTGAGATCCTAAAAATAAGAAAATTGTGAGGAGCAGGGATGTTGTTTTTTGTGAAGATAAAACACTTACTGATTTTGAAAAAGAAGATGAGCCACAAAACACTCATATCATCCCAGATCCAATCTCTACACCAGTTGTTTTTCCTTCTCCCATGCTAGAAAATAATGATTTTTAAGATGTGCAGGAAGAAAAAGAAATTACAGGTTCCCCAGGTTTTTATCAGGGGGAGCATGAACATGTAGAGCCACAATATATGGATCAACCACAAGTACCTCAGTTGAGACGGTCAGAGAGAGAACGACAACCCTCAACTAGATACCCTGCTTCAGAATATACTATGATAACAGATGCAGGTGAACCGGAAAGTTTCTATGAAGCACAAGTTCATGATGATCGTGCAAAATGGATGAAAGCTATGCAAGAGGAGACGGATTCTTTGCATAAGAATCACACTTATGACTTGGTGGAGCTACCTAAGAACAGAAAAGTCTTGAAGAACAAATAGGTGTTCAAAATCAAGAATGAAGGAAATGGCCAAGTCAAGTACAAAGCTCGCCTCGTGGTGAAAGGTTTCAATCAGAAGCAAGGTGTTGACTATGAGAAAAAATTTTCTCCTGTTGTAAAGATGTTTTCTATTCGGGTTATTCTTGATCTTGCTTCTTCTCAAGACCTTGAAGTTGAGCAGTTAGATGTGAAAACAACATTCCTCCATGATGATTTGGCAGAAGAAATCTATATGGAGCAGCCAGAGGGTTTCAAGGTAAAGAGCAAAGAATACTTGGTTTGCAAATTGAAGAAGAGCTTGTACGGACTCAAGCAGGTAACGCGATAATGGTATAAAAGGTTTGATTCTTTTATGCTTGACCATGGTACAAAAGAACATCTGCAGATCATTATGTTTATGTCCAAAAGTTCTCGGATGCTGATTTCATTATTCTCTCTCTATATGTTGATGATATGCTTGTTGTTGGAAAAGATAGGTCTAAAATTGATAGGTTGAAGAAAGAGCTGAGCAAGTCCTTTGACATGAAGGACTTAGGAGTGACACAACATATATTGAGAATGAAGATTTCTCGAGACAGAAGTGCGAGAAAGTTATGGCTATCACAAGAAAGATACATTAAATGTGTTCTAGAGAGGTTCAATATGTTGAACTCTAAGCCAGTCAGCACACCGCTAGCAGCTCATTTTAAGCTAAGTACACAACGAAGCCCTTCAAGTGAGAAGGAGAAGGAGGAGATGAAGAGCATTCCATTTTCCTCGGCCGTCGGAAGTTTGATATACTCCATGGTTTGTACAAGACCCGACATAGCACATGCAGTTGGAGTGGTAAGTCGTTATCTTGCCAATCCTGGTAAAGAACATTGGGAAGCAGTAAAGTGGATTCTAAGATATCTTAGAGGAACCTCTAAACATTCTTTATGTTTTGGAGATGGAAAACCTATCTTAGAAGGCTACTCTGATTCTGATATGGCAAGTGACTTGGACAAAAGAAAGTCCACATCAGGCTACTTATTTACCTTGGCAGGGGAGTCGTATCATGACAATCAAAGCTGCAAAAATGTACACTCTATCCACCACAGAAGCTGAGTATATCGCTGCTACAAAAGCCAGCAAGAAGCTCTTGTGGATGAAGAATTTTCTGAAGGAGCTATCTCTCAAGCAAGAGAAGTACACTCTATACTGTGACAGTCAGAGCGCCATCGACTTGAGTAAAATGCTACCTATCACTCAAGGACAAAACATATCGACGTACGCTTTCATTGGATCCGTGATGCTTTGGAGAATCGTCTTTTGTACATTAAGAAGATTGATACTAGCCAAAATCCGTCTGACATGATGACAAAGCCTCTACCAAAAGAGAAGCATGACTTCTGCCGAAGAAAGGCAGGTATGACTACTATTTGAAAACTTTCTCCTCGTGAGGATAGAGTGGGAGATTGATGGGAACCGGGGTCCATCCCCATGATGAATTAATATAGATTTAATCCATGGAGATTTTGTGGTTGACTACATGCATGCATTGATAGATTGTCTTTCCCCATGCATGGGTAAAAGGTAGGGTTAGTATTTAGACTTCCTGATGAGGACAAGAACAACAATATCTTTATTTGTTATTTTCAATTTAGTAGTTAATTCAGTTTAAATTTGAATTTCAATTCAGGTTGAGATTAGGTAGTTAGTTAGTTGATATTTGATTTTTTTGAGAGATTTGAAAATCTGTAATTTCTCTTCTATTTAAGGCATTGATGTAATCAGAATGATTCAATAATGAATTGAATGAAATAAAATTATATTAGCTAAATCTTTGGTGTGAAACCAATGAGTGTGAAACCCTAGCTGATAATTTTGTTTCTCTCCTCTCCTATTTTACAGCCGCCAGCAAAGTGAAAAAAAAGAAGAAAAGAAAAAGAATCAAAATAAACACTGTTCATCGTCTTCAACCCCATCTCTCATCTCCACTCACAAAACACCAGAGTCCTGCCTCCTCCTCCTGACGTGTCCCCACTCCTTGCTCCTCGTTCACAATCAACAAGATCGCCGTCCACTCAACTACTCCCCTCGGTGGATCTCCTTCCCTAGACTTCCATAAATCCGGATCCCCGCCATCTCCGAGAGCCTCCTGAAGAGCCGCCAGTCCGTCCGCCCAGTCCTGTTGTTCGCCCACATCTTTCCGCCCTCGTCACCATCCAGTCCCGCTAGTCGCCGCATCCGAACAGTCGCCGTCCTCGGCCACCGGAGGCAACCGCCATTCTTCGCCCGCAAGCAGCCGACGACCTCTTTTCTTTGGTTGCAGACAACGTAGAGACGGGAATTCTGGATTGGCTTTGTGTGAACAGACCCGAGTTGACTCAGTTGGATCTGAATTTCAACTCAGATCCAACCTGCATTGGACCGACCCGCATAGGCTTGTTGATTGATGGGCTTTGGGCTTCATTTCACTGTAGATGCTAATGGGCCTTGGATTTCTCTCAATATTTTGGATAGTAAACTCTCAACTCAATATTTTTCTGTTGATTTCAAGTTATTAGTTAATTGCATGGGTAGTACATCTCTAAATTCTTATCATATATTCACTGCATAAATTATTTTTATGAGTCGAGAGAACTGAATATGTGACTATTGAAAAATTGATATTGATCTTAGAACTTACGAAAATGATAATTGATATTGTGAATAAATTATTCGAGATTGGAATTATTTATGAATATCGTTGCAAATCTTGTTAAAACCCATCTGTCGCATTAACTGTTTTATTTAATTTCCTACCAAATAGTATGAATTTTGACGAAACGTTGTATTATTCGAATTAAATCGTTGATTCTGCTAGACCCCCTGTTTCGTTTCGCATCCTTTTTGATATCAGAGTGTTTTACATCATTTTTGGTATCAGAGCATGGTTCCAGGGTAGGAATTTTTTTATTATTATTTGAGTCTTTTATTTAAAAAAACTCATTCATCTCATTTAGCTGTTTGTACACACCATTCATCTCATCTAGCGAGTCCAGCATGTCAAGCAACACGGATCCCGAACTCCTTAGGACTTTCGCTGAAATAGCAGCACAAATTGATAAAACCAACAAAATATTAGCGAGGCTCAAAGGAACGCGTATTACAACTCCACTTCCGCACAGTCAAGGTCATGAACACGTCGTTTATCAACCACCACCTCAACCTCTACTTGATCCACACCCTCAACCTTTGATGCTAGACAAGTGGGATCGTCTTACTTAGGAAACCAAATCCCACCATTATCACAGGGCTCAGGATTTTCGAACTCATTCATCCCAATCTTCCCGTGCTAATACCCCTAGTCAGCCTCTCAGTCGATTTAACCCTAGTTCTCCCCAGTCTAGAGTCGATCCCAAGGTCCAGAAGTCAGAGAGAGATCTTTCCAAACTTAGCCCAATAATTCAGTGTTACAATTGTCAAGGATATGGGCACGTTGCTACTGTCTGTACAACTCCGTTCAGAGTTAGAATTAATAAGCCGCCTATAACGGAATCAAAATCTATTATTCAGGAAACCGTTACCCAGGCCGTAGATTTGACTGAATCTAACTCTGGCAAGAAAATCCAGAATAGTATAATCGAAGAATCATGCACTTCCGTTCCTTCTGAAACTACCCCTGCCATTGTGGAGTTAACTGAAGTTTCATGCAATGACAACACTCCGATTATTCCCCAAGCTACTCCTTTGATTACGGAGTTCACTGATATTGTCCCTGAAGTTGTTCCTGAAATTAAAACTCCAACTCCTCCAGAATTCACTTTAGTGATTGAAAACGTTGTTGACGTTCTCCACGAAGTCCTCCCTGACCAACACGTTCCTGAATTAGTTCCTAAAGTGATTCACTCAAACATTTGTATGGAAGTCGAATACCAAACTAAGCATAGTGAAATAACTAACATATTAGATGTCAAACCCCCATGCATTGTCCCGATAGTCACTCACACATACACTGATCCATTTTGGGAAAATATAGTGATTAGGGATACAAGTTTGAGTGATAAACACGTAAAATATGCATTATCTTAGTGTGTTTCAAGCATGATTTATGAGTGTTTAATGCATATTTCGTGTTTAGATCGAGGATACTGCTGTGGTTTGTGTTCTTATATGTAGGTATTGGCTCAAGAGTGAAAGATTTGATGATCGTTGGAAGTTTTACAAGAGTTTGAAGCAACAACAAGATTTCGAATGCATGGTTCGTGAAGAAAATGGATGCACGAGTATGAAGAACTGGAATTTCGACCATGATGCAATTTGAATTCGGAAAAACTCAAAAGATGAAAGTTGTAGATCTCTTCAACAGGTTTCCAATGCAACTTGAATCACCTCATTCCGAGGTCGGACGCAAAAGTTATAGCCAAAATACCGAAAACTGAAGAAACAAGCACAAAATCAGCAAAACAGCCCCTACCACACCCTGGTGTGGTGCAGACCACACCGGTGGCGCGGGAATTAGTTATTTTCCAGATTTTTAGGGACATATAAATAGATGTTTTGACTTAGGGTTTTGGATATCTTTTGTTTTCTTCTTTTAGCCATCAATTAGCAACTACTCTAGGGTTCAAGTATTGAAGGAAGACATTAATCTCTTGTAGAAGATTGGATTGCAAGTTCTTATTTTGAAGATTTCAATTGAAAGAAGGGTTAATTCTTTCCTCTCTTTGATTTATTTCTTCTTATGATTGATTTGCATAATTATTTGATGTATTCTCTTATTCCAATCATGTGTGAGTAGATTTATTGTCTAGGGTTGGGAAAGAACCCAACTTTTTGGTGATTGATGATGAATTAATATATGTTCTTGGTGAAAGTTTAGATCTTTAAACTTAATTTCTTGTGTTTTAATCTTGTTGATTCGCTTGATCACCGGATTAGCAATCATATGTAATTAATTGAAGGACTGAAAGGTGAAGATTAATACCGGATCTCTAGAGATTAAGCAGGGAGCTCGAACCACGAAAGTAGGCTAGATTCCTTGGGGATTTGATTTGGATTAGCATAAAGCTTAATGGGTTTAATTTAATCTTGATTCCACGAAAGTAGGTTAATTAAGATTGATTAGGCACGATCTTTAGACCTTGAAAGAGGCTTTAGATTAATTTAGGCTAATTCACCCTTTCTAGATTAAACCAACACCAAGAATTGAAATAATTCATCATTGAACACCTAAGTTGTGGTGAAAACCCAATCCTAGTCCTTCATTATATTGAATTCCATCCGATTAGCTGTTTATTTTATTTCTTTATTTAATCTTTTCTAATTCACTCATTGATTTAGCTAGTTGAAAACGTAAAACTTGGTAGATAACCCTAGTCCCTGTGGGATCGACCTTGATAGCTACAACGAGTCTGTGCGCTTGCAGATTTGCCCTACCAAGTTTTTGGCGCCGTTGCCGGGGACTACGGTGTTAATATTGAGTTCTTACGTTATTAAGCTAGACTAGATTTTTTTTATTTTTTTTTATTCTCTTGGCTACTCACTTTCTTTTATGCAAGGACATCAAACAGAAGTAAACGACGAAAACAATCCTGAACTATCGGTGACTCTTGCAAACATAAGAAAGTCTATAAGGGAGCAAAGGAAAACAGAACAAGCTACAATGGGAGATCAAAATCAGCTTCTTAAGGATTTCGCAGCCCCAAATGCTCAAGGCACACAGTCAAGCATTACAAGGCCCAATGTTGAAGCTAATAACTTTGAGCTGAAACCATCACTGCTCTCAATGGTTCAGCAGAATCAGTTTGGAGGAGGTGCTACTGAAGACCCGAACCTCCACCTGTCGATTTTCTTGGAATATTGCGACACTTTGAAACTTAATGGAGTGACCAATGATGCTATTCGACTCAGATTATTTCCGTTCTCTCTAAGGGACAAGGCTAGGGCTTGGTTGCACTCATTGCCAGCTGGGTCCATCACCACTTGGGATCAATTGTCCAGAGCGTTTCTTGCAAAGTATTTTCCTCCAAGTAAAACAGCACAGATGAGGAATCAGATCACAAGCTTTGTACAGAAGGAAGGAGAGTCACTTTATGAAGCTTGGGAACGCTACAAGGAATTATTGAGGATGTGCCCTCACCATGGATTGGAGAAGTGGTTAATTGTTCACACCTTCTACAACGGGCTCACTTACAACACACGGATGACTGTTGATGCTGCTGCAGGAGGAGCTTTGATGAACAAAACAATAGACGAGGCATACACTCTCATTGAAGACATGGCTCAGAATCACTATCAATGGGCGAACGAGCGTGCTCCTCATACATCAAAAGGAGGCAAGTATGAAATAGATGCTTTAGACCATATATCCTCTAAAGTTGATGCTTTATTTAAGAAAGTTGAAGGTTTGAGTATTAATTCTGTGGCATCTACTTCAATTTCATGTGAGATATGTGGCTATGTGGGTCATTCTGCACTTCAATGTCAATTAGGAAACCCCCCATCCATTGATACTTCTGGTAATGAGCAAGTTAACTATGTTAATAACTTTAATCAGAAGGGAGACCCATTCTCCAATACTTATAATCCGGGGTGGAGGAATCATCCTAATTTTTCTTATAGAAACCCACCTGGAAATCCCATGCCCGCATCTAATTTTGGTCATCCTGGTTTTCGTGCTCCTCAATCAAATCTCCCTCCCCAAAGGTCTAATTTGGAAAATATGATGGAAAAGTTTGTGACGACTCAGTCGAGATTGAATGAAGAGTTTAAGCAACAACTACAAACCACGAATGAGGTAGTAAAACAATTGGCCTCTAAGATGGATTCTCTAGCTACACATAACAAGATGTTAGAGACACAAATCACCCAATTGGCATAGAATGTTAGCTCTTCATCTAGGCCTTCAGGCATGCTACCTGGACAACCTGAGACGAATCCCAGAGGTCATGTGAATGCTATAACCCTTAGGAGTGAAAAACAATATGAGGGACCCAAGATGAAGGAAAATGATGGGGTAGATGGTCATCATGAAGAAAAAAATAAAAATGTGATAGATGTGGATAATGAGACCCAGATGCAGGAAGAAGAAAAGGTTGAAAAATATGTGGCTCCCGCTCCTTACAAGCCTCCTCTACCCTTTCCCCAAAGGTTAGTTAAGGCTAAGTTAGAAAAGCAGTTCGGAAAATTTTTGGAGATTTTGAAAAAGTTGCACATCAATATCCCGTTCATTGAAGCTATTTCTCAAATGCCTTCTTATGCTAAGTTCTTGAAAGAGATCCTATCTAACAAAAGGAAGTTGGAAGAATACGAGACTGTGGCCCTTACTGAGGAGTGTAGTGCTATCATCCAGAATAAGCTGCCTCCTAAGCTTAAGGATCCAGGTTCATTTTCTATTCCTTGTGTTATTGGTAATGTCTCTATTAACCGTGCTTTGTGTGATTTAGGTGCAAGCGTAAGTTTGATGCCGATGTCTATTTGTAAGAAGCTTGGCATAGGTGATTTGAAGCCAACCACGATATCACTCCAATTGGCGGATCGATCGGTAAAATATCCGGTAGGTATACTTGAAGATGTACCTATCCAGGTCGGTAAGTTCTTTATCCCGGTTGATTTTGTTGTTTTAGAAATGGAAGAAGATTCTAACATCCCAATTATATTAGGAAGACCCTTCCTTGCTACTGCAGGTGCTATAATTGATGTTAAAAATGGAAGTCTCTCCCTAAATATTGGAGGGGAGAAGGTAGAGTTTGATTTGAACAATGCTATGAAACCCCCTCTAACTGATAAAGTTTGTTACAGGGTCGACGTGATTGACAAGTCTACACATGAGCAACTTGAAAACCATTACTCAGCTGATCCACTTGAGAAGTGTTTGGTAAGTGACGATTCAATAAATAATGAAGACCCCGAGGTAGCCGCATATGCTCAATCTTTAGAATCAACATCAACTGCTCCATTTCAAAATTCAAAATTTAAAAGCCTGAAGTTGAAGTCAAAAGGTTCTACTTGTGAAGAGGATAAAACACTCATAGGCATAACACCGTTCAAGTTGGTATATGACAAATCGTGTCATCTCCCAGTTAAGTTAGAGCACAAGGCGTATTGGGCTATCAAGTTGCTCAATTTTGATATGAAGACCGCAGGTGAGAAAAGAAAGCTTCAACTTCATGAGCTAGATGAGCTGCATTTGGATTCGTATGAGAATGCTCGCATTTATAAAGAGAGGACTAAACGATGGCACGACAAGAATATTCTTCGAAGAGAGTTTAATCAAGGAGATATGGTGCTACTTTTCAACTCTCGTTTGAAGCTTTTTCCGGGCAAGCTCAAATCTCGGTGGTCCGGACCTTTTCAAGTTCGTGAGGTTTTTCCTAGTGGAGTTGTTGAAGTTTGGAGTGAAACAACGGGAGCTTTCAAGGTGAATGGACAACGATTGAAGCACTACATTATTGGGGAACAAAACGAGAAAGGGGTCACTTATACCCTTTCCGATCCCCCTTCGTCGGAGAATTGAGCGCAAAAGGGGTCGAGCTCATGACCATAAAAGAGCGCTTCTTGGGAGGCAACCCAAGTTTTCATCCATTTTTTTTATTTTTTTTTAAATTTTATTTTTTTTAATTTTTTTAGGCAATTGAATCGGCACAAATTTAACTTATAATATTTTTGATCATGCAGTTGTGAAGAAAGGAAGTCAATGAAAAAAAAACTGCAGAGAAATGAGTTAAAACGGAGTGGCAGAGCCTACCACACCCAGGGGTGGTGTACACCACACCCATGGTGCACAGGAAGAAAATTTTCAGAGCCTACCACACCCCTCCACCACACCTGTGGTTCGCTGGTTTGAAGAAAAAAAAACCCGAAAAATCCATCTTCCTCCCATCAGCAACCGCTCCCACCCCTCTTCTTTAACCTAACCCATCCCACCACCTCTTCTCCCATCCTCCATCGCCGGCCACCGATCACCATCAGACCAGCCGGCGGCCACTTCGACCACCAAGACACCGGATCCGCTCCCTTCCCAACTTCGAGATCGCTCCCCTCATCCAGCACCACCTCCGACCCAGATCTGAAACCACCATCGCCGCCTTACATCTCCGACCAGACCAACGACCGCCGCTCACCACGAACACCGCCGGACAACAGCCTCACCTCCTCTACTTCTTCAGATCAACTCCGACCGTCCCCTTTTCAGCCGCCGCCGTTCTCATCCCTCTCCTCCGATCAAGCGTCCACCGCCGGCCTCTCTCCCCATCATCACCAGCGCGACCGCCGCCCTCCACCGGATCTCCTCTCTCCGATCGGACCTCAAACAACACACAGCCGTCTCTTTCGATCTCCGATCCTCAACTGGTTGTCCCATAGTCCAACAGATCTCGAGAGCTACATCAGGCCTGGTTGTGTCATTCTAACAATTTATCATCACCTAGCCAAGTCAAGATGGGATGAGCTCTGCAGAGATTTAAGCTATTGAGCTGGAAGATGATGGCCTTAGCAGCTACTTCTTTCCCTTCATAGTTGCAGAAGATGATGTATGTTCTGAAATCCGAGGACTAGAGAATGTGATAAATGTGGCCGCAGATGAAGATGAATTTCAGGACCAAAAGAATCCGTCAAATTCCAAATCTCAGGCTTTGTACTTTTTGAATGAGATGGGTTGGCTTCTTCGGAAAAGTCAATTGAGGAAAACACCCAAACAAGTGAATTCTAGTTTGGGGGATGTCTTTTCGCTTACACGGTTCAAGTGGCTCATCTCATTTGCCATGGATCAGGAATGGTGTGCTGTTGTCAAAAGCCTTTTGGATCTGCTATTTCAAGGAACAATAGCCTTAGGTGGGCTCTCTCCTAATGAGCTTGCGAAGTCTGAAGGTCTTCTGCATAATGCTGTTAGAAAGAACTCCAGGTTAATGGTAGAATCCCTGTTAAGATACAAGCCTGATCCTGCTGCTGAGGATCGTAATGACTTCTTATTTAGGCCAGATGTGCCTGGTCCCTTCAAAATTACACCTCTTCATGTTGTGGCATCTACGAACGGTGCTGAGAGTGTACTGAGTTGCTTAATGTTCAGAATAAATCTTATGAGCGACCAATCAATTTAGTGGTTTAAAGTATCAAAGGAGAGGAGGAAATACCCGACGGAGCATTTGCTGTTCTGACCAGTGAGTTGGTATATCCTCTGCACCCTTGCACTAATTTCTATCTTATTACATTGAGGACAATGTAGATCTTAAGCTTGGAGGTGTGAGTTGTTTATTCATTGGTTGCCTTTCCATAATTGCCTGTTTTTCTTTTATTTTAGTTTTTCTTTTGCTTTGTTTCTTCAAAAAAAAAAACAAAAAAACAAAAAAAAAACAAAAAAAAACAAAAAAACAAAATAGGGAAATGATCTCCTGATGATGATGATGACATGAATCATTAACCTTTATCGATCATTGAACTAGATAGATGCTCATTAATTGGGACTTGACAACTTCTTAAACCACCTCTCAGCTTATTATCAAAGAATTTTGATTGCAAGTTAACAATACGGGAGAATCAAACTTGAATGTTCTCTTGTCTTATAGGATTTAGCATTTATGTGGCTAGCGTCATAACCATTACTCTATTGAGACAAGAGGGGAATTAAATTTGGTAGACAAATAAAACCCGTGAGATTTTGAGCCTGAAATTGGATGATTACATATCCAATCATTATTTTCTTTGCTTGTGTGATATTCTCCAATGGTGTAGGATACTAGAACTTGCATTGAATCTCTTCAAGGTCACATATAACTTTTGTATGCATAAAAGGTGATTGAGGCACATTTTTTTGTTCATAGTCCACATTAGCCAAACAGCCTACCATGCGCTATTATTCCCTTTGATTAGCCCCCTTGAGCCTATGAGCCTAATTTTTGTTGATTTAACCCACATATGTAACCTTCAAAACCCGATTTTACCTCTTACCCATTGTCTAAGCTAGTGGAGCACAATTTATGATATAACGGGTTATGTGAGTAATGTGGTGTAAGCTTGGGGGTGTGAAAGTAGGTGTTTGCTTCTTTTTATAATTCTTTCAAAAAAAAAAGAAAAAGAAAAAAAAAACAAATTCAATCAAAAAAAAAAGATGAATAAAGTGTCATCTTTATGGTGTATGTAATTGCGGGTGTCGAAAGAATTCATTATGGCATACTAAATGGAGTAGTTGGAAGAAGTTCTTTGATATATGATGGAATTTGTGTGGATATCATTGATCTTACTTTGATTCAAATATTTTTCAAGAATCGCTCCACTAGTGATAGGCTTTCAACTACAATTCCAAATATCTATCCTACCTTTTGACCCTAGCCCCGTTACAACCAATAAAAGACCTCATGATTTGTTGCATGCATTAGTTTTCGAAGTGGTGGAGAATTGAGATGAAATGCAAGCTTATGGATTGAATACATCCATTCGGAAGAATTTTGAGCGATGCAATCCCATCCTTAAACACATGAGAGATTGAGAGTCCACTTATCCTAAAGTGAGGTCTACCAATTTAACTACCTGAAAGTCTCAATTTTAGTACTTCGGGATTGAAGCTAGTTACATGAATTTCTTTTTCCTACTTTGACTTGAGAATTGGATAGGATGGCTATCCTTGACTTGTGACGCTTGTGGTCGTAAATAAATTTTAAAATGTGATTTTGTTGAGAGTTTTGGAAATTAATTTGTTAAGTCCCGATGAAAAGTATTTGTTATGTAATATGTTTGATATTGGTTAAAGGATTGATGAGGGGGTGATCCCTACTCTATTTTGGCTTTCACTCCTCCTAATTTTTATTGTTTATTTGCTTGAGGACAAGCAAAAATCTAAGCGCACGAGTGTTTTCATTTCTTTTTTCTCACATACTAAGCGCACAAAAACACTCCGTCATACATTTGCTTGCATGTTCCTCACTATCATTGTTAGGACAAGAAAAGTTTTATGCATTTTAACAAAGGAGCACCTAATTATTCCATTTGATAGAGGACGTCATGCATGTTAGATACTTCGTTGAGTTACATCTGCCATTGACCGTATTTTTCGAGTCTGTATTTCATACATAGTCATTTGAGTTTATTGTATCATTTTGTTTTGATTTGCATTGATCATATATTGGGGAATCAGTGATCTAACTTGAATAAATACATTGTTAACTAAAATGAATGATATGGAGTCAGGACCTAATTTAAAACTGTTGATGCTGATATTTTAGATGGTTTGGACTTGTCCAAAACAGTTTCTTTATAGCTGTTAAGATTTGACATGATATTTATGAACTTTTTCAACTCTTGAACTAATTAATAGCAACATTTATTTTATCGATTTGGTCATAGTTCTCTTTCAATATTGAGTGATTAAACAGTTCACAATGTTTTCGGCAGTCCACTGATATAAGCCTGACCCTAGCCTATTGTTTCTGAGAGTTCTTTCACCGTACCCTACTTCTATATATTCAACCAAGTTGCAGTGAATTTTGATAATATTTTAGATGGTGAATTTACAATGCAACTTAGTTAATGATCTGAGATGCAGGAAAGTAACTGATGACAGATTAAGATGCAGGCAGACTCTATTGAAGATGACAAGCTTCTGCAGCTAACTCGACGGAATCGAGTTTTCTCCCACCCGGGGAGAATAATGAGGACAAGAACAACAATATCTTTATTTGTTATTTTCAGTTTAGTAGTTAATTCAGTTTAGATTTGAATTTCAATTCAGGTTGAGATTAGGTAGTTAGTTAGTTGATATTTGATTTTTTTGAGAGATTTGAAAATCTGTAATTTCTCTTCTATTTAAGGCATTGATGTAATCAGAATGATTCAATAATGAATTGAATGAAATAAAATTATATTAGCTAAATCTTTGGTGTGAAACCAATGGGTGTGAAACCCTAGCTGATAATTTTGTTTCTCTCCTCTTCTATTTTCCAGCCGCCAGAAAAGTGAAAAAAAAAGAAGAAAAGAAAAAGAATCAAAATAAACACTGTTCATCGTCTTCAACCTCATCTCTCATCTCCACTCACAAAACACCAGAGTCCTCCCTCCCTGCCTCCTCCTCCTGACGTGTCCCCACTCCTTGCTCCCCGTTCACAATCAACAAGATCGTCGTCCACTCAACTACTCCCCTTGTTGGATCTCCTTCCCCAGACTTCCATAAATCTGGATCCCCACCATCTCCGAGCGCCTCCTGACGAGCCGCCAATCCGTCCGCCTAGTCCTGTTGTCCGCCCGCATCTTTCCGCCCTCGTCACCATACAGTCCCGTTAGTCGCCGCATCCGAATAGTCGCCGTCCTCGGCCACCGGAGACAACCGTCATTCTTCGCCCTCAAGCAGCCGACGACCTCTTTTCTTTGATCGCAAACAACGTAGAGACGGGAATTCTGGATCGGCTTTGTGTGAACAGACCCGAGTTGACTCAGTTGGATCTGAATTTCAACTCAGATCCAACCCGCATTGGACCGACCCGCATAGGCTTGTTGATTGATGGGCTTTGGGCTTCATTTCACTGTAGATGCTAATGGGCCTTGGATTTCTCTCAATATTTTGGATAGTAAACTCTCAACTCAATATTTTTCTGTTGATTTCAAGTTATTAGTTAATTGCATGGGTAGTACATCTCTAAATTCTTATCATATATTCACTGCATAAATTATTTTTATGAGTCGAAAGAACTGAATATGTGACTGTTGAAAAATTGATATTGATCTTAGATATTGCGAAAATGATAATTGATATTGCGAATAAACTATTCGAGATTGGAATTATTTATGAATATCGTTGCAAATCTTGTTAAAACTCATCTGTCGCATTAACTGTTTTATTTAATTTCCTACCAAATATTATGAATTTTGACGAAACGTTGTATTATTCGAATTAAATCGCTGATTCTGCTAGACCCCCTGTTTCGTTTCGCATCATTTTTGATATCAGAGCGTCATTTTACATCACTTCCCCATGCAATGAATGCGGTGTAACCAAGAGGCATATACTCCCTATAAATAGAGGGGAGATGATGAAGGTTGAAAGCAAGAAGCAAGAAGAAGAACCACATACAATCTGTAATCCTCAAGTAAATTTTGCGAAAGAGTTGTAATCCTCAAGTGAGTTTTGACAGAAAGTGATCCTCAAGTTAAATTATACCAACTTGAGAGAAGACCCTTTGTAAACTTTCATTTGATTATAGTGGAAACGATGAAGAAGGGGCGGGTGAGGACGTAGGCTCAATTTGAGCTGAACTTCGGTAAATCTTGAGTGTGCAATCTCTCTATTTCTCTTGTTTTTTTCTCATCTCATCACAAAAACGGGAAAGGTCTTGTTGTACTGTTAATTTTCCAACAAAAGCTACTTCCAATACCACCACGCAAGAAATGCAGGAATGAAAGCTTAGATTACCTCCTGCTGCAAATTTTCAAAATCTCCCTGAAAATCTTGATATTTCTGCAGCAGGTACGGGAAGAATTCCGGCCAAAACAAATGTCAGACAGGTTATCTGTGCTTTTACGTTTTCAAGTAAATGAAGGAATGAGTCGTTCAAGTTGGGGCTCCAGGAACCATAAAGAGCTTAATACTTACAAACCTGGAGCCGCATCAGGAAACTTAAAATCGGCGGCAAAATGCAGCGACAATGAACTGCGTGTTCTGGTCGCCATTCATTTTTAGTGTGCAATGTCCTGAGGTTTTGCTCCCTTTACAGAATGCAAATAGATGCAAACTGCATCGCGTGGCATAGTTAGCCTCCATCTGCTTCATGAACTACGTCACAGCTCGTTGTTGCATGGAGATATTGGTTCTCTAAGTACCAGTAGCATGTTACTAAATCAAAAAGTGTGAACATTATGCCTGTCATAGAAATCAAAAAGAAAATTTCTACGGGTCTAACGCTACTAGAGGTTAAATTCTCTCTTCAGAATGTTCGGCAACATTCCTGATATTTATGTTTGGTTGAATTCCAACGAAGGTAGATTTGCAGCAATATCTTTGTAACGTGCTGCGCAAGTAAAATGGTTGCAACTTCTTACCAACTTGATCAGAAAATACTTGAATGACCATTTAAAATTTCAGGAAGCAACCTTAGCCCAACCTAAACATGCTTCAGACTTACCATGCCTTCCTCTGTTGCCAGTATCATTATATGAAAATGAAATTTAGCCGATAATAGTAGAAGCAGCCATGAATTGACCATTTCATGAATGAGTTCATATTAGAACAATTACATCAAATTCCTCTCTTACTTCCAGTACATCATGCCTAACTCTGTATCTATGAAGATAATAAACTAAGAGTGGTACTCTCTTTCTCGGTAGAAGCGACAGCAATTCTTGTTTTCGGTATTAATGACTAATTTGTCAATTAGTGCTTATTTTTTCCCCTCACAACCCACTTGTACTAGATCACAATCTATTCTAAAAGAAAAAAAATAAAAAAAAGAAACTTATCTTTGTTGAACAGGTTGGATGACTCTCTTCGTGCTGATATCATCAGCTGTACCGACAATGATCCCCAACGCAGTGTCTATGGTTGCCATATCAGAATCCATATCTTAAATTTAAAAAAACATAAACTAAAGGCAAACAAGCAATCAAGTAAGTACCATTACGAATATGAACACCATTAATAAAATCCCCATAACTAGCCTTTTAAACCCACGCCATCATCTACCCAACAGCAATCCGCCCTCCACCAAACAAATCACATCCCAAAAACGCTGTTAAAAGCCGCCAAACCATGCTAACGCCTCTGACATGGCGACATATCAGTCGTCAAGCACGTGTACGAATCCTTGTACTCATGCCGCCCCCTCAACAGTCAATTCTTATGGCGCCAAATCTAACGATTAAATTTTTGTCAAACCGAAGTTAGGCAGATATCCTCCAAATTATGCTTTCCAATCCCTCTTAAAGCCAAAGCGCCGTAGCAAACTTTAGCAGTATGCACCTCCTATACACTCAACTCACCCATCATGGTCAAAATCTTCATCCTGATACTATCTTTGCTCCCTCTTGGATCTCTAGCGATCAGCAATGGTGCCTCAAGAGACCGAGAGGCACTCATTGCCTTCGGCACTGGCATCTCCGCAGACCCGAGCAATGCACTTGCAAACTGGGGGTCTAGAAACTCTGACGCGTGCAACTGGACCGGAGTCACGTGCCACAAGACCAAATGGCGTGTAGTGAAACTAGTCCTCAGTGACCGGAACCTCAGAGGGGTGATATCACCAGCGTTGGCCAATCTCTCCTTCTTATCAGTGCTTGATCTATCTGTCAACTACTTCTACGGAAAAGTCCCTACTGAGCTCGGGGCACTTTCTCGCTTGAAGGAGTTGAGCCTCACCACAAATCTTCTCCGTGGCTCGATCCCTGCAGAGCTTGGGCTGCTTAAGAAACTGGTTTACTTGGACTTGGGGAGTAACCGACTTACAGGGCCAGTACCAAAGACTCTCCTCTGTAACTGCTCTTCCTTGCAGTATGTCGATCTTTCAAACAATTCTCTAGCTGGAAAGATTGCCATCAGCGATAAGTGCAGGTTAAATGACTTGAAGTTTCTTTTACTTTGGTTGAATAACTTTGATGGACCAATACCTACTTCTCTGTCGAACTACTCAACGCTTGCATGGATTGATTTCGAGTCAAATTATCTTAGCGGAGAGCTGCCATCTGAGATTTTCAACAAGATGCCTTATCTTCAGTATCTTCACCTGTCCTATAATAACTTCTCAAGCTTCAGTACTAACACGAACTTTGACCTGTTCTTCACTTCATTAAGTAATAGCACTCACTTGCAAGAGCTTGAACTCGCTGGAAATAATCTCAGAGGTGTTATACCGTCATCTGTTGGTGATATCTCAGCTACTCTGCAGCAAATCCATCTTGAAGATAATCTCCTTTATGGTCCAATCCCAGCAAAAATATCCAATCTTGTAAACCTCACGTACTTGAACCTGTCAAATAATTTTTTGAATGGATCAATACCGTCCGATATATCCAAACTGAGGAGGCTAGAGAGGTTCTACCTGTCAAATAACTTGCTCTCAGGAGAGATCCCACCATCTCTTGGTCAAATTCCTCATTTAGGACTTGTTGATATATCTCGAAACATGCTCTCCGGTTCAATTCCTGATACTCTATCCAATCTCACACAACTGCGAAGGCTAATGCTCCACAACAACCAGCTCTCAGGCACGATACCCTCCAGCCTTGGAAACTGTATAAATTTGGAAATCTTGGACCTCTCATACAATCAACTTTCAGGAGAAATTCCCAGCAATGTTGCAGAGCTGATGAGCTTGAAGCTGTACTTGAATTTGTCGAGCAATTTCTTGAGTGGTCCTCTTCCAACAGAGCTCAGCAAGATGAATATGATCATGGCATTGGATCTATCATCAAACAATTTCTCTGGCTCAATCCCTCCCCAACTTGGAATCTGCATTGCCCTCGAGTACCTCAACCTTTCATTTAATTCCCTACAAGGCCCCCTCCCAAACTCTATTGGGGCTTTGCCTTATCTCAAATCACTGGACCTGTCCTCAAACAAGTTGACAGGAACTATGCCCAAGTCCTTACAAACCTCTTCAACCCTTAAACAACTCAATGCCTCATTCAACAATTTTTCAGGGGTCGTACCGAGCCTGGGAGTATTTGCTACCCTCTCTAAGGACTCCTTTATTGGCAACACTGAGCTCTGTAGCTCAATATTGGGAATATCACCATGCACACATGAAAAGGCGCACCATTTCGCCGTCCTGCCAATGGTCCTCACTCTTATTGCTTCATCGAGTTGCATGATGTGCCTTTTTGCTTATCCTCTAGTTCTTAGATCAAGGAGGAGATCTCAGGCATTAATCATGCAACACTCAAGGATGAGGGATGATAATGAACGAAGCACGAAAGAATACCCAAGGATTCATTACTGGGAACTTGAAAAGGCAACTGAAGGGTTCTCGGAATCTAATATAATTGGTGCAGGCAGGTTTGGGCAAGTTTACAAAGGAATTCTTTCAGATGAAATGAGAATAGCAGTGAAGGTTTTGAATCTGAAGATCGGTGAGAGGGAAATTTCAGGAAGCTTCAGACGAGAATGCGAGGTTCTGAAAAGGATTAGACATCGCAATTTGATCAAGATCATAACAACTTGTAGCAAACCAGATTTTCAAGCTCTAGTCCTTCCTTTGATGCCAAATGGGAACCTCGACATCCATCTCTATCCTCCAGATGGGTCCAGCTACAGATTGAGCTTGGTTCAAATGGTGAGCATAGCAAGTGATATCGCTGAAGGGATTGCATACCTGCACCATTACGCTCCAGTTAAAGTGGTCCACTGTGATCTGAAGCCAAGCAATGTTCTTCTAGACGAAGACATGACAGCAATTGTATCAGATTTCGGGATTGCAAGATTAATGCAGGGTGATTGCAATGAAGGAAGCGGTGGCAATGATAGCCCTGCATCGTGTATTTCGACCACTGGGCTGTTACATGGATCTGTTGGTTATATAGCACCCGGTACGTAAAATTTCTAACAGATCTCGTTTCCATTTGCAAGTCGTTTTTAGAAAGCATAGTACCTTAAGTCACAGTTCCAATATGCAAACGCTCGTACATTCAAAAAGCAGCAGTTCGCAACTTTATGCGCATCATAAGCCAGGGAAATAACAATGCATGTAGTTGTTAACCTGATTTGGGCAGTGTTAAATGTATCCACAGTAAGAAATCTAATAAAGTTGGTACTAGTCAACTTTAGCCATGTAACAAGAGTTTTGCATATGGACATTGCTAATGAAATCACATCCGTAAATTTTTTATTTTTATTGAGAGCTTGATAAAAGATTTACAAAAGACTTATTCTAGGCTCATGAAGCTGTTTTATCCTTGCTTATAACGTCCATACTTTTGACATAAGATGTTTCAAGAGATTAAGATACATTTTTTCCTGTAGATGCACTTCAATATTTATATAACTGGACTTCTAGTTAGAGTGCCTCAAGGGTATGCTTAGAAGTTTCTCTCAAGTCCATTTTGCTTCTAATCGTCCAATAGCTTGCATATGATTGTATATTATGTTCAACAAAAATTTTCATCATCCATCAATCTGCATCTCTCTCCATTAGTGATACGTCCCACACGTTTAAACATCGAATAACTGCGGGACACTTTGCACTTTAGTTTTCACACTGCTAACGTATTAGTAATTTGTACGATATTAAACACACCGATATTTATGACTACAGAATATGGTTTTGGAGGCCAACCTTCAACACAAGGTGATGTATATAGCTTTGGCATTCTTCTGTTGGAGATCATAACTGGAAAGAGACCCACCAGTGTTACATTTCATGAGGGACTCACCCTGCCAGATTGGGTGAAAAGTCACTATCCAGAGAACATTGACCCCCTAATCTCAAATATATCTCCAATGGATTGGCCCTCATCCGACGAATCTTTATACTACAAGAAACTCAAGAGAGACGTGGCGATAGAGATGATTGAGCTGGGTCTCATCTGCTCGCACTTCACTCCTATAATAAGGCCCACAATGATCGACGTTGCTCATGAACTGGCCCTACTAAAGCTTGACCTTTTGAGGCATGGCTCAAGACCACCTTCGGTACCTGATTCATCTGCCTGAACATTAAAGAAATTGTAATGCTAGAAAGGCACACTTTCGACTTGCTGGATCATTATCATATCAGTCACTTGGAATATTGTCCATTGTGATTTATTACTTTTCAATTTTCAATTCATAGATGGAGCAATCACTTTGAATATATTAATCATTGATGTTTGTTTAATGATATTCGTATTTAGTAAATATGTGGGTTGAAAGGTTCGGTGAGCACTTAAAACTTAAGAACCAATCGTTCGTGGAAATCAATGATAGAATTAGCTTATGCAAACCTAACACTTTTCAACTCCTCCATTGTTTGATCTCTCAAAAGAATGATGCAAGTGCAGTATGTCAAAAAGTTTGGGCATGAATATTTAAACATAGGAGGTTGACATATCTGCTACAGCTAATTCATGACTAAGTGGGCGACAAACACATGCGCGCGAGCACACACACAGAAACACGAGCGCACACACAAACACGCATATAGTTGAGCTGCAATTCACTTTAGTGGATATGTGCTCTTGTCCATCTAACTTTTTATCCCTACATTTTGCTTTGAGACACATGCTGCACATCAATGCTATTATTGAGATGTGTGCCTTAATGCGTATCACTTACCAATGTGACTTTCAAAGCAAAACCAAACAGTGGAAATGAAAATCCGGATGTAGCGTTTGCTGTTGCAGCTCTATTTCCAGTCAGCCAAATAGCCCCTTAGTTACAAATTTTTTAAGGAGGCGATTATTTTACTTTGATTTGTAGGTGACGCTTCCCTATTGCCTGGAAGCCAAGAGAGAGAGGGATAAAATCCCCTGGAACCCCAAGAGCAGAAAGACCAACTTTAGCTATAAGAAAAGAAACCACCTCTATGCAAGTCATGCTTATGATAATCTACGACAAAACAAAGAAGAATATAGATACTAAAGAATCATGAAGATACGATGGAGTAGGAAAGGTTGCACTAGTCGCTAGTTTTGGGTTGAAATTTCACCAGTAGGGTCAGAATAAATATTATGACTTCTTTTTCAAGTGTTCATACTAATACTATATCATTAAAGAAGTCCAAAGCAGTCAATATTCCTGAGAAGATAGCATAATTATGCTATCTGAGATTTTGCTAGATTATTGTGGTTATCAAACTACCATTGTATGAATTATTTGAATAATTAACTATGCAAATCATCAGAAGATTTCAAAGAGCCAATGAGAAGAAGCAAGGGCCTCTTTGGACAATGAAACATGATATTGGCATCGGTTTCTCAAGGATAAGAGTAGAGACTAATAAAAGTCGAGGATAAGAGCATAGCCTTCCCATACGAATCATGGTAGGAAGTCAGACACCCTAGTGGGAAGTCTAGACAACTCTTTCCTATGATAATTAAAGAGAAAAAGGCCACAGTTTGGACCAGGAAACAAAAAAGATGATAATCATATTTGGTTGCTTAGTTAGATTTGCAACTAAGACTTGATAGACAATTGACAAGGCGGGGAGAGTTTCAGAAGAAACATGTTGCTTGAGACATGCTATGGAAAATTCTATGCCTGAAATTGTCCCATAATTAAAGATTCTTTTTATGTGACAAACTTGAAAATTGATCAGGTGAAAGATGACTCCTAAACTGAAGATTTCATAGGGTTCCAAATAAGAATGTTGCAGTTTGCACACAAAAATCAACCTTAACATGTCTGAAGATAGCTTTGGATAATAATTGCAACTCTGACACATTATTAACGGCTTTGGAATATAAAGGCTTTTAACACAGGCTGAATACCATATCTATGAATATATGGCATTGGCTGTAAACCTAGTACATTCGGATAGAACTCTTTTATTACTTGCAGATGTGGGAGTGTACTCATATGTGACTAGCTCAATACTTCCACCATATTTAAACTAAAGATAAAAACAGAAATAAAGAGAGAGAGAAAAACACATAAAATAGCGGAAAGTCATAGAGAGAACTTAGTAAGATATTTGGTATGTTTCGGTTGCTTTTCGACCAGAAGGTAGACTCTGGTACCACTGTTACATGAGCTTAGCGAATAAAGCCTATCATTTTTTTTACTGTAATAGAAATGAAGTCCAAAGCCGCCATATTCTTGAGAAGATCACATAATTATTCGACCTGCAATTTGATAACATTATTGTGGCATCAAAGCATCATTTTACATGCATTTTTGGAATAATTAATTATGAGAATCATTATAATTTCAAATAAGCAATCAGTATGAAGAACCAAAAGCCTCTTAAAACAAGCATCATACCTTTGCTTAAGGATAAGAGTAAGCCCAACGGAAGTTGAGAATTAAAAAAAAAGAGCTTTATCACTTGAACAATGTTGAAAAGTTAAACACCCTGCTGCAACATTTGGAGGCTTTTTCTATGACAGCAAAAAAGAGTAAAAGCATTTCAATTAGGAACCTTGAAGAAGTGTTATTTTTGAGATAAAAAAATATCTTATAATTTTCT
This sequence comes from Asparagus kiusianus, assembly GCA_022839385.1. Taxonomy (NCBI): domain Eukaryota; kingdom Viridiplantae; phylum Streptophyta; class Magnoliopsida; order Asparagales; family Asparagaceae; genus Asparagus; species Asparagus kiusianus. Next base: position 190,009 of record BQKN01066741.1, on the reverse strand, counting down.
TTTTCATGGATATGTCTTCATACTGTATTCATGGATTCTTCTTTCAATTGTCAACTTCAGGTTCAAGATGCATGTAGGTCATCTCAAAACTCATCTGAAGTGTGTCAAGTATGGCTTTTGTGGTCATATGACATTGAAACTTACTTATCAGGCTGCTCTCCAAGCAGCTCAACAGCACGAAGCTAGTCATTTTGATCCGAGGCACATGTAGATCATCTTGTGTCAAGCATTATACTCTTAATGAACTCATATTAGGGATTAGTAGCAGGCAAGTCATTTTCTCAGTGATAACGGAACAGTCATTTCAGCTGAGCAAGTATTGGACTTTATGATACCAAATGTCATAATCCGGCATACAATTTCTTGAATCTCAATAAGTTTGCAATGACAGTTTTAGGTATCATAGCTAGCTAGTTCTCATATAAAGCATGCAGCTTAGCTAGGTTGCCTATTTTAATGAACCGGACTGGACAGAAGGGTTGGGCTAGCTGTGGGATGTTCTATTACTCGGGTCGCCTGGGCATCCAACAAGCTCGTATAACAGCCTGTCCTGGAACCAGCCTGTGTGGTTCCGGCCCTAATCGAGCCTGGTCTAGTTGCCATCATTAGAACTATGAACCATGTCCGAACTTGACTCAAAGTGAGTGTTTATTACGGCCAAACCTCAATATGAATCCAAACATAGAACAAAGATTCTACTGGCTTGGCAAGGCTTAAAAGTTTTGTTATGGTATTCTATAGCACCTCGTAGGAAAGAGAGGGATGGGAAACACCTAATAATGAAACCAAATTCCTAATTCCTGGTAAAGAATGCCCTATTCTTCTGTCTATTAAAATAAAAATGGTTAGAAATACCCAATAATCACTACTTTTACACCTAAAATATGATAATTCATCATTCACAACAATGTTTTACAATCAAATCAAAGTGAATTGTTAAAAACAGAAGAATGTTTGAAGTACCACATTACTATTGAAATGGTTGTTTTAAGGAAAGTTTGAATTGCTATATTTCTGATCATGCATTATGTATCCAGCACTGAGAAATAGAGAGTGATGTGCAAGAAATGAGTGAAATACTGTAAAATGAATTGGAGGATACTACTTCACCATAGATTTAGCTTCAAGAACTAGCAACTGTATTTAAATTGGAGCTCATCCTCCCCTCCTCTACATACACAAAAGACAGGAATTCATGTAGGCTGAGTTTAAAGGCCAAGGCGAAATTGGGTATCATGTGGGCCAAATGCAATACTGCCTCTTTCAAATGGGCCTTTGTCGTAAAAGAAATCACCCTTCTATTATTTCTCATTCCAACAGGATTGAGTTTCTCATAAGAACAGATGTGCCTCAAATGAGTTTCCGCCTCTATCTGCTCACTTTTAAGGACGGCTTGCTTCTTAAATACCTCAGTTACTCGTAGATCGTTATCATTTCCTTCCTAGTTATAGAGAACATAATGGAATGGTGGAGTTAAATTAACTAGCATGCACCCCGTGCAAAGCACGACCCCCTATTTTTTTAAGCACTGCATTTTGATCTTGTCTACCCATAAGTTTTAATACATTTGATTTAATTATTTTTTGCTTATAATTAGAAATCAGATCTACTCCTCAATACTTAACGAATGATCCAACTTTTAATACATTTGATTTAGAAATCATATATCCTCTATACTTAAAGAAGGATCCAAGTTTTAATATATTTTATTTGTTTTGTTGTTTATAATACAGTAATACTATAGCATAAATTGTAACTTCAAGCATGGAGGAGTAAATTGGATTTATTGTTATGTCTACAGTAAATTACTGTAACATGAACAATAACTTCGGGTGCAGAAGACCAGCTTTAATTTACTATTTATTCTACAATATTTATTGTAGCATGAACAATATTCTTTGGATTCTCCTTTACGTATAGAGGAGTAGATATGGCTATCACTATACAATCAAATAGATGCAGTAAAGCTTACCTCACAGGATTTGAACCATAACCTCTATGTTTCCTTTTGCTTTTCTTTATCATCCTCCAACCTGAAATCAATATAGTGAAGTTCAGAACTAATAAGTATGGCTTTTGTCATAATATTTGACATCTATTAAAAAAACATACAGCAACTTGTCTAAAATAGGCAAAAATATTGATGAACAATCAGGAATTCGCTACTGAAACATTGGGTGAATTTTGAAGTGAAAGACTAAACAAGTATTAAGTTTATTTTCAGTAAAAACTATCAATATCATTTCCAAGATATTTCCAGAATACCTTTGTTGAAATAATAAAAGATATCCATGAATCGTTTATCACATTTTCAACTGGGAGAGAGGCTTAACGTGACATACACAAAATAGTCCTTTTACCTTTTTTCTGACATGCCTGGAGATTCTGAAAACTGCTAGTTATTTATTTTGTATTGTAGAAAGAGATAATAGAGAGCAAAACCCTAACTTTCTTAATTTATTCAGATACTAGAGAGATATATATATGGTCATACAAATAGGGGTATGGTTAACGGGTCACGGTCCATTAACCCTATACCTAATAGACTTAATCTAACACTCCCCCTTAAGCTGGAGCATAAATATCCACCAAGCCCAGCTTGTCACATATAGTAGAAAACACCTTTGAAGAAGTAGCCTTGGTAAGAATATCAGCAAGTTGTTATGAGGATGGAGTGAATATGAGACACACTATCTTTTTCTCCCAAGCATCTCTGACAAAATTACAGTCAACTTTAATATGCTTTATCCTTTCATAAAATACAGGATTCTGTACAATGTAAATGGCAGATTGGTTGTCACAATGCATAGGCATGGGTCCAGGTTGAACAAAACCAAGTTCTGTCATAAACTTTCGTAGCCACACCATCTCACAAGCACTGTGAGCCATTGCTCTATATTCGACCTCTGCACTAGACTGTGATACTACATCTTGTTTCTTGCTTCTCTAAGTGACAAGATTACCTCCAATAAAAGTACAGAATCCTAAGGTTGACTTCCAATCTCCCATATCTCCTGCATAGCCAGCATCAGAGAAAGCAGAAATATGAGTATGCCCATGCTTCTTATATAGCAATCCTTTATCAGGGCAACTCTTGATATATACCAAAATCTTCAGAGCAGCTGTCCAATGAATTTCTCTAGGTTTGTGCATAAACCTACTCAGTACACCCACTACAAAGGGAATATCAGGTTTGGTAACTATCAAATAGATTAGTTTACCAATCAGTCTTCTGTATCGTCCAACATCATCTAGTAGAGAGGTAACATACGCCACAAATCAATATTTGCCTCCATTGGAGTGTTTGAAGGTGTTAGACCCTAGAGGGGGGGTGATTAGGGTCTTATGCTAATCTAATCCGATTAAAATACCAATTAAAACTAATTAATAAATATATTCTTACAAGATAGATATACAAAGAGTTATGTGTAAGAATATACAATATACACAAGGTGATATATCCTATATGATAGAAATATATGCAAGGATATATAAACAATAAGATATATCCTAACAAAGAGATATAGACAATGTATGTGCAAGGATATAAAAACTAACACAATGGGTAAACAATTTAACTACAAATGTGATAGGGCAAAATGATCAACAAGCAATACACAGTGGCGATGTAAGATATGAATATGAAAACAAGTGCGCCAATACAATCACAAACAAAGGATATGTTTACGAGGTTCGGTTCCCACGACCTACGTCCCCGCTCCTCACCTCGAGGAGATACTTTACTATCACAACCGGGTTTTCTACGTTCGCCCGAATAACGTTTACACCTCACACTCGGTTTTCTAGCTAACCGAAAACTTTACAATTGACACTCTTACAATCACACTCTACACCCACACAAGTGTTGGACCTAGCCGTGTCTCCCTCAAGTGTTCGGTTACAACCTCTCCTTAGGCTCGTCAACCGACGCCACTCCTCTTGGAATGATCCCCGACTCTCACCACACACTCCTCACTCGGTGTACAAGTGTATTACAAAGTGATCTCACAATTAAGCACAATATAACAAATGATTGTTCTCTCTAACAAGGTGAGAACTCAATTAAGCACAACTCAAAGTTACAAACTCTCACCACCCAATTATACTATGTATGTAAATACTAAAAGCTCAATGTGGGTGTGTGTAACAATGAGTAAATAAAATCAATTCAACTAAACTCAAATATAAAATCTAGCTTAAGAGCAATGATAATCAAACAAGTATATAAATGTAAAGCTAGAGTTTGAGTTTAGAAAAATTTCTCTAAAACACAAAGAAGATGATGAAGAAGATTGAGAAAGAATCCCTCAATCTGCAGTGAAGACTTCCTTCCTCAATCTGCAGTGAAGACTTCCTCCTTTGTAAACAGAAACCCAATCTTAAACAAACTGTAAAACCACACTTAAACTCTTTTTAAAACCCTTGTTAAAAACTTCTTTTTTTTATGAAAGAAGAGATCAGCAATGGGGTATTTATACCCTCTAAAAATCTCAGCCAAAACCCCAAAACAAATGACAGAAAAGTCCCCAGAAAACAGCTCAGAAAAATAGCCGTTAAGAGACAACGGCTCTATTGGCGGTCGACCGAAAATATTCGCGGTCGACCGCGAAGAACAAAAAAATCGAAGAACTGTTCTGGACAATCGTCGGTCGACCGAAAATTTCTGCGGTCGATCGATGGAGCTCTCGGTCGACCGGACCGGTCGACCGACAAACTCTCTGTCGCACACTGACGGCTGAACATATGAGCGGTCGACCGGTTCGGTCGACCGATAACTGATACTTCAGAAAAACAGTGATATGCTGATTTTAAAACCCTGTTTAAAAATATCAAATAAATTCTAAAAAATGTAAAACTTAGGGGAATGATTGTAGACATGATAATAAATATGCTACAGCGACTGGTTATCAGAAAGGACCTCCCAAATGAAAAATATCATCATTTTACAAAATAATCCAAAATATGAAAATATGAGATACTTGAATTTTGATGTTTTGACATAAACCAACTTTTGAAACTTTGTGAAATATTTTTATAGACTTAGTAAAACATGTATAAATAGATATTTAAGTCTATAAACTAATAAGATAATATTTTTACAAAAAATTACATATTCTATGCAGTAAGTACTAAGGCACAATAGAGTATGGAATATGTAATATCATATATATAACCATAAAAACCAAAACATATGTATGTATATATATAACTATATATATGCATAGAAACCAAAAACTTATGTATATATATAACTATATTTATATACGAAGAAACCAATAAATGTGTGTGCATAAGATATTGAGCTTAGAGTATATGACACACATAATATAAAATCTAAAACTACATTACCCAAGCAATCTTGATCTTCAATTAAGCTTGACTTGGTACACTTACGGATGAAGCTTGAACTTGATCTTTAACTTTGAATTGTAAGAGCTTCAACCCGACATTCCGCCAACCTCCTTATTGATGTGATCGTGTAGGCTCAATCCATCCAACCTCTAACTCGTTGTTTGTCTATAATAAATAAGAAAACACAAATACTAGACAAACAACATTAGTGATAAATTATTTGTTAAACATCATCAAAACAAGAAGACCAACAGAAGGTTTGCATCCCGAGAGACCTGTTTCTTCTAGTAAATCTAACACATACTTCCTTTGGGACAACAACAGGTCATGCCTTTGATATGCAACTTCAATCCTAAGAAAATATTTTGGCTTTCCCATATCCTTAGTGACAAAATAACGGTTTAGATACTCCTTAGTCTCTACTAAGATAACAGAGTCACTCCCAGTGAGCAGAATATCAACATCAACGGCTAAAATAACCAAACCATTTGTTGTGCGTCGAAAAAAGACAGAGTGATCAGAATGGTAGCGTTGGAAACCAACACTAGAAATAACCTTACTGAATTTATCAAACCAAACTCGAGGATTCTGTTTTAACCTATAGATGGCCTTTCTCAGTCTGCAGATAATATTCTCCCCCTGAGCAACATACCCAGGAGGTTGCTCTATATAAACCTCCTCGTCCAAATCACCATAAAGAAAAGCATTCTTTACATCTAGTTGATGCATCTTCCAATCCAAATTAACAGCCAGAGAGAAGAGAATTCGAATGGAGTTGAGACGCGCAACAGGAGAAAAGTCTCAAAATAGTCAATACCATATGTCTGGGTATATCCTTTAGCAACCAGGCGAGCTTTATATCTATCAATAGACCCATCTAAGGTATACACTCATCTGCAGCCAACCACAGTCGCTCCGGTAGGTAGAGAGACTAAATCCCAAGTCCCTCTAGAAAACAGTGCATTCATCTCCTCATCCATAGCCTGTTTCCAGACAGGTACTAACAAAGCTTCCTCATGTGACCTGGGTAAAGATATAGTGGACAAGGATAAAGCAAACTGACGAAAAGATGGGGTGAGACGGTCATAAGAGATAAAAAGAAAGAGAGGATATTTTGGACAAGACTGTTTACCTTTACGAAGAGTAATAGGAACATCTAAATCATATGAGGCTCGACATGAGATGGACTTGCAGCTAAAGAAGAAGAGTTAGCAGGAGTAGAGACAGGTGTATGTACTTTAGGACGACGAGAGTATGTTAGTAGAGGCTTTGGTGCAGTAGCCACAAGAACAGATACCGGAATAGTAGTTGGAGCCGTAGAAGGTAGTGGTACCTGTGGACTGACAGAGGTAGTGGAACCAGAGGAAAAATATAGGACAGACTCAAAGAAGGTAACATCAGTAGAAACAAAATATCTCCTGGTAGTCGAATGATAGCACCTATACCCTTTTTGAGTACGTGAATATCCAACAAACACACACTTAATGGACTTAGGAGACAATTTATCCAAACCAGTAGTCAAATCCTGAACAAAACACGTACAACCAAAAACTCAAGGCGACAGGGGAATGGTATCAAACCATCAAGAACAGAAGAAGGCATTCGATTAATCAAATAACAGGCAGTGATGACAGCATCAGACCACAAGTACTTTGGAATATTCATATGTATCATCAGTGTTCTAGCAACATCGAGAATATGTCTATGCTTCCTCTCAGCAACTCCATTTTGTTGTGAAGTGTGAGAGCATGAAGTTTGATGAATAATACCATTAAGAGCATAAAATTTTGAAACGTTATTTTTCATATATTCTAAAGCATTATCAGTACGAAAAATATGAACAGAAGTAGAGAACTGGGTTTTTATTTCATTATAAAAAAGTTCAATAACATGCGAGACTTCAGACCTCTCTTTCAACAAATATAGCTAAATCATGCGAGAGAAATCATCGACAAAAATGATAGAATATCGAAAACCCTTCACAGAGGGAACACGACAAGACCCCAGACATCAGAATGAACTAACTTAAACGCAAAACTACTGCATTTATCGACACGACTCTGAAAAGAAGCACGATGGTGCTTACCCAGTTCACATGACTCATAACCTAAAAAAGAAAGAAAAGACTAAACAGTAACTACCGATCTAAGTTTCTGTAGTGAAGGATAACCCAAACGCCAGTGCCACAGTAAGGTAGAATCAGGCTGTGCTGTAACAAGACCAGCACCCGACACACTGTCGTCCAAATAGTACATACCTCCTCTCTCATGCCCCGAACCAATCGTCATCCCAGTTGCTAGGTCCTGAAAAACACAATAAGAAGGAAAGAAGGTGATTTTACGGTTATTGTGTTTTGTAAACTTGTTAATAGATAATAAGCTAACAGGGAATTTAGATACATATAACACATTAGTGAGTTTCAAAGAGGAAGTAGGAAGAACTACTCCAGCACCAAGAACTGGAGAAAGTGTACCATCAACGATGCGAATAGAGGAAAAGTTATCAAAAAGATGTAAAGAGACAAAACGATCATTTATACTTATCATATGGGATGAGGCTCCAGAATCTAGTACCCATGGTTCATGAGGAGAAGCTATGTAAGCATCCATACCTGAAGAGGATGCATGAGTAGCCAAATGACTGTTCTGAGAGAGCTCTAGGTGGCGTAACCTCTCATAATCTGCCTGAGAGATCTGAACAATAGGAACAGTAGCAACTGGATTACTAGAAGTAGTAATAGAAATAGGTGAGCGAGTCGACTCCGCATCGGCTACTTGGGCCTATTGAGGACGATCAAACTTCTCCCAGCACTTCTCAGAAATATGATTGGTCCTTCCATAGTGACTATACTGACTTGAACCCCTATCAGAATCACCATGTCTCTCACTAAAAGAGCCACGTCCTCCCATAGAATCACAACCACGATCACTATCGCGGCCTCTGTCTCGACTAGAGAACATGACAGACTGATCCACTGAAGGTGGAGACTGTGTAGAAGTATCAGAAGAAACACCAGTAGAGATCTACATGACTCTGGAGAATGTAGCAGTCAGTGAGGGGATGGTATCTCCATCCAATATCTGTCCTCACCTGGGACTGTAAGGTAGGATGCAATCCAGAAAGAAACTTGGATACTGTCAAGTCACGACGATATCCCAACAGCGTCGTCGCATCAGCTACTGCAGGCTGATGCATCTCCAGTTCGTCTATCAGTCTCTTTAACTCACCAAAGAACTCCGGAACTGACCTATCTCTCTGTTTGAGCGCAAACAGTCGCTCATAAATCTCAAATACACGGGAAGCATTCTTCTCATTCCCGTACATAATCTTCAGGCTCTCACATCTCCTTCGTAGTGGTTAAAAACATAACACTGCTACTAATCTGTAGTTCTGTGCTATTGAGAAGCCATGTCATAACACAATAATCAGACGAGAGCCAAGAACTGTAGGTGGGATCTATGGTGGGTGGAGGAGAGGCCAGAAGATGTGGAAGTTTGCTCTGAGTGTCAATGAAAATGCGGAAAGCCTAAGCCCAGAGCAGATAGTTTTTACCATTCAATTTTATTATAGTCCCCAAGACTACCTTTGGCACAGAAGTCTGACCAGCAGCAGCAGAGGGAGATGTAAAAAAGGAGGAGAGATCTGTTTCCGATATTGTTACACAATAGTGGTAGGCAGGTAGTAGTCAAATAGCCAGAGCAGTAGTAGAGATCTGTTCTTTAAATATAGACTAAGAGCAGATCAAAAAATAGGCAGTAGTAGATGACTGGATTGGATCATATGTGACCTCGAATCACCTATTCAAGGCCATGAAAAAAATGACAAAAAAAGACGGAGGCACTGTAGCAGCGGCGGCACTGTAGCGGCGGCGGCGGCGGTAGTGCCGGCGACAAGGAGAAGAGGCGCGGCTAGGGTTTTTGAATGAGGATTTGTGACAGCTAGAGTTTCATGCTCTGATACCATGTAGAAAGAGATAATATAGAGAGGAAACCCCCTAACTTTCTTAATTTATTCAGATACTATATATATATATATATATATATATATATATATATATAGGGGTATGGTTAACGGGTCACAGCCCATTAACCTAATACCCAATAGACTTAATCTAACATGTATCAAGCAGCAGCTACTAGTTGGCACATTGACCTTATACGAGTTTCAACACTCACATTCATCATACAGATTTCAAACTCATAACTCATACTATACCTTAGGTTCAAACTTAAAGAAGGATTACTGCCATAAATATGCGATGAAAGTTCTGACTTGTGAAGGACACACGAAACCATTTAAAATCAAGATAGCTATCTGAATGGTGATAGACTTGGAGCTAAACACAACCATATAAAATGTGAGGAATCATTTGGATCATTTCATTTGCAAAGTTTATTAAGCAGCTTCTTTATTCCAATATGTATTCCACTACATAATAATGATTTCAAGCACCAACTAGCAGTACAGATTAGATGACAGTGTTTCCACTCCTGCAGCCTTTTCTTCCACAAAATTTGAAGGAGGCACTATGTGTTTTTAATGGATCCATCTTTGTCATCCGTCCCTTCCAATAGTTCCTCCTTTTTCTGCTCCACTTTCCACAGTGGTAGCAAAGCCTGAGTTGAGCATCCACTAGCCTGATGCAATAAGTGAAAGGTAGGTACATAATCTAATCATACCCTTCAAAGAAAAATATCCTTCATCAAAGAAATATCTTCATCAATTTCTTTCAACTTAAGTAGATAATTCACTTTCAACTTAAGTAACTACAATATGGTACTCTTGATAGTTTTTCTTTTAAGATAAATTGACACTTCCCACTTCATAATTTTTCTTACCTACCTTGAAGGATATCAGTTATCACAAATTTATGAGACACCTCAAGCCTAGTATTTATCAAGAAACAGGGCTAAATCTTAAAAGTTAATAAAATCGAGAATTTTTCAGCCCCAACTAGGCCCTCGAAAATAGTCAACCTTGAGAGTCTACAGGAATCTTCTGAAGCATATAAAAAACATATAAAAACATATAAAAAACATATAAAAATGATAATCAAGACACGTGGATCACTAAAGAGATTAAAAGTGGGGAAGCTTAAAAGAAAGGTTTTGAATTTTCAGATGTTACTAGTGTTTAGCACTATTCCAGTTTCCATCATAAGTCTAGATGGCCACAAAGAATGAACAGATCATGAATTATCATATTCACTATAGAGAAATAAGGCAAGATTGATATATAGCAACAGGAAAATCTTAAAATGTCGGTATCAGAACACCAAGAAATGTGAAGAAACTGTGTATAAGGAAGCAATGAGATAACTAGGCCTAAGCAATATTGGTTTTCCACACACACAATAATCCCTTTCATGGTGATGAAGCAAACCATCATTTTATTCTTCCTCTTCCACTACATTGTCTCGTCATATGATCTTTCATCCATGCAACACCATCGCCATATGCTCAATGTAGAGAAAGCTTCCCTCCTGGCCTTCAAGTCAACCATGACACCTTCCTCGCCTCCGTCTCTAACAAACTGGAACGAGTCCACTGATGTTTGTGATTTCACAGGAGTCCAATGCAACTGATGGAGACTTCACGTTGTTCATCTGCAGCTAAGCCAAATGCTCATTCAAGCTCCACTCTCCCCATTCTTAGCCAACCTCACCGGCCTTCGGATTTTAGACTTGTCAGAAAATCTTCTTACAGGACATATTCCAGAGGAATTCTCCAAACTCCGAAAGCTCATCATCCTCAATGCATCAGAAAACAATCTTGAAGGCCACATTCCTCGATCACTTTCCCTTATCAATTCCCTAGTTGAAATGGACTTATCGAGAAATCAACTTGCAGGTCCCAATATTCCCGAAGAACTTTCGCACATTCCCAATCTGACCTTTCTTGTACTCTCCTCAAACAATCTCGAAGACCCTATTCCGAAGTCTCTTTCTCTTCTCAAGTCCCTTGGTTACCTCGACCTTGGAAGCAACTTGTTAGTAGGTCAAATTCCAACCTCCATCTTTCATAACTGTATTCTCTTGGGTGTTGTGGACTTCTCCAACAATAGTATCTCAGATGAGATCCCATCTGAAAGTGGGATCTATCTTCCCTATTTGTACACCTTAAATATTTATTTAAATCATTTGACAGGGAACATCCCTATGTGGCTTTCAAATTCTTCCTTAGAAGAGTTGGATATTGAGAATAACCATATATGATATATCAGGCGAGTTACCAACCCAATTGGTCAGGAAGTGGGGAAACCTTAAAGTCCTTCGTCTATCGTATACTAATCTATATAGCCATGATAATAACACTAATCTTGAGCCATTCTTGCTGGCTCTTTCCAACACATCTGAGTTAAGGGAGCTCGAAATGGCAGGCATGGATGGGCCTCGGTGGGCATTTGCCTACAGGATTGGTTGAAACATGACTCAATTATCCATCATTTGCCTAGATGATAACAACATATTCGGCCCTATCCCTCCTGACATTGCCAATATTTGGAATGTTACACTGCTGAATTTTTCAAGCAATCTTTTGACTGGAGTGGTTCCAGACCAAATAGGCCAACTTTTGGTAATCGAGCGTCTCTTCTCGTCAGACAGCTTCTTGACCGGTGAAATCCCACAGATCATAGGAAATATAAGCTCAATTGGTCTTCTTGATTTGTCTAATAACAGATTATTTGGCAAAGTTCCCAAGAGTCTTGGCGGTCTCAGTCGAATCCGTGAGCTGTATCTTCACAGAAACCAGCTTTCGGGAGAAATTCTTACTCAACTGGGAAGCTGCGAGACTCTGAACAAACTAGACCTGTCATACAATATGCTAACAGGAAGAATACCTGAAGAAATATCAGGTATCTCGAAAATATTCTTGAATCTTTCCAATAATTTGTTACAAGGTCCTTTGCTTATGGGTCTTAGCAAGCTGGATCAAGTTGAAGAGGTTGATTTTTCTTCCAACGAACTCACTGGCATTGTACTTCCTCAAATATCAGACTGTATAGAGGTTAAGCTAATTAATCTTTCTCATAATTCTCTTCAAGGGCACCTTCCTGAATCATTTGGAAATCTGTGAAATCTCGAGACACTTGATGTTTCTTACAATTTCTTATCTGGTGAAATACCTCTTAGCCTTACTGACTGCATCAGCCTGACTCGATTAAATTTATCATATAACAACTTCAGTGGCATGATAGCAACTACAGGAATCTTTTCCTCATTCAACAATCTTTCTTTTCTGGGTAATGAGCACCTATGTGGATTAGTCTCAGGTCGTGCTTGTCTTCACAAGAACAAATGGTGGCATTCCCATAAGTTCCTGATTACAGTTTGTGTCATGGCCTCGGTCCTAGCTTTTCTTTTAACTACATGCTTTGTAGTTGGACTTAGAACGATCAGATCAGAATTTTTAATGGAAGAAAGAGATACGCTTGGTAGCTCAACCACAGTTTTGAGATCAAGCTATCCTTGAATCACATACCGAGAGCTTGTGGAGGCGACTGAAGATTTCATGGAGGACAGGCAAGTAGGGTCTGGTAGCTACGGTCGTGTATATAAAGGGGTCCTAAGAGATGGTACTGTTGTTGCTGTCAAAGTGCTACAACTGCAAACAGGCAACTCAACAAGGAGCTTCAACAGAGAATGCCAAGTTCTAAAGAGGATTCGTCACCGAAACCTCATGAGAATCATAACAACATGTAGTCTACCAGACTTTAAAGCCTTGGTCCTTCCTTTTATGGCCAATGGTAGCCTAGAGAGCTGGCTCTATGATGGTACTCACTGTCTGAGCTTAGTTCAGAGGGTGAATATACTCAGTGATATAGCTGAGGGGATGGCCTACTTGCATCACCACTCACCTATGAAGGTGATACATTGTGATTTGAAGCCCAGTAACGTGCTTCTGAATGATGAAATGACAGCTTTAGTCTCAGATTTTGGGATCGCAAGGCTGGTGACAACAGTTGGAGGTGGGAATACAATTGGGGCTGACAACATGGGAAGTTCTACAGCAAACTTGCTTTGTGGGTCTATTGGTTACATTGCACCAGGTATGTTAATTTCCTTATGACATACTCAAGGTTTTAAATATAGGTTATCAGAAATATATCGAACGGCCAAAATTCATATCGGATCCCAGTTACTGAGGATATATCAAGGATAAGCAATAAAAATCGGAGTGTCTTATCGGACAGTGAGTGAGCATACATATTATAATATCCTAAAATGTAATCTAAGCACATTTAATGAAATATAAACATACTAATTAATATATACATAACACATGTTTAGGTTCAATAACCAATTGCTTTTGTTTATTGAATGCCAAATAGAAGAGGATAGCACTACTTTTGTTTAGTGGATGCAAGCCGAGTATGGAGAAAAGTGGATCTTTGTCTCCAAATCCAAACCAGTTCACCCAGAACGTAAATTGTAGAAAACTTGGCGATTTTTAGCCCATGAGAAATTGGCCGCTTTATCGGATATACACCGACATATCACGAAAAATTGACCAAAAATGATATGTGATAAAAATTTTGCAAAAATTGTATCGGTCATGGCTCAAACCTTATATATCGGTGATAAATCGATAAAATCGACTGATTTTTAAAACACTAGGTTCTATTGTTTGATAACTCATTTAGGATCAATTTAGTAAGGGAACTTCTATCATCATATGTTGAGTGTCTAGCACGTTGTACTTTGTGTCGTTTCAGAATCTGTCCCATGTCTGTGCCTTGTTCATATCGCCATGACCATGGACTTTTCACATATATCGTGCTATGGTAACTTGTCAAAACTTTCCTAAAAATCCCCAGAGATGAAAATCACAGTATGTAGGTCTTTTACTACATGCAAAATATGAAATTGCAAATGTATCTTCAAAGTAAAATTTGTCAGGAAGGAATTTAAAGTGAAATACATGAATAAAAATATAAAATAGATCATTGAATTTAGTATCAACATATGAGCAGAGGCTTTATGCATGAATTAAAAGCATAGGAGATATATCAGAGTAAACTGAAACTAATGCTGCTTTTATCATTCCGCGTTAACTTCTGTAGAGTATGGATATGGCTCAAACCCATTGCCATCAACAATGGGAGATGTGTACAGCTTCGGAGTTATCGTCCTTGAAGCGGTAACACTGAAGAGACCAACTGATGAGATGTTTAATGCTGGTCTCGACCTGCACAAACGGGTTAAAAGCCATCTCCATGGGAGATTGGCGAAGGTTCATTGATACTTCCATGGAGAGTGCCGCAACTGATCAAAACACTGAGGTCAGAAGAATGTGGGAGGTTGCCATTTCTGAGCTCATTGAACTCAGCCTACTCTGCACCCAGGAGAGCCCATCAACTAGACCTTCAATGCTTGATGCTGCTGATGACTTAGCCCGCCTGAAAAGGTATCTTGCAGGTGACACTACTGCAACTTTTGCCTCTTCATTGGGAATGTCATCTTCAACTGTTGGAGAAGATTAGAAATAGGATGTTTCTAGATCTGATTCATGGATTTCAGTTGGTTTCTTCAAATATAAGAGGAAGCATAGAACGCATTTGAAAGGTACTGAGAAATGAATAGATCTGTGCAGCTTGGTGATTGTTCTTCCAAGTTCAGACTCAGGGGCTTGAGTCATTGCTTAACCTAACAATTACTCATTTTTGGTACGATATATCATGGGTTCAAACTGTTCTTAAGTTGCCTCCACAAAATCTACTGGGGCATAATCATTCGACTTTTTTTAATTGGCACCATATTGTTGATTTAATTCCTTATGAAAGCATACTTTCTACGCACACTTTCCCTAGCTTGGGCTTTGCTATGTTTTACTGTATCATATGTACAAAATAGGCCAATACTTAATGTTCAGTAACTTTCTTCCTGAATTTAGACTGCATTCTAGGATCTACAGAACTAAACTAGATTTTAATATTGATTCCCTCGTCACACTTAACAAAGTATTTGCATCAGAAAGGATCTAAATAATATTGGTAGAGCTGCTGAAAAAATAAAAAAAAATAAAAATTAAAAAAAATGAAGGGCTCAAAGTTGTGTAAAATATTCATGCGTGTACCACTTTCAGCTTGCCAAGAGTTCACAGTGATGACAGGAGCAATTGAACCCTGCATGCTGTGGCAGGCAGAGACAATAAAAATATGCAGCTTTGTATAAATACAAATGGTTTAGACAGAGACCTACAATACTCTGATTGGTTCATATTGAAAACCTAACAAAATCTAACTAGAGATATTCGCAGATTACAAAGAAACCTTACCATTCTTCAGGGAAGGAATTTATTCAATAGGAATAAGAGGACAATCAGAAGCTAACAGTAATATCTCCAAGCCCACACGTCTATAGATAAAGGATATCATAAGAAATTTAGAAAATCCTGACAAGGAGAATTGATTTCTTTCCTTCGGAAAAAACAAATTCTGGATAAGTTCCAACTTAGCTTTATCTATTGCTTATTCCTCTACATTTCCCAGCTATAGAAAGTTTCATATTCCTCAAATATGATGCCCCCTCTGAAACTAATCCCTTTCATTAACTTCATTATTAACTTGGCATGTCTTAATTATTTATCCCAGCCACTCCTGATTACTCTTACTATTAAGTGGTTATTGCTTGCATACCAACTCAACCTATGCACTAATGTCTGAAATCTAGTAACTCATTCCACGAATCTACCAGAAAAAAGCAAAAGGTGCCGTTACTGACACTTAAGAATTCTACTAAGACAGTTGCAGAGACTACAAGGATCTACATTCCACCAGTAATGGTCCACCCAAGTGCAACTAGGCTTGTCTTGCACAATGTTATTGCCCTATTCAGAAATCTTATCCAATCAAACTCACTACATTCTACAAGGATAGGAAAAAAAGACTTAAGTCTCTTTTTGCTGGCCAGCATAGAGTTGGGAGAGATTTTTACTAGAATGGGGTGACATAAGATAGTGGGATATAGTACAATGTGTGCATGTGGTGTATACACTGTCTCTTTCTCTTGCCGCGGTCCCGTCACCGCCCTTGCATGAAGAGCGATTCTCCGCTGCTACTCACTCTTCCCCGTTCTTGTTCTCCGTGATGAGTGAAAATCCCTCTGGTTCAGTTCGAAATGAGGAACGAGTACACACTGGGAGATCCGAAGCTTCCTCCTTTGAGGAAATTGAATGAAAACAGCAGAAAAGAAGTGATGGTGTCATACACATGCCAGCACCAACAATGATCAAGGAAATTATGTGCTCTGATAGTTTGTGCCTGCAGATTTGGTAGGCCATGACATGCCAACAAAATCCCATAAACTGAAAACAAATTTGACAGGCACCCTACATTATTGGTGGTCCAAAGACGGAAAATATAGTTGAACAAATTATGGTATTACATCTCTCCTCTACTTGAACCAGAATGCACCACGTTCAAACAAAACTTTTGGATAGGTTTTTCTCCCCCACTTGGGAAGGTAAACAGAAAAATTCAAAGAATAGGCCATGTGGGGTTAAGTTAGCTTGATATAAACTGTTGATGGAAATAGCTCAAGCTTTTAGTTAAGAGATACCTGTCTCACTACTGGTGCGTCAGGTTTCAAGAGATCCTCCATCGGAGTATCATCACTGTCAACTTGAATATATCTCTTTGACAGAATTTGCCTGTCTTTCCAAGAGAGTTCAGCAAGAGGCCTTTCCACGTGGTCTGGATGCCCACTTGAAGGGAGAGCCTTGAGTTACTTTTGTATGTGTTGTTAGCTCAATGCCTAACTGCTTGAACTTTCGTGCAAAGTGGTCTTCATAATAAAAGAAAATACCATATCTAATGTAACTGACTTCCTGCTGGCAGAATATTTGTATGCTGAATACTGGAAGGTAAATCTTCCATGCATTTCATAGTGAGTTAATAGTTTGTTTTTTCCATCAAAACCTAATGCTCACTCCATTTCGTTTACATATGAGAATAAAGAGAATGTATGTCTGTAAATTAAACTTTTTAAGCTTACAAAAATATCAACCTATATGTTCTTAAGGGTCTTCTATCTCTGCAAGAAAGAACTAAACCCTCTCTGAAGAGTTTCCCACAGTATTCTGACACCTAACGGGACGTAGCAGTAGTGTTAAGGAAGTAGGGAGTTATGAAATCATTACTAGGAACAAAAGAGTTCTTAGCAAAATTTATCACCTTTAAAAGTTCTACCATGAAAGACATTCCTAGTCTTAAATTAAGTACCTCTAACCATTACACCAAAACTCTGGAGTTGTGGTGAGGGGTAAAGGTTGTTGTTTTATATTCTAACATACCCCCGCAGGTTGAGCTCCCTTTTTATGGGCTAAAACCAGGACTCACATAGCAGTGTCAATTTTTTTTAAAATCCGCTTTAAATTCATGTACTGCAGGATTTAAACTTGGGTTGCTAAATTAAGTCCCTCTAATCATTACAAACTCCGAAGTTGCAGTGACGGTTAAGGGTTATTGTTTTATATTCTCACATGCCCCCGACTTAAGTTACAAGCTCACATTACTGAGTTTGGTTATACAATTAAATGGAACAAAGATGCATTTCACTTTATCTTGCTTCATTATTATATGTCAACTATTCTTGCTGAATTCATTGGCATACTGAACCAACAAGAATCCAATGTGAAAGCATTCTTAAGACAGGCTACGAGATAATATTTAGATAATTGTACTGCATTGGACGGAGGGAGAAGTATGTACCCACTAGGAGACTTTCAAGTCTTTATTTTTCAAATGGTTGCAACAAAAGAAGGAAACCATTACAAAAACATTTGTTATCCAAAAAGCTAAAAGAAATGAATGTCATAGGAAAGTGGATTTAATTGAACATAAATAACCTAGAATGATAAACGTACCCAAATTAGCAACTCAAAAAAAGAGACTAACTAATTATTTCATTAAAGAATTTCTTTAATAAAGTATTGTGAAAAGTATAGAAGTTGACCTCTAAGCCAGGAGCTTTCATTTATTCTAATTGCAAACTGGAGCTCCTAAGCAACCTTTATCTTTTCTGGCGAAATAAAGTGTAAGATTGGCTGCAAGCTGTCTGATAGAATCTTGTATTTGTATCTAACATCTCACATATTAAACAGTAAACAAGATGGGAAAAGTATTGATAAATTTATGAAAATTTAAGCACAGCTGTGCGTCTGTAGAGTGAAAACAGGGGGGGGGGGATACAGAGAAATTAAGAAAAAAAGTATGAATATTAATGTCTAAGAAAATGGAGAAGATACTACTGACCAATATCATTTTATTAAGTCACACCACCACTTGACCCTCTGAGGATAAATGTGGGTTTTCTCTTAATCATGTGCAATAAACTTCAATCTTCCACTTCAAAGTATAGATACACTCAATAGACTAAGATTTCCTTTTAACCATTCTCATTAGCCAATATCTTCACAGTATACTCTCCATTGACTGTTGACATCCACTTAAAGTCTTGGAAAGCTCTATTGCATCATTGTTCGGAGAGAATACGTAACTCACAGTGCTAGAATAGTTAATCTAATGGGTTTCTCCCCCTTTACCTTAGTCCAATTTCTCTTCCTTCTCATCCCCTCCCTTGTTCATCCCTCCCGTCCGACCAATGGCATCATAACAGACCAATCAGCTCTTTTAGAATTCAAGAAAGGAATTGTTGCTGATCCACAAAGTTCTCTTAGTAACTGGAACAAGGCGAATCATGTCTGTGAGTGGAAAGGTGTAACTTGCAGCACAGAATCTGGAAGAGTAACTGAGCTTGATCTCAAAGGTAACTATCTTCAAGGAACTATCTCCCCATTTCTCTCAAACCTTTCTGTCCTCGAGTTACTTGACTTGTCTGATAATTCATTTCAAGGTCCCATTCCAGTGGAGCTTGGGACTTTGTCTAGGCTAGAGTTACTTAGTATAGCTGGGAACAGTGTGCGATATGAAATTCCTGAGAGTTTTTCAATGCTCTCGGAACTTCGTTATATCAACTTGAGAAATAACCGGATTCAGGGCAATCTTCCCACCTCTTTATTCTACAACTGCACTCAACTGAGCTATATAGATCTTTCCAACAATTCATTTACTGGTGTCATTCCTTCAGAAATCGGAAATCATCTCCTTTACTTGGAGAACCTTCTTCTTTATTTAAACCAACTATCAGGTTACATTCCAGTTTCGCTTTCCAATTCAACACAGATGGTAGAGATTGATCTTGAGAACAATTTCTTTAAAGGCACATTACCCTCAAACATTTTGATGCATATGCCTTCTCTTGAGATACTTCATCTTTCTTACAACAATTTCTCAAGTGATGAGCATAACTCCGATCTCAGCTACTTCTTTGATTCAATTGTAAATTTGACTCATCTAAAGGAGCTTGAGCTTGCTGGAAATCATCTAGGAGGTGTACTACCTTCAACTTTAGGCCTCCTCAGTGTCAACATTTCACAAGTATATCTCCAAGACAACTTCATATATGGAGCAATCCCATCAAATATATCAAACCTTTCAAACTTGATGGAATTGAATCTGTCAGACAATCTTTTGAATGGAACAATTCCGTCGAAAATTATTCTCTTACCCAGGTTACAAAGGCTATGGTTATCCAACAACCTACTATGTGGTGAGATTCCATCACCTCCTGGTGTTCTAAATAATCTTGGACTGTTAGACTTATCAAAGAACAAACTTTCTGGTGCAATTCCTCCATCTCTGGGAAATCTGATTCAGCTCAGAACCCTTGTTCTTCACAGCAATTTGCTCTCAGGGCCCGTTCCACCAAACCTAGGAAATATGAAGTTAGAGCTCCTTGACTTGTCTCACAATAGGCTAACAGGCAACATACCAGTAGAAGTTGCAAGCTTGTCCACGATGGAAATATACTTCAATTTGTCGGATAATTTAATTGGAGGAATACTTCCAATGGAGCTAAGCAATATGGACAAAGTATCAGCAATTGATCTGTCTTCTAATCTTTTCAGCGGCAACATTCCTCCGAACCTGGGTAACTGTGAAGCAGTTGAACTATTGAATCTTTCTCACAATCGGCTTGAAGGACAAATTCCTGTGTCCTTAGGAAATCTACTAAGCCTCCAATCTTTAGATCTCTCCTCCAATTTCCTTTCAGGGCTAGTCCCAACCTCACTTCAGAAGTGCAACAGTCTTAAGAAACTTAACCTCTCATTCAACAATTTCAGTGGCGCACTACCAAAAGGTGGTATATTTGATTCTTTAACAATTGAATCAGTTGAAGGAGACCATCTCTGCAGATCACTTCCAGGAATTCCCATCTGTGATCATAGGAAGAGAAGCATGATACACTCTCACACATTCTTGGGCATTCTAGTAACTGTAGTATCTGTCTCAGCATTTTCTCTGACAATCATATCTGCTCTAGGCTACCGGAAATTCATCAGAGCTGTATTACTTCGAACTGATAGTGGCGTTTTGAATACATCTGCAATTGACCTGTCAACAAGTTACCCAAGAATAACTTATAGAGAACTTGTGGAGGCCACAGGAGAATTCAACCAAAGCAGACTAATTGGCTCCGGAAGCTTTGGGCATGTCTACAGAGGGGTATTGAGCGATGGAAGTGTAGTTGCAGTAAAAGTTCTTCGGATACAATCTGGAAACTCCACAAGAAGTTTTAACAGAGAATGCCAGATTCTGAGGAGGATTCGGCACAGGAATCTGATGAGGATTATAACAATCTGTAGCCTTCCTGACTTCAAAGCCTTGGTGCTCCCTTACATGTCTAATGGGAGCTTAGAAAGCTATCTACACCCAGAGGAGTGGCATTCTGGTTTGCAACTGGGCTTCATGGAAAGGGTGAACATTTGCAGTGATGTCGCTGAAGGGATGGCCTATTTACACCATCATTCTCCAGTTCAGGTCATCCACTGTGACCTGAAACCGAGCAACATTCTCCTTAATGATGACATGACTGCTCTTGTGTCAGACTTTGGTATTGCTAGACTGGTCATGACCACAGATGAAAGAACTATGATGGCTGAAACTGCAGGCAACTCAATGGCTAATCTCCTATCTGGGTCAATTGGCTACATTGCTCCAGGTATTATTTTGTTTCTTGTCAATGCGCTTTGATCAGCCTAGTTGAATGTATAAGCATATCCATAGTTCAGCTGATTGTACTATATCAGTTTCTAAGCCTAGTCTATTAAAGAAATTTCTTTTACAAAATGTTAATACAATCTCATGCGGAATATCTGTTTGCATGTGAATCATCTAGAGTATGGATATGGTAGAAGTGCATCCACAAAAGGAGATGTCTACAGCTTCGGTATTCTTGTGCTTGAAATTGTTACGAGAAAGAGACCTACAGATGACATATTCAATGAAGGTCTAAGCTTGCATAGATGGGTGAAGAACCACTATCATGATCAGCTCAGTAAGGTCGTTGACTCCTCCTTGATGAATAACATCAGGGGTCTGAACCCAGAAATAAAAAACATGTGGGAAGTTGCAATCATAGAGCTACTTGATCTAGGACTTCTTTGCACCCAGGATGCACCTTCAAACAGACCAACAATGCGAGATGCTGCTGATGATTTAGACAAACTAAAGCATTACCTTGGAGTTGATACAACCGCGACATTTACTTCAGCCCATGGAGTTTCATCCTCTACTATTACAGCAGGTGATTCTTGGTAGCCTTAAAGTCATTATGTACAATTTGTTTTCATGAAACTAAGTGATTATGTTCGTAAAACTAGTAGCAAACATAAGATTTAGAATAATGGCTTGCAAATTTCATGATGTCAGAGAGGGAGAAAAAACATAAAAAGAATTAGAGGAACTAAATGTTAAGTGCTTATATGATTAATCAGAAAATGTGAGCAAGATATCAAGGTTGACATCTGTTTCTATGTATACCAAAAGATAATTAATATTTTTCAGAATCTCCTGTTAATTCTCCTTCATTTCTCCTTCTTCTTCCAAATCGTAACGAGTTTGTATCACCTCCAATAAAGCATTCTACTGATTCCCCTTTTTCCAATATATTCGTTATAATTGCTTAGATCGTTGGATCAGTTGTAACTAGATTGACTAACTTCAAAGTTTTTGCTTTTCACAAGTAGCTTTCAGTTTAAAATTATCTTGATGGAATGAATATTCCATGGCAAGATGTTAGTACTTCCTAGCCTACTTTCATCACAGTGGAGAATATCCATGACAGCTATAGTTTACTGAAATCAGTACTGAGCTCAGCAGGATGATACCCATTGCTACCTCCTCTATTTTTTGTATCCATTCTTAAATGAAATCACCCCCCACCCCAAAAGGCCCGCACATCCAAAATAAAATCCTTCACCAAATAGACAGTTCCGGAAGTAGTAATTTTACAATAGCACCCAGTAGTTAGCAACATGAAACAGTAAAAAAAAAAAGAAATGGAAAAGTTCTGAAGGACACATAAAGGAGATAGAAAAGCACAGGAATATGAAAAAATGTCTAATAAGATTAGGTTGTAGGTGATTAACGTATAACCAGTTATATTTGTCTTTATTTTAACCTATGGTTCTCATGTTTTATGTGCAATCATGCTAGATAAACTTTTAAAATAGGAATATTGTTATGGATGGTCCGAAGGTTATAATAGGAGAACAAGGTCGTGAGCAAATCAACCTACAACATTTTTCTTTTTTCTTTTTTCCCCTCACAAGTAGTTTTCATTAAGAGAAAATATGAGTAAAAGTCAAAAGGAAAAAAAGCACACAATGATATATCTTTTATCGCAAAAGCATAAGAAGATGAGAATCAATGCACATTAGAGACTTTAAAGCTTTTCTGCTGAACACAGTTTTTTATATACATGTAACGTGATCACAATGTACATCATTACAAAAAAATGAAAAGTTGTATGATTAACAAAGTATTATGGTTCCTTCGCCATAGTAGATCAAGAATAGGTAGTGTTGCCTGAGATGTACCAGCATGGAACAATTAAATCGAAAAGAATAGCATTGCCTGTTGGCAAAAAGAGACATCAGAAAGATATACAAGAGAAAGCATAACCCAACAAAAGTCCTTTACATGGAAGAATATTGCATTAAAATGGTAAATATTATGAATGTAAGATTTCATTCAGTAAGAAGGTTGATTTGCACACTATATTTTCAGAAGAAGTTTAGCTTTACTGGTTTAAGAAACACTAGGGAACCAAATAAATTGTTTTTTTCCTGGTTTGCTTATAGAAAGAAGTAACTGAAAATAGAGCGGGAAGAAAAAGAAAAAAAATTGGGAGAACTTTGACATATATAGACTCTCCCTGAAGACATGAGATTAGAATAGATGCAGTGAAAATGCAAGAGGTACATGATTTTTGGATGGTTCCAATTGATCTGATTAGAGAGAACATGATTGATAATGTGTTTTAGTAGTATTAAACTGCAAATCTCGGATTTGATTAGTAGATGATAAGTACCTCCATGACCGAGACTACTTTGGAGTCATCATGTGGAGAGTGCTTTTTGGATGCCGACCTTTTTATAAGTTTTTCTATTGTGTCGAGCTGCTTGAATATATTCCTCAACAATGTCAACTGTTCTTTGCATCTTTCAGTATCTTCCTGCATTACAGTTCTTTCTTTTTCAAAATGCTTCAGGCAAAGTTTTAGCTGTTCAAAATCCATCTGAGAAGTACCAATTTCTTCAGCCTCAGGGTCACTACGAGTCCAATTATAACCAAGAGAGGTTACTTTACTTGGTGTAGACAATTTGCTTCCATGCTGCAATGAAGGTGCTTTTCTAGGTGGAGCCAACTTGTTCCCATAATTTACATTTGTGAATTCTTTGTTCAACCAGTCATCGCCTCTAGGAAAGCAGTCCATAGATTCTTGTGGCATTAGATTAGGCATCCCTAACATGATACTGTCATTATGAACTGGTGCTTCAAAAACATGGTTACAAGGATGGTTAGGTTTACAGTCTTTGTGGATGTCTGAGATTTCAAATATGTCATGTACACTTGCAGGGTGGGCTGTGTTTCCATTTGATTCAGCTTCCAAACAAGAACTAGTAGCCCCAGTAGACTCTGGTGCACTCTCTGAACCTCTAACTTGAGAAGGTAAACATGAAACAGCTCGATTATCTAACTTCTTCCGGAGACCTCCTGACTTTGACTCAAAAGATGTGCCACCACTTGCTGCTGAATACCATGAACATGAAGCAGACTCTTGATATGAAGTCATAAAGTCAATAGATGGAGGCTTGAGGACTTCAGTAGTAGCTACATCCAGAGGAGACATAGCTTCTTCAGTGTTTTTGGCCTGCATTAACTCTTTCAACGTATTGTTTATTTCCTCAGCTTGTTTCCACAGATGCTCGTGACTTTCTACTATTCCACATTCATCACACTTAGCGTGCATCTCAGAGCACAACTGGTCCAACTGAAAAAGAGATGGCAAGGAGGTGTTCTTTCTAAGAAAACCATGAAAGTTTTTCTTGTCTGTAAGGGCATTCTTTCTGGTAAAAGACCATTCCTCAGATATGTTGATTTGTCCATCAGCTGGTGTTTTGATGCCATGGCTGGCTAGTTTCTGCTTACAAATCTCAAGCTCATACATGAGTGATGAAATTTCCATTTCATTCTCCTGAATAACTTCTTCAAGGATCTCTACACTCTCTTCGGCATGATGCATTTTCTCCTCCGCCATTCTCCTGTATTGACACAATTCCATCTTCTCAGCAGCCTTTTCCCTTTGAAGCCGAAGAATCATAGATAAAGCTTCACTTGCTGCACTAGCTGAGGCTTCTCTTTCCTCCTCTAGTTCAATATAGAGATTCTTCATAATTATATATTGATTGCAAAGAGCTTCTTTCAAAGCAGTAATTTCAAATTCAGCCATAGCTAAAGATCAGCCAGGTGCAATGATAACCCTACAGAAAAAACCAGAAACAAATAGCTCCGACTTGTGTCACTACCCCCATAATAAGTTTTCCTACAAATAAATAAATACTTTCCCTAATGACTTTTGTGATGCACTACAAAGCATTAAGGCCTCCGAATCCACATTCAGAAAATAGTTATCATAATCACTTGTGATACATCATTAGACAGCAATGACTTCCATACAGTTGCAAAACATCTTAAAAAGGAGGAAAATACATAAATCGTTCGCAACAAAATTCCCTAAATAAATTACTTTCCTAGGACAAAAATATTCGCCGAGGCATGAAGATCTCACATGTGAATATTGAATTAGTCAGGAGAATTTAAAAAGAAAAATCCTAAGTTAAAATATTGTGTTACAGCAGCCATCTCTGAAGAAATGCTTGGAATAATGAAGGGGATAATCCTAAGAAGATTTATTGATTTAATCCTTTTGCACAAAAGATAGATTCTTGCACATAAAAACGAAAACTTTTTTTCCTAATCACCTAAAGTTCTCGATTTTGGAATTGGCGTTTTGCTAGATAGTAAATATACCATTCTAATTAAGCAAGTAAAAAAAAAGAACAGAAACCTAGAATCCAAAGAAAACAAAGAGGGAGATTGAATTGTACCAAATCAACAGCCCCAGAGCACAAGGCTGTTCGGGGTCTCAAAATCCTGTAAAAATAAAGAAAGAAATAAATTAGGAAGTAGAAATTAAACAATAAAACGAGAATTGTTGGATAGAATGTTAATGAGGAGCCGACCTTTCTTCTTCCTCTTCCTCATAAAGCTAACTCCATGGTTTTGCTTTTTGTGGCAAGTTTCTGGTTACCTACAAGAGAGGAGAAATTTTCGAAAAAACAAACTAGAGATAGAAATAAAGGGGGGGGAAATCAAACTTTTTAAGAATTAATAATGTTCGGTGAAAAATTAGAACGGTTTAAAAAAAAAAAAAAAACTCTCGCCTTCTTCAAACCCTTGATTCCCGCTCGCCCTCTCTATGCACTTCCCTTGTGAAATTTCGCCGTTTTTTTAAGAGAATTAAAATAGAAAGCATAGAGCTTCGCTTTTGTTATGTGTACTTAAAACCAATGTAATAATGGTACACGCAAAGCACGTGAATAATTTGTAATAATTTTAAAATATTGTCCAGGTATGTACAAATTATAGGCGGTAAAATTATTCGGATTAATTGTGTATAGACCCCTCGTGGTATCACTTAATTTCCGAATGGCCCCTTGTAGCTTTATTGGTGCAGTTAGATCCCCAATTGAGGATAGATCTCATCTTGGTGAATTTTTTGACTCTTTTAAAAGCTTTAAAATTGAAAAAATAATAATTGGGGTCTATCCGCACCAATAGACCTACACAGGGTCTATTTGCTTTATAAAACATTTTTTTCTTATGTTAAGAGAACAAAATCCACTCTTCACAATTATATTGATAGGGGTCTATTCGCAATTGATCCTACAAAGGGTCATCCATAATTATCACTTAATTATTAAATACAAATTTATATTGTTAGCTCAAATGCGAAATGCTTTTGTCTATTTGTTTATGCTGATCTAGTTTGAATTGGGCTCTAAATTGTACTCATGTACAGTAGGCACCATGGGATCCACTTCAGGAATTATTCCTTGAGCTATAATTGAACACTCTATAAATTGTCAATAATTTTTTGGGAAAAATAACAAAAGGATTCACATAAATGTTGGCATGTGTGTGGATGATCCACCTTTTTATGTGCATGATTTGAAGTTTCAACCAAGGAAAGAGATTTCCTCATTGAGCTATAATTAAACAAAAATTATTTATGCCCTTAATTAAACACTCTTACTCGAAGACTAGCAACCTGATTTTGCACTTTAATTATATGACTGAAAGATGGAAGCAAAAAATGCATCAAGTATCTCCGATAATTCTGGATCGCAGGCTCAATAATATATAATAAGTCGTTTAACAGTGAAATGAATTTTGCTGAGAGTTTCATCTATCCTTTGTTGTTCCTTTTTTCACAAAAGATGCAAGTTTTGTGCCGGACAAATTTTTAAAACCGACCCATTTGGGCTTTTAATTGCAAAAAACGACCGGTTTTGAAAATATTTACAAAAACCGGCTGAAAACAGGTCGGTTTTTTTAAATTTTTTCGGGAAACTTCACGGGAGTTGAACTCCCGTGAAGTTTTTTCTCATAACAAAACTTCACGGGAGTTCACTCCCGTGAAGTTTGTGAAAAAAAATTTCAAAAACCGACCCAGTTTCAACCAACTGGGTCGGTTTTTATAATTAAAATTAAAATGGGTCGTTTTTTGCTATTAAAAACCCAAATGGGCCGGTTTTGAAAATTTGTCCGTTTTGTGCCTGAACTTCCCATTATCTTGAAGGAGCTCTCTGAACAAGAGTGAGGACTACTGTAAGCGTCTAAAAATACCTATAGGTGTCTGCGCATAGCTCTTGACAAAGAGAATGTGATGAACGCCATTATCCAAGTCGAAGGGGATTATCCGAGTCAAAGAGGATCATCTGACACCGACAAGCGTATGAAGCGAAACAAGTGGCCCGTGCGCTCACCGGCCACCTCCAAGTGGCCAATATGCTCACCGGCCATCGCCAAGTGGCCCGCATGCTCACCGGCCATCTCCGAGTTACGAAATGTATGAAATGAATCAGTGAAGCGTACGAGTCAACGTGACACGCGAAACAGCAAAACGACTCAGCCATGAGTTGTGTCTCGCCCACACAATGAGTGGCTCGGCCATAGTAAGCCCACACCATGAGTGGCTCGGCCATTGAAAGTTGTAAGTCTCTTCGTCAGCTTTCTAACGCATCTTGAATCATCTCATTCCGAGATCGGACGAGAGAGTTAGAGCCAAAATACCCGAGGACGTACGAAGGCAAAACGACTCAGCCAGGAGTTGTGTCTCGCCCACACAATGAGTGGCTCGTCCATTGTAAGCCCACTGTTAGATCTAAAACTTGAGATCTTAAAACCATATAGCCATGATTATTTCAAAGAGATTAAACAATAATCAAAAGAGCGGAAGCTTATACCTGAATCCATAGTAGAGATCTTGATTTTGGGTTTTGATGATCTTCTAACCTTAGGGTTCTCTCTTAGCCGAATTTCTCTCTCTAGATGGGGGTGGAGAGAATTAGAGAATGTTGTAACCCTAGGTTAGGGACCATAACCCCTTATTTATAGATGTTGTACTTTTGAAATTTAGCCCCTCAATAAATCACAATTACAACCTGGTATCTGCACATATAACCCCATGACTTATTTAAATACCCATTAACCCAACTTAATTGATCACTTTAGTGGGTTATCCTGAAACGATAGCAATACACAATGATTAATCATATGTGTCCACAATTAGATTTATTAGATTAAATCCAACAATCTCCCACTTGGACACCATATGATTCCTTAAATTGTGTATAACCTTATGAGCTCAAAATTGCTATCACTGAAAAGGTATTTCCGAACAATCTCGTCCATTGACTATATCAATATAGGATCAAAGCGGCCTTCGTCACATTTATCGTGACTCGACCCATCAATGGTCACATATACCAATACAATCAAACGACATAGATCAATCATGGATGTGCAGCATGAAGATTACATGCAATGTGATCAGTACATGTCTATTTTCAACTGGTCCTCTTTAATGAGGTCAAAACCAAACATAATGTAACAGAGTGACTTAACTGAAAACTTTATTCTGATCAGACAATACAAACAAACATAAAGCACCACAATTACAAACTCCCACTAAATCATAATATCCTCAAATATTACCACCCTCATATGAGCAGTATGCTCGTGAAAGACCTTGGGTGGTAATCCCTTAGTAAGAGGATCAGCTATCATGGAGTTTGTCCCAATGTGCTCTATGGATATCTGTCCACTCTGTACCCTTTCTTTCACAACCAGGAACTTAATGTCAATATGTTTTGACTTAATTGAGCTCCTGTTGTTATTTGAATATATTACTGCAGATTTATTGTCACAATATAGCCTTAGTGGTCTTTCAACCTTTTCTAAAATGCGCAGTCCCGTGACAAAATTTCGCAGCCATATTCCCTGATTGGATGCCTCATAGCAAGCTACAAATTCTGCTGCCATAGTGGAGGAAGTTACTAGTGTTTGTTTGACACTTTTCCATGATATAGCTCCTCCCGCTAACATATAAATGTAGCCTGATGTAGACTTTCTGCTATCTTGGCATCCAGCAAAATCAGAATCCGAATACCCAATGACCTCCAAATTTTCTGATTTTCTGTATGTGAGCATGTAACCTTTTGTTTTCTGAAGATACCTCATAACCCTTTTGACTGCTGTCCAGTGATCCAAACCAGGGTTGCTTAAGTATCTGCCTAACATCCCAACAATGTACGCAATATCCGGACGCGTACATACCTGAGCATACATTAGACTTCCTACAGCCGAAGCATAAGGAATCTTCTGCATTTCCTGAATTTCAAGGTTACCTTTAGGGCACTGATTGAGACTAAACTTGTCTCCCTTAGCAACAGGGGTATCTCCTGGTCTGCAGTCTTGCATGCCAAACCTTTTAAGTACCTTATCAATATAGCTCTTTTGTGATAATCCAAGAATACCCCGAGAACGATCTCGATGTATCTGGATCCCTAATATAAAAGAGGCGTCCCCAAGATCTTTCATCTCAAAATTCTTTGATAGAAATCTCTTGGTTTCGTGCAACATGCCTATATCATTAGTGGCAAGCAATATGTCATCGACATACAGAACCAGAAAGATATACTTACTCCCACTGAACTTGTGATATACACAGTCATCAACAATGTTCATCTCAAAACCAAACGAGATAACTATTTGTTGAAACTTGTGATACCATTGACGAGGAGCTTGCTTGAGTCCATAGATGGATTTCCTTAATTTGCATACCATATTCTTTGGGTCTCCCGACACAAAGTTTTCTGGTTGCACCATATAGATCATCTCATCAATGTCGCCATTGAGAAATGCAGTCTTAACATCCATCTGATGTAACTCAAGATCATAATGAGCAACAAGTGCCATGATTATTCTGAATGAGTCTTTCGATGAAACCGGAGAGAAAGTCTCTGTATAATCAATGCCTTCCTTTTGAGTATAGCCTTTAGCCACAAGACGTGCCTTATACCTCTCCACATTACCATTTGCATCCCGCTTGGTTTTAAAAATCCATTTACAACCAATTGGTTTTGCACCTTCTGGTAACGGGACAAGTTCCCAAACCTTATTGTCTTGCATAGACTTGTACTCTTCATTCATGGCATCAATCCACTGTTGAGAGTTAGAACTCTTCATGGCCTGAAGGAAGTTGATTGGATCATCTTCCAACATTCCACTACTTTCCTCATGTTCTTGGAGAAATACAACATAATCATCCGGAATAGCATTTCTCCTTTCTCTCGTGGATCTCCTTAATGGCACTGGTTCTTGAGGTTGTTGAGTTTGTTCTTCTGGAACAGGGAGTTGTTCAACATTGTCATCTTGAGATTCCGGATTTACTTCTTGAGCAACAACAGGTATAGGAACCTGAATATTGTCAAAAGTAACTGTATGGATTGGATCTGAAACCAATTCCTCCTCAAAAGCAATGTCTCTAACCTTATTTCTCCCCCCAAACTCAACATCCTCAAAGAATGTTGTTGTTCCCGTCTCAAAAATATTCCTTATAGTGGGATCATAAAACTTAAAGCCCCTAGAGCGTTCAGAGTAACCAATAAAGTAGCTGCTAACTGTTTTGGAGTCCAATTTCTTTTCATTTGGCCTATAAGGCCTTGCCTCAGCTGGACATCCCCAAATATGTAAATGCTTTAAACTGGGCTTTCGACCAGTCCAAAGCTCATAAGGTGTTTCAGCAACTGCTTTACTTGGTACTCTATTCAGAATGTATGCTGCTGTCTTAAGTGCTTCTCCCCAGAGTGACTCTGGTAAAGAAGAATGAGCAATCATACTTCTTACCATATCCTTAAGAGTCCTGTTTCGTCTTTCAGCTACACCATTCATGCTAGGTGAACCTGGCATGGTGTACTGTGGGACGATACCGCATTCCTCTAGGTATCTAACAAATGGTCCTGGACGTTGTTCACCTGAACCATCATATCTGCCGTAGTACTCACCACCACGATCAGATCTAACGGTCATAATTCTTCTGTTGAGTTGATTCTCAACTTCAGCTTTATAGGCTTTGAACATGTCCAGAGACTCAGATTTTTCATGAATAAGATATAGGTGCCCGTAGCGTGAGTAATCGTCTATGAATGATATAAAATATTGTTGACCATTCCAGGATTCCTTAGGGAATTGCCCACAAATATCCGTATGTATCAATTCTAAGACATCCGAAGATCTGTTGGCACCTAATCTCTTCACTTTGGTCTGTTTTCCCTTGATACATTCAACACATACGTCGAAGTCCGAAAAATCAAGGGAATCCAAAATGCCATCAGACACAAGATGCTCAACTCTACCTTTTGAGATATGACCTAAGCGCTTGTGCCATAATGTCGCCGAATTTTTCTTATTTAATTTACGCTTAGTACCACGCGATTCCGCATGCAAAGTTTCATTATAAGAAGCAATTGTATCAAGCAAATATAGGTTGTCATAAATACTTAAATAACCGGTTCCCACAATATTTGAATTAAAAGATAAACTGAATTGATTGTTTCCAAATGAACAAGAATAACCTGATTTGTCCAATACAGAAACTGAAATCAAATTCCGTCTAAAAGACGGTACTACAAAAGTATCTTTTAAATCCAAATAAGAACCAGTTCCTAATAGCAACCTAAAATGCCCAATTGCTTCCACATCTACTGACTGACCGTCGCCCACAAAGATGTGTCTTTCAACATCACTTGGCTTTCGGTAGCTCAGACAACCCTGCATAGAAACACTTATGTGAGTAGTAGCACCAGAGTCTAACCACCAAGTGTTTCTAGGTACTGAAGCTAAATTAACCTCAGAACAGACCAAAGAAAGGAACGTACCCTTATTATCACGCCAAGCGTGATATTTTGTATAGTCCTTCTTCATATGTCCAGGTTTCTTACAGAAGAAACAACCCTGATTATCCTTATGTTGTTTCTTCTCAACTGGACCCTTAGCAGCTTCCTTATCATTCTTCCTTTTCTTGCCCTTATCCTTAGAGGCATAGGCCAAATGAGCACTTTCTGTCTTATCTTGCTTCAACCTGTCTTCTTCTTGCACACAGTATGAAATGAGCTCATTTAGAGTCCATTTCTCCTTTTGACAGTTATAACTGACCTTAAATTGATTAAACTGTGCAGGAAGAGACAACAGAACCAG
Organism: Asparagus kiusianus; assembly: GCA_022839385.1. Lineage (NCBI taxonomy): Eukaryota > Viridiplantae > Streptophyta > Magnoliopsida > Asparagales > Asparagaceae > Asparagus > Asparagus kiusianus. Next base: position 157,426 of record BQKN01066741.1, on the reverse strand, counting down.
ATGCACTAATAACTCATCACAAAGATCGAGTTTAAGTGCCTTAAGTTTTGAAGCAATATGAGACATTTCCATAATGTACTCCCTTATATTTTCTTTGCCCTTATACTTCATCGAAATCAAGCGAGCTAAAAGCGTGCTTGTTTCTACCTTATCGTTTTTCGCAAAACGCTTTTCAATTTCGGCAAGGAAATCTTTAGCCTTAGTAATCCCTTCGGATTCTATGCCTCTGAAGGCTTCCGGAACGCCGCGCTTAATGATCATAAGACTCATGCGATTTGAACGCTCCCACTTCTCATGCTCCTTCTTTGCATCAGGAGTGCTATCCGCATTAAGAGGTTGGGGTTGTTCAGTTCTTAATGCATAGTCAAGATCCATGCAGCCAAGAACAATTAATATGTTCTCTTTCCAAACCTTGAAGTTTGACCCATTTAGCATGGGAATTGAGTTGATGTTAGCAGAAATTGTTGCAGCAGATGCATTAGCTGAAATAAAACAAAAGATGCTCACATCAGTAACCATATTTAGTAATCAATAAAATTCAAATAATGACAAATCCCCATCCAAGATATCGGGCACAACATTAATATCAAGTCTTTGGACAGTAATATTAACTTGTAAGTGATACCTTGTTGCAATGATCAAACATTGACAATAACTCATGTCAAATAATGAAACTGTCTTTGGATCGATTCATTATTCACATGTAAACCTTATAATTGTCACACGCTTATCATCGCAGATGTGTATACAGTCTAAATAAATATTAACCTTCCTTTGGGCCGATTAAATATTTACACGAAGGCATACACACAAACATCTCACATTCCTCATGAACAATCTCCACAAGAGAGGTTACTTTGGCAACTTCTTGCTTCAATTAAACAATTGGAGTGAGAGACAACCTTAATACCTTAGTGTCATTATATTTGAATCAAATAATTGATTATGAACCAAATTAGATTTAAATTAAAAAAATTTAATTTAAATCAACTGAATTTCCAAAAAACTTAATTTTGGGTCTCACAACTTAATTAGGGCCCATAACTTAATTGAATAAATTAAGTATACCAAAGTGGACCCATGAAAAGCTGAGGCTTAACCATAGTGAACCCGAGGTTCGTCTGAAAATGAACGCAGGGTTCAACTTGAGAACGAACGCAGAGTTCGTCTGAAAAATGAACGCAGGGTTCAACTTGAGAACGAACGCAGAGTTCGTCTGAAAATGAACGCAGGGTTCAACTTGAGAACGAACGCAGAGTTCGTCTGAAAATGAACGCAGGGTTCAACTTGAGAACGAACGCAGAGTTCGTCTGAAAATGAACGCAGGGTTCAACCTGAGAACGAACGCAGAGTTCGTTTGAAAATGAACGCAATGTTTAACCTGAGCACGAACGCAATGTTCGACTTGAGAACGAACGCAAAGTTCGTTTGAGGTAACCACCTCCTTAATTTTCGCCACGAACCCTTAGGGTTTCAAACTGAAACCGCCGCCGACAACCACAAAAAACTTTGATTTTTTTTTTATTTTTTCAAAACCGATCCAGAATCGGAAAAAAATGAAGGAAAAATCAAAGAAAAATCCAAAAAATTCCCAAAAGTTACTGTTCACCGGCGATTTTTTGGTTACTGTTCATCCGAAAGGAAAATTTACTGAATCCACACGAAAAAAATTTTCGTTACTGTTCATCCGAACAAAAACTTTACTGTTCATCCGAAAACTTTTTCGTTACTGTTCATCCGAACAGATCTCAATAAAAAAAAATTTTTAAGATCAAAAAACCCAACTTTAATCTTAATCTCTAAGAACAAATCAAAGATGGCTCTGATACCACTTGTTAGATCTAAAACTTGAGATCTTAAAACCATATAGCCATGATTAATTCAAAGAGATTAAACAATAATCAAAAGAGCGGAAGCTTATACCTGAATCCATAGTAGAGATCTTGATTTTGGGTTTTGATGATCTTCTAACCTTAGGGTTCTCTCTTAGCCGAATTTCTCTCTCTAGATGGGGGTGGAGAGAATTAGAGAATGTTGTAACCCTAGGTTAGGGACCATAACCCCTTATTTATAGATGTTATACTTTTGTAATTTAGCCCCTCAATAAATCACAATTACAACCTGGTATCTGCACATATAACCCCATGACTTATTTAAATACCCATTAACCCAACTTAATTGATCACTTTAGTGGGTTATCCTGAAACGATAGCAATACACAATGATTAATCATATGTGTCCACAATTAGATTTATTAGATTAAATCCAACACCCACACCATGAGTGGTTCGGCCATTGAAAGTTGTAAGTCTCTTCGTCAGCTTTCTAACGCATCTTGAATCATCTCATTCCGAGATCGGACGAGAGAGTAAGAGCCAAAATACCCGAGGACGTACGAAGGCAAAACGACTCAGCCAGGAGTTGTGTCTCGCCCACACAATGAGTGGTTCGGCCATTGTAAGCCCACACCATGAGTGGCTCGGCCATTGAAAGTTGTAAGTCTCTTCATCAGTTTTCTAACGCATCTTGAATCATCTCATTCCGAGATCGGACGAGAGAGTTAGAGCCAAAATACCCGAGGACGTACGAAGGCAAAATGACTCAACCAGGAGTTGTGTCTCGCCCACACAATGAGTGGCTCGGCCATTGTAATCCCACACAATGAGTGGCTCGGCCATTGTAAGCCCACACCATGAGTGGCTCGGCTATTGGAAGTTGTAGGTTTCTTCTCCAGCTTTCCAACGCATCTTGAATCACCCCATTCCGAGATCGGACGAGAGAGTTAGAGCCAAAATACCCGAGGACGTACGAACTGGCTCGCACAGTGCCGAGCCACCATTTGGTGGCTCGCACAAAGAAATGATATTTCAGTTATGATGCGATTCTAATCTGAAGAAACTCAAAACATGAAAGTTATAGATCTCTTTGTCAGCTTTCCAATGCATCTTGGATCAGGTCATTTGGAGATCATATGAGAAAGTTATGATCAAAATACCCAAGACACTCACAAGTGTCTCGGCCTGGTCGAGCCACCTGGCTGAGCCACCTAGATCTGGGCCCAGATCTGAGCCCAGATCTGGGCCCAGATCTGAGCCCAGATCTGGTTTTAAATGCCTATAAATAGACTTGAGGGCTCATTGTTTAAAGGGTTGGACTTTTGAGATCTTGGAGGCTAAAAGGTGGGAATTTTTGGAGGCGAAGCTCTGCTGGATTGAGATCTGAACCTTAGAGTTTTGAAGCTTTGAAGACTTGAACTTTCAGATCTGGTTCTTCGCGATCATCCACACCAAACAAGGCAGGAGTTCGAGAGAGATCAGATCTGAGATCTACACGGCTACCCTCCAGAACAAAACTTGGTTTTTGATCCCGAGAAGAGTATCGATTTCGCTTGGTCGATTTCGATTACTTCGGGCGATTATTTCCTTGGTGAACTAATCCCCCCGGCTATTATTTCCTTCGCGAAATAATACCCATCATACCGTGTAGATCTGACCGGATCTAGATCGTGCGGCGGTCCACGGATTAACCCCGGCGCAGGCGAAGAACCCACAAAAGCAAGAGACCGTAAAACAGGATCTTGCGATTTGTTCCACAAAAAAGGAAAGTTATAATCTTTTGATTTTTCTTTGATTTTGTTGTAACCGGATCTTATAAAAAGACCGAATCTTTTGTAACCGATAAACAGTTGCTTGAGAAAACGATGACTTCAATGAAAAAACAATTTTTCCCGCGAACAATCTGGCGACCACAGTGGGAGCCACCGATCTCGCTGCCGAGATCGTTGCGTCGCAGTCGCGGATCTCGATCCCGGTCGAGGAGGAGGTCGAGTATGAATTCGACCAACAAAAGTTCGAGGAGTATCTGTCATCCTCGTCCGGATCCACCTCCCCTCGCAAGTCCAAGAAATCTCTGAAGTTCTCCTCCAGGAGAAAAGTCCGTTGGTGTGAAGAAGTAGAGAATACCAACGAAGATCTCACCCCGATTGATGCCGAAGTTGCATCGGGTGAAGTTCCACTAACCTCCAACCAGGTCAGATCTGTTCTGGCCAACTCTTTCGTCGCTGAAGGCGTAGCGACTCTTTCAAAGAGAGCCCGCCAGAGACGACGTCAACGCCTGGCGCGGCAATTCGCAAAGGCGATGGAGTCCACCGACAGAATCCGCTACGACGCGGATTTGAAGAACAGGAGAGGCAGACAGCCTCAACAACCAATAAATGGCAGCTCCTCCAAGCCGCCAACGAATGAATGGATCCGTGTCAAACGGAATCGTTCGACACTGGATGAGCGCATTCGCAAGCGCCGCGCACTGTCAGCGTAGGCACGGGCTCAAGTCCAAGAAGCCCGCAGAAGACGACAGAAAGAAGTGGCCAATAAGCCGTCACCAACCCGCCAAGTATGGAGGTCGAAGTCTGAAGCGGCGATTCAGCCTCCAACGCAAGTTCAACCTCCGGCGAACCAACCTAAGTCGCCGGTACTTCCAGTAGCTGCTCCGGGAGATCCCGCAAAACCATCCCGAGGAAGGAGGTCGGTTTTGGAGCGCCTCGGTCCACTTCCCAAAGCTCCAGTTCAAGAACGTTTGGGCCTAATAAAGAAGCCCCGAACGACTCAACATGCCGGGGGTCACCGCCATCCTCAACAGGACAAGGAGTTCATGGCAACTACGCGCACCAGTTTGCGCATTGAAGTCCAGGAGCCCGTCGAAAACTCACGCCCACAAAGGCGCGTGTCGAGATGCGTGACTCTTGAAAGCCCAAAGAAGGCAGTTCGCCCTCAGAAGGAAGCGTTGTCGTCTGATGATGATAGCGTTATACCTGAGAAGTCGTGCCAACGCACGATAGATTACTCCGACCTTCAAACCGATGAGTTGTACTATCGTGTTGGGGGTACGAGTAAAACCAGAAAAAGGAGTCCTCAAAAACTAGAAGCTCAGTGCCCCTGTTCCAAACTCATTCGAGCAGTATTGTCTGAGTGCAATTGCATCAAGACAGTCCCCGAAAGAACTTCGGTTTTCGAAAGGCTCAGTACCGAAACGCCAAAACCAAGGCCTAGGCGTTTCTGACAAAGAAGAACAGTAGTCGAAGATGGAGAATTTCCGAGGGTCACCACTAATATGACCAGCAAAGGGATATCGACACAGGATAATCCCGAGTCGATTCCGGAAGTACCTCGGCGTGTAACCCGTCTGTAGTCTAGAGCCATCATACGAGCAACTTATGGTAGGATTCGGACAAGATTACCTTCAGAAGATGAAGAATCTGATGCCTGCTCTGCGGTCGCATCAGATAATACAGTATCCAGTGAGGGATAACCCCGCGAGTCACTTATGATAAGCGCGGAACAAGTGGCCAAGATGCTCGAAGAAGCCATGGCCAAACAACAGGAGAGCTTCAGGTTCGAAATGCAGATGGCCATGCAGAATATGAGAGAAATGCATGACCAACAAATCCAAGCACTGACAAACCGACAAGGCGAACCAAGTCGTCGTAACCAGGTTAATAAGGAAGATGAGGACGCACATGCGGAAGAAGCTCGCAATGCCAATAATCCCCCGTCAATGCAGGGGGTGGTAACGAGAATGCTAACGAAAATACATGTGAAAGTTTGAAAATTAAAAACCTCGAAAGCAAAATCAATACGTTGATTTCCGCTCAAGAGATGAAGAAGACGGGCATTCATTGTCCATACCCAAGAGAATGGGAATCAATCCCGTATCCGGCGAAGTTCAGTCTAATTAACTTCATGCCATTTGATGGGAAGGGTTCACCCACTCAGCATTTGATTTACTTTAAATCACACCTAGGGGTTATCTCTGGTAACGAGCCTCTGATGGTACGGTTCTTCGTTGGCACTCTTCGTGGAGCCGCCTTCGATTGGTATCGCCGTCTCAAGCCAGGAAGTGTGAATAGCTGGGACGACATGGAGACTAAATTCCTCACCAACTTTTTCGACGACGACACCGAGATATCCATCGGGTCGTTGCTTGACGAGAAACAGAAAGACGGGGAATTGGTTGATACCTTCGTCAAAAGGTTCCGGAACAAGGCGATGAACTGTCGGGACCTGTAAGGACCATGAATTCTCGATACTAGTTAAAATGATTTTTCGGTATTTTACAATATTCAATTGTTGTTTTAAAAGAGTATTTGTATTTTTCTTGATTTTCTAGAATTTTCTATGATTTAAAAACCAAATTTTTTGTTTATATAAATGAGTTTAATATTTATAAATTTATTTCGTGCAGTAAAATTTTCTAGAATCAATTTGTTATGTTATCAGTACTATTACGTATTATTTTAAATAATATGTTGTATTATTAATATTATTACGTATTATTTCATATAATACATAGTATTATTAATTACGTGTTTTTGGTATAATTTATTGTATTATTTTTATTATTTCATATTATTTATCATATTAGTATAACTAGTACGTTTTACCGTCTACGTAATTATCCCATAATTATTTGGTTTTAAATTTAAGTAAAAATATTTTTATTATTAATTATTCTTGTTTAATTATACAATATGGGTATATTTTGACTATTTCGTATCAACTGTTGTATTAGCTCAACATGTACGTTTTTAATTGTAGATAATTATTATATAATTAGTTTAATTTTTAAGTACCCAAAAGTATTTATTTTAATTATTTAACCTAAACCCTAACCCTAATATAACCTATATATATATTAACTTTTCTCCGTTTTCTCTCTCCTCCATCTTTCTTTTTTCAGCCGCCGCCTCCTACTCCTTCTCTCCCCCTTCTTCTTCTTCATGTTCACGAAAACAACCCACTCGCCTCATCGAACTCCGACCATCCCTGCCTCTCCAACCATCCCCAGGCCGCCCTGAGCCACCGCCGGTCCTCCTCCTCTGTCCCCTCCCCTGAGTTCAAACCGCGGCCTCCACGAACTTGACCAGCGCCACCCGGTTTCCCCCGTCAGCTTGACCACCGCCCTCAGCCGACCTTCGATCTCGCTGACCCGCCAACCTCCTTCCCGCTCGCCTCCGCTCCGACCAGCTAAACCCGCTGCAGCCAGCACCCCGACTGCCTCCAGCCACCTCCACGTCGCGAGCACCACCTGAACCCCGTGCCCAGCCACCAGCCGTCGAACACCGCTACCCCCTTCACCATCTCCGACCGCCTGCATCCCCTCTGATGACCAGCGCTTCCTCCTTGCCCGCAACCCGCAGATCCGACCTTCGCCGACCTCCTCCTCGAGCCGCTCAACATCCGTAGCCGCCGCTCTTTGCCCCGAAGTTACCGTCCAACTCTCCCGCGCTCAAATCAGACCCGCGGACACGTGCGTTAATGTCGATTCGTTCGACAAACCCCGAGGCAAGATCCCGCTCTCCCTGTTTCGTAGTTGAATATTTACATTATTATGAATCGTTTGCGTAGTTTAATTGTGACATATTTATCTGCGTGGGATTGTTTGCTGAAGAGTATTAATTATATCATGGTAATATGATAAATGATATTTTTAGAATAATTATAATGAATTAAAAGAATTTAGTTCGGCAAAAGAATCATTTTTAGATAATTATAATAATTTAAAAGAATTTATTTTGAAAATTGAATTAGTTTAGATTAATTGTTAAGCAAAATAATTTAAATGAACTAATTTACAAAAAGATTATTTTTTCTGAATTATGTAGATGCTGTTTATGATTTATAATTCTTATTTTGATTATATGATATGCTATGATATTATTGCACATGATTAGTTGCATTGATTGTTCAATGTGGCGATTGAGAATCCTTAGGAGTTTATGACTATAGTGACCTGTGTGACAAGAATTAGATCTAGGGGCTTGTGTGCTGTTGATTTAGAAAAACGAGAGGAGTTGAGATATCTGTGATAGTGGTTGTATTCCAGGCTCGCGCTGGTGAAGTTTGTGTAGTCACCGGGGTGGGTCCGAGGAGTTATGATATGTGGTATTGTTGATTATTCCAGGCTCGCACCAACGAAATTCCTGTGTAGCGTTGGGGTGGGTCTGAGGTGATGTGATATTATGC
>BQKN01066741.1:73080-139405 GCA_022839385.1 Asparagus kiusianus | reverse complement strand
AGGAGTTGTGTCTCGCCCACACAATGAGTGGCTCGGCCATTGTAAGCTCACACCATGAGTGGCTCGGACATTGGAAGTTGTAGGTTTCTTCTCCAGCTTTCCAACACATCTTGAATCACCTCATTCCGAGATCGGACGAGAGAGTTAGAGCCAAAATACCCGAGGACGTACGAACTGGCTCGCACAGTGCCGAGCCACCATTTGGTGGCTCGCACAAAGAACTGATATTTCAGTTATGATTCGATTCTAATCTGAAGAAACTCAAAGCATAAAAGTTATAGTTCTCTTTGTCAGCTTTCCAATGCATCTTGGATCAGGTCATTTGGAGATCATATGAGAAAGTTATGATCAAAATACCCGAGATACTCACAAGTGTCTCGGCCTGGCCGAGCCACCTGGCCGAGCCACCCAGATCTGGGCCCAGATCTGAGCCCAGATCTGGTTTTAAATGCCTATAAATAGACTTGAGGGCTTATTGTTTAAAGGGTTGGACTTTTGAGATCTTGGAGGCTAAAAGGTGGGAATTTTTGGAGGCGAAGCTCTGCTGGATTGAGATCTGAACCTTGGAGTTTTGAAGCTTTGAAGACTTGAACTTTCAGATCTGGCTCTTGGCGATCATCCACACCAAACAAGGTGGGAGTTCGAGAGAGATCAGATTTGAGATCTACACGGCTACCCTCCGGATCAAAACTTAGTTTTTGATCCCGAGAAGAGTATCGATTTCGCTTGGTCGATTTCGATTACTTCGGGCGATTATTTCCTTGGTGAACTAATCCCCCCGGCTATTATTTCCTTCGCGAAATAATACCCGTCATACCGTGTAGATCTGACCGGATCTAGATCGCGCGGTGGTTCACGGATTAACCCCGGCGCAGGCGAAGAACCCATAAAAACAAGAGACCGCAAAACAGGATCTTGCGATTTGTTCCACAAAAAAGGAAAGTTGTAATCTTTTGATTTTTCTTTGATTTTGTTGTAACTGGATCTTATAAAAAGACCGGATCTTTTGTAACCGATAAACAGTTGCTTGAGAAAACGATGACTTTAATGAAGAAAATAATTTTTCCCGCGAACAACTACTAGCAAGTAGGAGTGCATTCAATCCGGTTACGGCTCTGATATAGTACTTACCATATTCATATCCGCTTACTCATTACGAATACGAATACGGTTATGGGTATACCTCAGTAAAGAAAATTCATATCCATATCTGCTAAAATCTAATAAGGATACGAATATACATGCGAATATATAAGCGTATTTACATGTAGATAAAAAATGGTAATATGAAAACTAGATATATTGAAAAAATATATATATAGTTCATGTGATACAAAAGGGTTCATTAATATGTTTGTTATAGCTAAAAAGCTAAGATTAGATATCTTGATCATCAAAATTAACCTCAAACGATCATCAGAATTAATCCCAAATCTATAATCTAAGGATTAAAACTATTGTAACAATATGACCAATATGTATTTGGATATTTCGGATATGGATCCGAATATTTCACTATAAAACCATATTTGTAACCATATTTAATCAGCTGTAGATTTGAGTAATCATATATGTATCCTAATGGATACAATTATGGTTATTTCGTCAAATACGTATTGGGGAGAAACCCCTATGCCGAGATCCAACCAAATAGCCAAAAGAGATAAACCAACACACCAACAAGAGCACAAACACAATCAACACCAGATTTTACGTGGTTCGGCGAGATGCCTACGCCCACGGGGCAAGGAGGAGGGAGTTTTCACTATTAGAAATCAAAAGGAACAAACTAGGATTACAAATCTCTCATAAACCCTCAACAAATCAACTCTCAATCTCTCCAATTGCTCCTAGAATAGAAGCCCAAAGAAAACTCCTTTCAACAGCTCAAAGCACTTGCCTTACAAACCCCAGAATCGAGTTTGGGTATTTATAGAAAACCCAAACGAAACGGGTTTGAAAACAGACCCAGCCCAAACCGCTTCGGCGGTCGACCACGATCCATCGCAGTCGACCGCTGCGGTCGACCACTACGGTCGACCGCCCTCAATCCAGAATAGCCCCAATGGTCCAGAGACTTTTGCGGTCGACCGCGGCAGTCGACCGTCCACAGAACAGAAACTTCTGCGGTCGACCGTCGCGGTCGACCGCCACCAATCCTGATGCCCAGTAAGTCTCGTGCACGAACACGGTCGACTGCCACGGTCGACCGCCAAACTTTCTGCCTGAATCCTGCCATTTTTACAAATCTCCACCTCGGCGAAGATTCTTCCAAACTGAGCCAACACCAACCAAACCAATGCCTTACTTGTTGCATCCAGTACGCCATGTCAACGGACTCATGACAACGGACCCCATCCACAACATGTCGAGACCCAAATGAGAGTGCGAACACTCACCCCAAAACAACTGTGTCTACTCACCAAATCGGCTGCATCATAACTGACTGCCTACGTATCCTCTCCAAGGAATCAAGCCTTCACGTAGTTCACCCAATGGCCTCCAAAGGCCCTCAATGCAAAAGAAGAGTCTTCAACTCTTCACCAATTCCAACATCCAATGCGCGACTGATAGCATCACCAACGGCCCCATACTAAAACGATCCAAACACCTCCACCTGAGGTGAACCAATGGCCATATCCAAGCTATATCCACCAGCTGCACACGGATCTACTAACTCGTCATCTGCATCCTGAACAATCTGATCCCCAAACTGTGTCACCTCAGCCGGAATCCTAACTAATGCAAAATGACCTGGAGTATGTGGAATAAGCTCCACCCAATGTGGAGTAGCACCCGCTGTGGTATCCCTCTGATCTGTTCAATACTCTCTACCTGCCAAGAGTCCAAAGTGACAAACTTGCTCAGACCAAACTCAAAAACTCCCAACTGAGAGCCGAATGAACTCCTGAATCCCAAATGCGCAATCGAATCCAGTCTTACATCAACGATGTGACCAAGTGCTGGGTAGCCAAATATCCGACGCCGACCAAAATCTAAAGCAGCTCCACCAGTTCTAACAACTCTACACGCAGCAGTCGGCAACCTCATAAGATAGCCCAATCGTGTTAAAGCCCGAATACCAAATCCACTACTCGACAACTAACGCTGATCCTCCTCCAAAAAAGAACGGCTCACTAAATTCGCCATCTCATCACGTCGCCCCACTATCTCCTCTCCTCTGAAGTGTCTCCAACTGCCATGAGCTCGGCACCAATGCACGAAAGAACCCCTACTAGAACTAGCACGACGGGTAACCTTTCTACCCATACATCTCCTCCAACTATTGCGGACTACTAGGGCTGCAGACCAACGGGACTTGGTTGCAACCCATATATGCCTAGTACAATCCTCAACATAGAAAACAAAATAGCGATTACCTCCCACTGATGCCTCCATGGAAGGCCCCCCAATGTCTGACTGAACACCTCCAATAAGACCCCTCGATCGATGGATAGAAGTGCTGAACTCCACCTCGGTCTTCTCGCTCATCCCAATATGCTCACAGGTCTTCAATCTGTAGGTCATAGCACTCCTCAACAATCTGTGCACGGTATAACCAATAATATATCCCAGCACCAAACAATGCCACAGTCTAGCCAAAGAAGTCATCAGCGCTCTATCAATCACCGTGCTCCCAAGCAGATAATACAAGTTACTCCTCCTGACGCCCTTCATCACAATCATGGACCCCGATGTGACCTTCAAACGAGAATCCGCCAAGGTCACCCTGTAGCATGCTGTCTCCAATACCCCAAGTGAAATGATGTTCTTCCTCAGTTGAGGAACAAACCTCACATCAACCAACTCCCGAACCATCCCGTCACTCGTCCTAATCTGAACGGTACCAATACCACCAATAGGGTATCTGTGATCATTACCCATAAGAACAGCATCCCCTCTTTCCAACTCCTGAAAGATGGAGAACCAATCCCTCCAAGGGCATATGTGGTAAGTAGCACCCGAATCCAACATCCACTCAGTGGAGTCGGCAACACCAACTGACGGAAGAGCTGAGCATGAATAGCCTGAAGAATCTAAATCTGAAATGTCACCCCTAGCCTTGGCAACATTCACCTCTGAAGCTTGAACAACTTTCCCCTTATTCTTCACGGCTTGCAATTTTGGGCATTCGGCTTTCCAATGTCCATCTTCTCTACAAAAGGCACACTGGTTCCTGCCAATTACAGCATGCCCTCTTCTAGACTGCGACCTCCTACCACAGTTTAGACTTCTAGCTCTTGCAACCAATGCCCCCGCAACCGGCTCAATGGAAGTCTCCTTGTCCTTCTTTCGAAGTTAATAGTTCACAAGGGCTGCGGTGACCTCACTATACGAAAGAGATGCCTTCCCATTAATAAGAGTGAGGACGAATGTCTCATATTCCTTATCGAGCAAGGAACTCAATAACAACAATGCATTGTCTTCATCTTTAACTATAACATCTACATTCGCCAAATCTGCAAGTAGCTTCGTGTAGTGGTTCATGTGATCACTAATGGATGTCCCCTTCTTTAATTGGAAACGATAAAGCCTCCTCTTCGAATACAAACGATTTTCAACGCTCTTCGTCAAATATTTACCCTCTAGGACCTCCCAAATCTTCTTTGCCGAAGTTTCATTCATCACATCATATTTTAGATCTTGTGTAAGGCAAGACCTGATCACACCACACGCCATTCTATTCATTTTATTCCAAACCTTTTCATCCATGTTGTCCGGTTTTCCGTCCAACTCCAACGTATCTTCCAGATTTTGTGCATTTAGCGCATCCATGACTTTACATCGCCAAAGTTCAAAATTATTTGTGCCGTTGAACTTTTCCATATCTATTTTCATAAAATGTATATTCAAACTTTGGACGGCTTTTACACTAGAAGAACCCTCCCTATTTTTATCGTTTTCAGCCATATATCTCAAATCACCCAAACTATTGCGGAACAAATAGGAAATAGATCCAACTTGAAAAAGATAGAAATTTTATCACAAAGATCCAATCTTTATCACCAATCGAAGCTCTAGATGAACTTCCCAACTGATCTACACCTCCAAAAAAAGCCCAAGCATTTCCCGAATCTCTGATACCAATTATTGGGGAGAAACCCATATGCCGAGATCCAACCAAATAGCCGAAAGAGATAAACCAACACACCAACTAGAGCACAAACACAATCAACACCAGATTTTACGTGGTTCGGTAAGATGCCTACGTCCACGGAGTAAGGAGTGGGGAGTTTTCACTATTAGAAATCAAGAGGAACAAACTAGGGTTATAAATCTCTCATAAACCCTCAACAAATCAACTCTCAATCTCTCCAATTGCTCCTAAAATAGAAGCCCAAAGAAAACTCCTTTCAACAGCTCAAAACACTTGCCTTACAAACCCCAGAATTGAGTTTGGATATTTATAGAAAACCCAAACAAAACGGGTCTGAAAACAGACCCAGCCCAAACCGCTTCGGCGGTCGACCGCGATCCATCACGGTCAACCGCTGCGGTTGACCGCCCTCAATCCAGAACAGCCCTAATGGTCCAGAGACTTCTGCGGTCGACCGCCCATAGAACAGAAACTTCTGCGGTCGACCGCCACCAATCCTGACGCCCAGTAAGTCTCGTGCACGAACACGATCGACCGTTATGGTCGACCGCCAAACTGTCTGTCTGAATCCTGCCATTTCTACAATACGGATACGGATATAGTTTAGCACCCCTACTAGCAAGCATTTAACTTGGGGAGGTACAACAACAATAAAGCATATAATCATACGACATATTTGTATGATTCCCACATAATGCAAGTAATGTATTATTAATTGTTCATAGAATTATTATAGAGAGCACAAGAATTATTTTCAATATTCCAATCCAAAACGATAGACATGTCGTATTTACCTCATCATTCATCCAAAATGCAAAAAAGGGGATGGATTGTGACATTGTGTTTTCTGCAAAATAGACAGGAAGTCAGATGAGCACCTATTCTTACTCTGTCCCTATGACCAAGTCAGTCTGGAGGCCTTTTCCTTAGCAGATTATCTATGAACATGCTTCCTGATTATCTGCATGAAAATTAAATTTCAAATGGCACTTTTATTAATAATAATGACAGTTCTCGTAAGCTACGGATAGTTCTCTTTCCTGCTTTCTATTGTGTTTCTGGAGAGCAAGAAACACCGAGTTCTTCGTTGAGAAAGAAACGTCACCAATTAAGCTGGCATCTAATACAACATACTGTCTCCTATGCTAGACAGGAAGTTCAAGCAGGAAGAGAGCTCTGGTTCTGAGGAAGTGGTGAAGGGAAAAGGTATAGTGTGCGCGTATTCACAACGAAGAAGAAGGCGGGGGAGGAAACTTCTAATCCTTCGTCAAGTAGTAGTTTTTCTCTTAGGATTTTCTGTAGAATTGGCAGCAGATTGACAGAATCAGGTTTCAGGCTCAGGATTCAGGTTAACAGGGTGGTGGTCGATCGTGACGGTCGACCGCGTTCATGCACGAGGCTTACTGGGCGTCGGGATTAGTGGCGGTCGACCGCGACCGTCGACCGCAGAAGTTTCTGTTCTGTGGGTGGTCGACCACCGCGGTCGATCGCAGAAGTCTCTAGACCTTGGGGCTGTTTCTGGATTGAGGGCGGTCGACCGCGATGGATGGCAGTCGACCGCCGAAGCAGTTTGGGCCTGGGTTCTGTTTCCAGACCCGTTTCGTTTGTGAGTTGTATATAAACCCTAAACTCGTTTCTAGGGTTAAGCTTTGGTGATTTTGAGCTGCTAAAAGGGGATTTTGATGGCTTCTATTGTTGGAGTCTATTGGAGAGATCAGTTGGTCTTGTTTGAGAGTTTTGGATAAGATTTATAACCCTAATTTGTATTCCCCTTGATTTCATTAGTAAAGCTTCCCTCTCCTTGCCCCGTGGACGTAGGCACATTGCCGAACCACGTATATCTTGTGTACTTGCTGTGATTGGTTGGCTTGTGTTCACTTGGGTCTACTATTGTTCTTGTGTGTGCTTTTGTATTGTCTATTCGGGCTTCCGCGGCGCACAACAAGTGGTATCAGAGCTCCAGGTTGGATTTGGGAGTTTATTCGAAGGATTCATTGTTAGGTTCTTGTTGGGAGAGTAGATCTACAATATGGTTGAAACAAGCAAGGCTAGTTCAAGTGCTACAAGTACATCGGGATCGACTTTGACAAAAGCGATCCAAAGTTTGAGCATCAATAATACTAAAATTGATATTCCAAAGTTTGACGGCAAGATAAATTTCGGCTTATGGAGGTGTCAAGTAATGGACCCCTTAGATGCACAAAATTTGGAGGAGACTCTTGAGCTACAAGAGAAACCCGAAGATGTTGAAGACAAGGTTTGGAAGGAAATGAATAGTAGGGCTTGTGGGGTGATTCGGTCATGCTTGACGCCTGATCTTATTTATGATGTGATGAACGAGACGTCGGCAAAGAGATTGTGGGAAACACTCAATGAAAAACATTTGACAAAGAGCATTGAGAATAGGCTTTATTTGAAGAAAAGGTTCTACCAATTCAAGATGAAGAGAGGAGTTTCCATTCAAGAGCATGTTAACAACTTCACAAAGCTAATTTCGGATATGACCAATGTTGATATCATGGTGGAGGATGAAGACAATGTGAGGTTACTATTGTGCTCGTTGCCGGATGATGTGTTTAGTACTTTTGTTCTCACCATGATAAATGGGCGAACTACAGTTAGCTACAAGGATGTGACCTCGACATTGGTAAATTATGAGCTGAGGAGGAATGATGGTGAGCCCTCCGAGAAGGCATCGGGTGATGCATTAGCAGTTCGTGGTCCTAGTCCAAACCGTCAAAGGTTTAACCGCTCAAAATCAAAGAATAGGGGTGACTATAAAAGTATTGGTAGAAATCAATGTGCCTTTTACAAAGAAGAGGGACATTGGAAGAATGAGTGCCCAAAGTTGAAGGATAGAGCCGGGAAGCAAAGGGGGAAAGTTGTACAAGCTTCAGAGGTGAATGTTGCTAAGGTTATTGGCGATATTTCAGATTCGTATTCTTTCGATTATTCTTGTCCCGCACTGCCGTTAGTTTGTTATGCCGACTTTACGGAGTGGATGCTTGATTCGGGAGCTACATTTCACATTTGTCCTAAGAGGGATTGGTTTACCAACTTTGAGGAGTTAAAGAGAGGAGACGTGGTGCTCATGGGGAACGATCACGTTTGTCCTATTAGTGGGATTGGCTCAGTCAGAATCAAAATGCATGACAGGATGACTAGGGAATTGAAAGAAGTGAGGTTCGTGCCGCAGTTGATGAAGAACCTCATTTCTCTTAGGACTTTGGAGGCATTCGGTTATAGAGTGATATTAGAGGATGCTAGTTTGAAGGTCATGAGGGGTCCATGGTGGTGATGCGAGGTGTCAGGAAAAACAACCTATACTACTTAAAGGGCAAGACAGTTACAGGGGGTCTGGCTGCTTCTATCACCACAGAGGAGGACACTACCACACTATAGCACATGAGGCTTGGACACACAGGTGAAAAGTCCCTACAGTCATTAGCAAAACAGGGGCTATTGAAAGGTACAAAGACCTGCAAGATGGAGCTGTGTGAGCATTGCATTCTTGGGAAGAAGACTAAAGTGAAGTTTGGCACCATAATTCACAACACCTAAGGTATATTAGACTACATTCACACAGATGTTTTGGGTCCTTCCAAGCACACATCGCTTGGTAGGGCAAATTATTTTGTCACTTTCATTGATGATTATTCTAGGAGGACTTGGGTATATACCATGAAGCATAAACATGAGGTCCTAGATATATTTGTGGAGTGGAAGAAGAAAGTAGAGCTGCAGACAGGTAGAAAGGTGAAGATTCTTCGTTCAGACAATGGCAGAGAGTATAAGAGTGATCCATTTCTGCAGTTTTGCCGGGATCACGGCATTAGAAGACACTTCACAATTAGAGAGACACCGTAACAGAATGGGGTGGCAGAGAGGCTGAACCGTACCTTGCTGGAGAAAGTGCGATGTATGATGACGCAGCGTGGATTATCTAGATCTTTTTAGGCCGAGGCGTTGGTTTATGCGAGCCATCTCGTTAACAGGTTACCGTGCACTACGATAGAGGGGAAGAGTCCTTTGGAGCGTTGGTCTAGTTCTGTGGCTAGTGATTATGAGACTCTTTGGATATTTGGGTGTCCAGCTTATTTCCATGTTAGTGATGGGAAGTTGAATCCGAGAGCGAGGAAGGCTGTTTTTGTGGGATTTATAGAAGGTGTAAAAGGCTTCAAATTATGGGATCGACAAGACAAGAAGATGATCATTAGTAGAGATGTCACATTCGATGAGGCGTACATGATGAAGCCTCGAGTTCCTCAGCAGGTGGAGGAAGATCAGACATGAGGGATATCACAGCAGGTGGAGGTTAATGTGACTCCACCCACTCTAGACAGCACTGCGTCCATTGAGGCTCCTACAGGTATGACACTGGGAGGAGATGAGATGACAGTCGGGCACGTAGAGGATACAGTGGATGGTGAGGCTCAGGAGCAGGGTCATGCTCAGGGGTCCATTGCAGCAGATAGACCGAGGAGAGAGATTCGTCGGCCAACTAGATATGATGAGGTCATGGTAGCATATGTTTTATCTGTGGAGGTCGTTGATGATTTGATTCCTGCCACATTCAGGGAGGCAGAGTCTAGCCCTGATTCTATTAGGTGGAGGAATGCTATGGAGGAGGAGATGCAATCTCTTCAGAAGAACGACACTTAGGAACTTACAAAGCTACCTAAGGGTAAGAAAGCTATTGGTTACAAGTGGGTGTATGCTAAGAAGGAGGGATCTTCTATTGGGGACATTCGGTTCAAGGCCGATTGGTTGCCAAGGGATATGCACAGCTTGAGGATATTGATTATAACGAGGTATTTTCACCCGTTGTGAAGCATCCGTCTATTCGAATTCTATGGCATTGGTGGCGTAGCTGGACTTAGATTTGGTCCAAATGGACGTGAATACGGCCTTTCTACATGGAGACTTAGATGAGGAGATCTACGTGACACAACCTATGGGGTTTAAAGCTACAAGAAGAGAAGATTTGTTGTGCAAATTAAAGAAATCTCTTTATGGACTAAAGCAATCACCGCGACAGTGGTATAAGAGATTTGATAGCTTTATGATTGGCCAAGGGTACACGAGGAGCCCTTATGACCCGTGTGTTTATATGCGCAAGCTACAGGATGGTGAGCACATTTATTTGTTATTGTATGTTGATGATATGCTCATAGCTTCCAGGAACACTTCAGCTATTGGAAAATTGAAAAAGGAGCTGTCATCTGAATTTAAGATAAATGACCTGGGAGAGGCTAAGAAGATACTGTGTATGGAGATTGAGCGAGACAGGGTGAAGGGGAGATTGAAGCTTACACAAAAGAGTTACTTGCAGAAGATGCTGAAGAAATTCAGTTTTGAGGGCAATACCAAGGTGGTGAGTACTCCATTAGCTCCCCATTTTAAGCTTTCAGCTTTAATGTCACCAGATTCAGTGGAGGAAAGGGACTATATGTCCAAAGTTCCATATGCCAGTGCAGTGGGTAGCTTGATGTATGCTATGGTGTATACTAGGCCAGATTTTTCACAGGCCGTGAGCATGGTATCTAGGTACATGCACAACCCCGGGAATAAGCATTGGGAGGCCGTGAAGTGGATTCTACGGTATATTAAGGGTACCGTGGATGTTGGGTTGATATTTGTGAAGAATGATGAGACAGGACAGGATTGTGTTGGCTATGTGGATTCAGACTATGCCGGAGATCTTAACAAGCGTCGGTCCACTACAAGTTATATTAGCTAGTGCACCGGTGTGTTGGAGATGCACTCTTCAGTCTACAGTGGCGCTTTCTACTACGGAGGCAGAATATATAGCGGTGACTGAAGCAGTGAAGGAGGCTTTATGGCTACATGGCTTGTTGGATGATTTGGGGATTGCACAGGAGACCATTCAGGTATATTGTGATAGTATGTCAGCTATCTATTTGGCGAAGAACCAAGTCTACCATGCACGCACGAAGCATATTGATGTCAGATTTTATTTTATACGTGACGTTTTGGATGATGGCGATGTCACGTTGGAGAAGGTTCACATTAAGGACAACCCTACTGATATGTTGACCAAAGTTGTACCAGGTGTGAAGTTTGGTCACTGTTTAAATTTATTGAACATTCTTCGTTGTTGAGGCCGTTGGCGGTCATTTGGATGAACTACGTTCGGCTTGATTCATTGGGCAAGAGGATACGTAGGCAGTCTTGCAGATGCAGCCGGTTGTATGAGTTTAAGATTGATTGGGGGTGTTTTTGGTGTCGGCTCAGTTTTGGCAAACGTTCGCCGAGGTGGAGATTTGTAGAATTGGCAGCAGATTGACAGAATCAGGTTTCAGGCTCAGAATTCAGGTTAACAGGGTGGCGGTCAACCGCGTTCATGCACGAGGCTTACTGGGCGTCGGGATTGGTGGCAGTCGATAGCAGAAGTTTTTGTTCTGTGGGCGGTCGACCGTCGCGGTCGACCGCAGAAGTCTCTGGATCTTGGGACTGTTTCTGGATTGAGGGCGGTCGACCGCCGAAGCGGTTTGGATCTGGGTTCTGTTTCCAGACCCATTTCGTTTGTGAGTTGTATATAAACCCTAAACTCGTTTCTAGGGTTAAGCTTTGGTGATTTTGAGCTGCTGAAAGGGGATTTTGAGGGCTTCTATTTTTGGAGTCTATTGGAGAGATCAATTGGTCTTGTTTGAGGGTTTTTGGTAAGATTTGTAACCCTAATTTGTATTGCCCTTGATTTCATTAGTAAAGCTTCCCCCTCCTTGCCCCGTGGACGTAAGCACATTGCCGAACCACGTATATCTTGTGTTCTTGCTATGATTGGTTGGCTTGTGTTCACTTGTGGTCTACTATTGTTCTTATGTGTGCTTTTGTATTGTCTATTCGGGCTTCTGCGGCGCACAACATTTTCATGGATGTTTTTGTCAAATGCGTCCAATTTTGAGATACCTAGGGTGAAATGAGGAGGAGTGATGCTTTGGAGGAGGGATGCGAATGCTATAGATGCTCAGGTTCACAGCATGGAATATAAAATGCCATAATAACATCGATATTTCAGTATAACGTCGTAACGAAGGAGCTTAATAAAGAAGACGCGAGGTTTTATCTTTGACTAATCAATTTGGAGAGATGAAATTATGTTTTAAGATCTCAAAATTAAACTGGTGCAAGATGAGATTTTGGAAATCAAACTCTTAAAATGCGTAAATTACTACTTGAGTAATCGATTTTGACGATTTTTCCTTCCTTTTTTATAATTACACTTGGAAAAATGTAACATCTCACCAAATTGACTTCCCCTTAAGACATACCGAGCCAGTCGCTACTAGATCAAGACCCAATCCCCGCGCAACCACGAACCCATGCGTCCACTATCCCAGCCTGCCAGTGCGCGGGGCCCGCAGAGGATCTCCGCAGCTGCAGGTGGTCCCCACGTGCCACGCAAGCAAAGGGTTTTAAACGGCGGGTCTGGGCTCTTCTTCCCCAACGGTCCCTACCAGAACCCGCCATGTGCCTCCAAGGAAAACAGTGGGGCCCACCATTCCGTTGCATTCGGCGCGTATTCACCACGCAGCGAGCAGAGGCAGGTACCCGCGCCCCACTCTTAAGCTGTACCCCGCGCGCGTATCCGATCTGACCTCGTGTTTTCTTCTTCAGGAACCGGCTAACTAAGTCGTACTTTCGGCTCTCTGTAGCTTGACGTGTAGTCACGCTTGTCCTTTTGGACTCCGTCAAGAGGGGCAGCCGTTGGGCGCGTCGTCGATGAGATTAATAACGCTTCTTTAACCCTTAATTACATTTTTATGTCCTAATTATGAGGAGTAGAGGGATTAACGGTTCGTTCTGCTCACCACCACTGAGGTAATTGATGCGGAGCAAGAGTTGACCTCCTGCTAGCTTGCGGGGAGGTGAGCTTAAGCGCGGTGACCAGACTAAATGGAGTTTTCTCCTGCGCTAGCGCCCTTTTTTACTCAAACCTAAACAAAACAATAACCCGTTACCGTCTCCTCAGCATGAAAATTTCAAACTTTTCCTCTTTTAAATAGAGACTTCTGATCGAGTTCTTGCAGAGAATCGCTGATCGCTGCGATCGCCTCCTGTGACTCTTCTCCCATCATTGCTTTGAGATTCGCGCTTATCCCCACGAATTCCGAGGTATGCCGCTAATTAACTAGGGATTTCTGTGCGAACGAAGTTCTAGGAAGAAAAACCTAGACTTAAATCTTTGATTTTTGTCGTCTGAGGTTAGTTTCGAGGTTCGATTTTGTTCTAGCTCGTCTGATTTTCGTTTTATTTTATTTTATTTTGAATTTATGAGTATTATTTTTTCGATGATTGTAGCAATTTAACGTGACTGACCTGAACTTTAGAGGCTAAAATCTGTAGATACTGTTGAGGATTTTTCTTGTTAAATATTTAGAATTTTCGAGGTTTTGTTTTGTCCTGTTTAATTTATCCGTGATGAAACCAAACAAAACCGTAGGCGATGGATCTTTACTAGATGTCAAAATCCAACTGACTTGGTTATAATTCTTAATGAGGTTAGTCCATGATCGGAGTTTTCAACGCCCTGCACGTGGATCTCATAAACAGCCAAGCTGCCAGCTTTTACTATAAATAGACAAAAATTTAAGGAATCAAAAGGTAAAACCCTAATTGGTCCTTTTACTATTTAACCCCAATTTAAGAGAGAAGGAGAGAAGAAGGCACGTTCATCCTTCGCTTTACAGACCAATGTCACTCCCGTGAGAAGGGCAGACGACAAAGAAAGAGAGAATTTATTATATGGCAGAGATAGCATTAAAATATTTGAAGAAGAACATGAATCCTCTTTCAGCTGTAGTGTTGGGATGCCCTCACACACATCTTGCTCCCTCTACAGTGAACCGGCAGCCTCCATCTTGTCTGCCCTCCTTGATACCATCCAAAGAAAAATCTAAAAAAGACACAAAACACCCTCTGTGGATTTGGGTTTCTTGTGATGAATTTGGACATTTCATCTCATATGGACACATGCGTCGGGCTATTTCTCCTTTTCCAGAGGTCTATGTCCAATGCATCTTTCATGGGTATCTCGAAAAAACAACAATCTCTTTTTTCTTTTTGTGGATTAATGTAATTGTTTTTAAATTTTTTTTAATGGACTTGGGTTTTCTCTGATGTTTTCATTACACCAATTTGATATCAGATCCTGGATTGCTCAACTTTACAAAAGCTGACGTTACTTTTTTAATTTCTCTGAATTATGTCGACTTTATACTCTGTAATGTTGTAAAGCAGCAATTCTCTTGAATTTGGGATGGATTCTGGGCAATTCATCTCTCGTATGGACTCTAGCACTGTGCTCGTGTTCTTCAGAGATCTCTCCTTGTTGTCCTCTCACTCTTTGTGTAAGATTCATCAGCTAGGTTTATTCTTTTTCATCATGAAATTCTATTTTCCTTGTCCCCGCTCCCTTTCCCTTTTTGATGGGTTCACTATTCAGTATCCATTTATTTTGAATAGCTTAAATTATGTTATACTTTATCTCTTCTTTGTATTTCTTTATCTTGTAGCAAAAAATTGATTCTTTCATTTCTTTGTTCTCCATTTTGTGGTGGCTTTCTTCTTTTTAGTGTGGTTAGATATGTCTCTCGATTTGTTGCTCCCAAGAAATTTAATTTCTGGTTCTTATATGTATTCACAATTGTATGCCTTCTGTGTCTGTGTGTGTGTTCATTTTTTGTGAGTTCTTCGGTAAAACCCATTCTATACCTTTACCTTTTACTCCTTAATATGACCAAGTATTTATCTTTTGTGCGATGATTCGAACTTTAATGATTCAGATTTAATTTAAGTAACCAGTCTACTCTCTTTGTACATTTCAAGCGCTGCTGAATTTTTCTGTCTATAGGTATTCTACATATAGTGTTCTTTTCACGGGTTTGATGTCAATAAAGCATATTAAGTTCTTTCTGCTCTTTACATAAACCAAATGTACTTTCTTTGCTGTTATAATGAAATTCTCCTGACCCTTGGTACGACTATTAAGTGCAGGTTTAGGAGTCCATTGCGATTGGTGTAAGTGCAGAGTTCTATGAAGAAAACATCAACATGGCTTAATCCGGAAGATTCCAGGGATGGATAAGTGTACCTTGGAGCCTTTACAAACTGTAGCACAGCTGAAAAAAATCCAGAAAAATGGCAAACCAAGGCTGCCTTTGGCTCCTTCGGAGAAGCATAATTCTGGGCTTGTTTCCCGAAAACATCTGACTAGAGAAGTTGCTTCAAGATATAAGTCTGGTATCACAACAAGAGCTAATCCTAACACAAATCCTAGAAGATACCCATCTCCAGATGCTAGTCATCATTTCCCTACTACTGGAGCTTCACTTCCTGAGAGAGCTCAATCTGCTGAGAGAAGGCCCTCTACCTCTTCTTCAAGATCCTCTAGTCCTAACCGATCTTCAAAGCCTTCCATGTGCTTGTCTTCATCATCAAAGTCAACAACGCCAGTTAATGATTTCACCATGGAGATGCACAATACCTCATCACGGTCCCTAGCTACACGTACTCTTGATGGGTTGTGGCCTTCTATTAGAAGTCTTTCATCTTCTTTCCAAGCAGAATCTTTTGCTGGTAAGAAGGATAGGATGGTTACCAATGCTTCTTCAGATCAAGCATTGAAGTCTTCTACCAATATGGTGACTGCGAGGAAAAAGACCCCTTTGGGAGGGAGGAACTCATTGGATCTTTTTGAGAATTCCAAACGTGTGGAGAACTCAACTACGAGACCCGTAGATAAAAAGATATTGCCTGGAGTGATGGATGGGAAAGTGGCCTCTACTAACTTGGCAAGAAGCGGAGATATTTTTGATAAGGTTTCACAATCTGCCTCTTCGCTGATTTCATCGAGGGGAGTTTCACCAAGGAGAATGCCCATATCCAGAGCCATTCAACAGCCAAGAAATGAGATGGCCAGAAAAGTGTCCCTTAATGCGAGTGGAAGAGGAAAACACGATTCAATTTCCAGTCTAAGTGCTCCTTCACACCCAGTTAGGACTCAATCATCTCCCATCCCCAGATTGCATCGTCCTCCATCTCCTAGTAGGACTTTATCTGCACCATCCCTAATCTCAAAGACAATGCAGAGTCCACTCAGAGCATCATCAACTCCTTTCTCTTTATCAAGATGTAAAACAAGTCAAGTATCTGCAACTCCATCTGTTCTGAGCTATATTGTTGATGTTCATAAAGGGAAGAAGAGTAAGAACCGTATAGATAATGTTCATCAGCTACAGCTGCTATACAATAGGGATTTACAGTGGCGCTTCGTAAATGCACTAGCACTGGATGCATTGTTCATTCAAAAAATAAGAACAGAGGTAGGAAAACTTGATGCATTTCAGTTCTAATGGCCTGAAATTCTGTATATTAATGCATGTCATTGTTAACTGATATTACTTATAAAAGAAACAAATGTGTCCTTCATTTCTTTAGATACTTGTAGATGATGCATTATGATTTATTTTTGTTAGAAGTAATATGAAACAGTTTATTTAGGTACATGGGTATATGGAGTCGTATAAACTATAAACTAATACCCCAGTGCACGCGATGCATGACCCAGAACGTGGAGTGACATAGTCAAATTCTACTGTAACATATTCTATAAAATCTAATTTGACATTAGATCTCAGTGCAAACCTGGTTTTTCTATAGCCTATAGACATCTAGATATGTTTTTGATATGTTCAGAATTATAGCAGCCTTCAACTGGGATGGTTAAATGGCTTTGATTGGGCTTCCAGAATGCTTGACCTTCTAAATTCAACCGTGGAAATTCAACCCTCTGACTTCGCCATATCTGTGCTTCAGATACATACTTTTTTAGGAGGCTTGGAGACACACAATTCCATTTCTGCAGTCTAGTTACTGGAGTTTGAGGGTGGAATGTAACAAAAAGAAAATAACCCCATGTTGACTTTATCTTTGGACATTTGTGAATCAAAATTCAGTGTGCTTTTATTGGTTACATATGATTCCATTTATACTCTCTTAAAAATCTGGCTTTATTGGACATAGGCAGTTCATGACACTTTGCCCCCTTAATGAAACAGAATACACTATACAATGTCTGGGACACTACTGCAGTTTTGTGGGAATCTGTCACCCTTAAAAGAATATGTATTCAACAACTGAAGCAAGGGATGAAGCTGAACTTAATTCTGAGAGAACAGGTAATGTATGGTCAGTATTTTTCTTTTTCTGGCACATGAATGTACTTGATGAATGATTCTTCTGTTAGATAATTCTGTCCACGAGTCATGTCATTGTTAAAGTTCCAAATAACAATTATCAATTATTACTCTATATGTTGAAAATATTAACATATATTGCCTTAATTCCAAATTATAAGAGAAAAAATTAATTCCAATGTTTAAATACTCCTATTATATACATCATCTTAATACTAAGCTGACAACTACTTTGTGTGACTATTGGGGAACCCTAAGGCAAAAACATGGACTAAAACAATATCGTATGTACATACATGCATACATGCATGAAAGCATGCATACATGCGTACGCACACATTCACATACATATAGAGTATAGACAGATACATATACATACCATTCATGGATTTCCGTCTTTCATCCATGTGAATAAGCATGGTTTCGGGAAGGGTGATGAAATTTTTGATGATTCCCCTTTCAAGATGGAATTCCACATGTATAGTTCTAATAATCTATTTAAAATATGGATTGTAGTCTTTGTTTAGTGAGGGGATCTTTTGGAATACATTCGTCCAAAATAATAAATTTCCATTTTATTCTTATATAGAATACTACATAAATTAAAATTTAAAAGACTGTTTTGTGCACATATAATAAATTTTAAACTTTTGAACACGCATTGTCCTGCAGCTGATTTATCAATTCTTCTGTCTGTGATTCATATTAATTAACACTCAAGTTATTTACATACGGATTCCTTTAACTTATCATTTGGATATACACTATTATGATAGATTTTCCTTTCTAAAAGACAGTAATCCTTTATGGTGCAAAACATTTGTTGGAAGAGCCAAAGAATCATGGTATATTTCACCTTAATTTGTGATCAAGCTGTATTCTGCAAACTAATCCGAATCAGAATCAGAAGAAAAATGATGTCATTGCTTTTTGAATTTTTAAGCATCAAAATTATCTTTTTTTTCCTTGGGAAAAGCACTATTACAGCCTAAGGAAATATATCCTCGTTATTCAGAGCATCTTATGTACCTTGAGGCTCTAGAAGTCTACCGTTTTAAAGTGGCTACCTTGTACAAAGCATCAGGTTACATTGTTGACCCACTAGTTTAAGCTTTTGAGTAAGGTGATTATTTGACAGATTTGTGTTGACATGTAAGTAATATATAGGGACTTATTTGTAAGTTGTATTTTTGGGGCCTATATAAGCCCAAGAGATTGCCTAATAAGAATTAGGGTTTTCATATATTTCAAGTTGGTATCAGAGCCTCCACCAAAAAAAACCCTAGCTGCCGCCCCCCATCCCCCCCTCACCCGGCTGCCCCCTCACCCAGCCACCCCCCATCGGAGCACCCCCTTCAGGATCAGCCCCCTCACCCGGCTGCCCCCCCCACCCGACCACCCCCCCCGGAGCAGCCCCCTTTGCACCCCTCACGGCAGCCCTCCCTCCCCATCGCAGCCCCCCCACACGGCAGCCCCCTCCCCCATCGGAGCACCCCCCCTTTGCATCCCCCCATGGCAGCCCCTCCTCCCCATCGCAGCCCCCACACGACAGCCCCCTCCCCCCTCCCCCCCGCAGCCCCCCTTTTTTACACCCCCCACGGCAGCCCCCCTCCCCATCGCAACCCCCCTACACGGCAGCCCCCCACCCGCAACCCCCCCTCGGCCTCGCTATCCCCCCGGCCCCGTTGCCCCCCAGCCCCGATACCCTCAACATCTCAGTCATAGAGCTGATGAGAGGAGTTTGTTCGATTCCCTCGACATTTCAGTCCCCGAGCTGATGAGAGAAAAAGTGTATATCTCACGGAGATGAGATATATCACTTTTGATTCTTGTTTCCTCTGAGAAACAAGAATTTTATTGAGATCTTACTCTTGTTGTGCAGCAGAAGTGCTGTTGAAATTTTCACTGCGCACAACAAGGGTTTGAAGAAACAGGTGAACAGGTGTTGGGTCTGAAGCCTGATCGATGAAGGAGATCATCAAGAAGTTGAACCCTGCGAAGGTGTCAACTTTGTGAAGCTGATGAAGTTATCGGCTGGTGAGAGCGCGACAAAACCATCAAAGAAATTGGAGCTTCCGACCATCGATCTGAAGCTTGATGGACCGGTACTTACCTGAGCTGGTTGCGGCGGGTGAGATACACCCTTACAGGGAGGAACCTGGAGGGTTACTTGACAGGAGAGGCTACAGAACCGGATGAGGACTCGGAGGGAAGAGATGAGTGGAAGTCCACTCATATGTTGGTATACATCTGGCTCCTCAACTCGTTGGTTCAATCGATCGCCGCCACAGTGGATGACATTGAGAAGATGAAGGACGTCTGAGAAAAGTTAAGGACGACCTATGATGGAGTGGGGAATAACCTGAGGGTGTTCCAGATTAAAGGAGAGATCGACGCCACAGTCCAGGAAGATAGGACTGTACATGAGTATGCCACAGAGCTGGAGCGGCTGTGGCTAGATTACGATCATTTCTCACCTCGGACGAGCTGCAAGGACCCGGGATATAAAAAACGAGAGGCTTTTCTACAGGAGAGGACTATGGTGTTTCTCAAAGGATTGACATCAGAGTTCGCTCAACAAATTGCATTACTGCTAGCTCAGTCGAAGATTCCCACGCTTGAGGAGACTGTCTCTGCTATGATCCAGGAGGAGACTCGCATTCAGCTGCAGGCGGGGACATGTGAACTTCCTGTGGTGAAGGCATTACTGGCAGCCTCTAACAACACTGGATCCAGGGGAGAGACTCGGCAGTGCTACAACTGCGGTGCAGTGGGTCATCTAAGGCATGCTTGCACCAAGCCACCCAAGGAAGGAGATTCGGGTGGACGTGGACAGTTCGGAGGTCGTGGTCGTGACCGTGGGGGTCGACGAGGTGAAAGAGGAGCAGGAAGCCGGGCGAATCTGATGATAGCAGAGGGAGAAGAAGTAGCTGAGGTGGTCTTTACTGAGGAGGATCATGCTCTCCTGACGATACTCAAGAGGAAGCAGAAAGCAGCAGGGGATGGAGACTTGAGAAGTGGGACTGAGGAGGTATCCACTTCGTTCTTCGCCAGAGGCAACACTGCTACCTATGCTCATCCGATCAAAGGTACTGATGACATACATGCTCTTGCTTCTATGTCTCCCGACAGATCATCAGAATGGATAGTCGACTCCGGTGCATCTCGACATGTGACAGGTAATGCTAGTGAGTTCTCATCATATATTCACTCAGCATCGTGTTGTGCCTCGAGAAACCAAAACAATCACCGAGAAAGATAAAGAACCAACCAAAATCAACAGCACAAACAATCAAACACCAGTTTTACGTGGTTCGGCGAGATGCCTACGTCCACGGGGCAAGGAGGGGGGAGTTTTCACTATTAGAAATCAAGAGGAACAAACTAGGGTTACAAATCTCTCATAAACCCTCAACAATCAACTCTCAATCTCTCCAATTGCTCCTAGAATAGAAGCCCAAATAAAACTCTCTCAATCTGCTCAAATTCGTCATTGTTCTTAACCCTAAAAAACACCCAAAGGGTATTTATACAAATCCAAAACGAAACGGGTCTGAAAACAGACCCAACTCAAAACCGCAGCGACGGTCGACCGGTGCGGTCGACCGCGATCCATCGCAGTCGACCGGCCCGGTCGACCGCCCTCCATCCAGAACAGCTCTAAGAATCCAGAGAGTTCGGCGGTCGACCGCGTCGGTCGACCACAACCATCTTCAGTCGACCGCGTCGGTCGACCGGCCCTGATCCAAACGTCCAATGCCTCTTGTGCACGAATGCGGTCGATCGGCCCGGTCGACCGCCAATCTGTCTGCTGCACAGTAAGCCTGTTCTGCCAATTCTACAAATCTCCACCTCGGCGAAGATTTCCCAAATCTGAGCCGACACCGAACAAACCAATACCTCAACTGTTGCATCCAGTACGCCATGGCAACGGACTCATGACAACGGACTCCAATCACAACACGTCGAGATCCAAACGGGAGTGCGAACACTCAACCCCAAAACGTCGATGTCGCTCACCAAATCGGCTGCATCATAAAGACTGCCTACGTATCCTTTCTGAGGAATCAAGCCTTCACGTAGTTCACCCAATGGCCTTCAAAGACCCTCAATCCAACCTGCGGCTGATAGCATCAACGGCCCCAAACTGAAGCGATCCAAACACCTCCACCTGAGGTGAAACTATGGCCGTATCTAAAACATATCCAACAGCTGCATCCAAACCAACTACCTCATCATCTGCACCCATAAATAAATGACTCCCACGCTGTGTCACCTCATCTGGAATCCCAACCAATGCAGAATGACCTGGAGTATGTGAGGAAATCCCCACCTAATGTGGAGTAGCATCAACCTCCACCCGCTGCGATATCCCTCTGATCTGATCAATACTCTCTACCTGCCGAGAGTTCAAAGTGACAAACCTGTTCAGACCAAACTCAGAAGCTCCCAACTGATAGCCGAATGAACTCCTGAATCCCAAATGCGCAATCGGATCCAATCTCACATCCACGATGTGATCAAGTGCTGGGTAGCCAAATATCCGACGCCAAACAAAATCTGAAACAGCTCCACCATATCTAACAACTCTATACCCAGCAGTCGGTAACCTCATAAGATAGCCCAATCGTGTCGAAGCCCGAATACCAGATCCACTGCTCGACAACCAACGCCGATCCTCCTCCAGAAAAGAACGGCCCACTAATTCTGCTACCTCATCACATCGCCCCACTGTCTCCTCTCCTCTGAAGTGTCTCCAACTGTCATGAGTTCGGCACCAATACAAGAAAGGACCCCTACTAGAATAAGTACGACTGGTAATCTTTCTGCCCATACACCTCCTCCAACTATTGCGGACTACTAGGGCTTTATACCAACGGGACTTGGTTGCAACCCAAATATGCCTAGTACAATCCCCAACATAGGAAACAAGATAACGATTACCTCCCGATGATGCCTCCTCGGAAAGCCCCCAATGCCTGACTGAACATCTCCAATAAGACCCCTCGATCGGTGGATAGAAGTGCTGAACTCCACCTTGGTCTCCTCGCTCATCCCAATGTGCTCGCGGGACTTCAATCTGCAGGTCATAGCACTCTTCAACAATCTGTGCACGGTGTAACCAACAATATATCCCAGCACCAACCAATGCCACAGTCTAGCCATAGAAGTCGTCAGCGCCCTATTCACTACCGTGCTCCCAAGTAGATAATACAAGTTACTCCGTCTGACGCCTTTCATAACAATCATGGACCCTGATGTGACCTTCAAGCGAGAATCCGCCAAAGTCACCCTATAGCCTGATGCCTCCAATACCCCAAGTGAAATGATGTTCTTCCTCAGTTGAACGAACCTCACATCAGCCAACTCCCGAACCATCACGTCACTCGTCCTAATCCGAACGGTACCAGTACCACCAATAGGATATCTATAATCATTACCCATAAGAACAGCATCCCTTCTTTCCAACTCCTGAAAGCTGGAGAACCAATCCCTTCTAGGGCATATGTGGTAAGTAGCACCTGAATCCAACATCCACTCGGTGGAGTCGGCAACATCGACTGACGGAAGAGCAGGGCACGAATAGCCCGAATAATCTGAATCTGAAACATCGCCACTAGCCTTGGCAATATTCACCTCTGAAGCTTGAATAGCTTTCCCTTTATTCTTCACAGCTTGCAATTTTAGGCATTCGGTTTTCCAATGTTCATCCTTTCTACAAAAGACACACTGATTCCTACCAACTGCAGGATGCCCCCCTCTAGACTGCGACTTTTTTCCACGGTTTGGACTTCTAGCTCTTGCAACCAATGCCTCCGCAACCGGCTCAATGGAAATCTTCTTGTCCTTCTTTCGAAGTTGATAGTTCACTAGGGCTGCGGTGACCTCACTATACGAAAGAGATGCCTTTCCATTAATAAGAGTGAGGACGAAGGTCTCATATTCCTCGTCGGGCAACGAACTCAATAGCAACAATGCTTTATCCTCATCTTCAACAATGACATCTACGTTCGCCAAATCTGCAAGTAGCTTCGTGTAGTGGTTCATGTGATTACTAATGGATGTCCCCTTCTTCAATTGGAAGCGATAAAGTCTCCTCTTCAAATGCAAACGATTTTCGACGTTCTTCGTCAAATATTTATCCTCTAGGGCCTCCCAAATCTTCTTTGTCGAAGTTTCATTCATCACATCATATTTAAGGTCTTGGGTAAGGCAAGACCTAATCACACCACACGTCGTTCTATTCATTTTATTCCAAACCTTTTCATCAACGTCGGCCGGTTTCCCGTCCAACTCCAATGTATCTTTCAAATTTTGCGCATTTAGCGCATCCATGACTTCACATCGCCAAAGTCCAAAATTATTTGTGCTGTTGAATTTTTCCACATCTATTTTCATAGAATGTATATTCAAACTTTGGACGGCCTTCACACCAGAAGAACCCTCCCCACTTTTATCTTTTTCAGCCATATATCTCAAAGCACCACCAAACCAATGCGGAAACAAACGAGAAATAGATCCAAACTGAAAAGACGAGATTTTTACCAAAAAGATCCCACCTTTATCACCAACTGAAGCCTTAGATGAACTTCCAAAGCGATCTACTCCTCCAAAATAGCCCAAGCGTAGCCCGGACTCTGATACCAATTGTTGTGCCTCGAGAAACCAAAACAATCACCGAGAAAGATAAAGAACTAACCAAAATCAACAGCACAAACAATCAAACACCAGTTTTACGTGGTTCGGCGAGATGCCTACGTCTACGGGGCAAGGAGGGGAGAGTTTTTACTATTAGAAATCAAGAAGAACAAACTAGGGTTACAAATCTCTCATAAACCCTCAACAATCAACTCTCAATCTCTCCAATTGCTCCTAGAATAGAAGCCCAAATAAAACTCTCTCAATCTGCTCAAATTCGTCCTTGTTCTTAACCCTAAAAAATACCCAAAGGGTATTTATACAAATGCAAAACGAAACGGGTCTGAAAACAGACCCAACTCAAAACCTTAGCGGCGGTCGACCGGCCCGGTCGACCGCCCTCCATCCAGAACAGCTCCAAGAATCCAGAGAGTTCGGCGGTCGACCGCGTCGGTCGACCACTACCATCTTCGGTCGACCGCGTCGGTCGACCACTACCATCTTCGGTCGACCGTGTCGGTCGACCGGCCCTGATCCAAACGTCCAATGCCTCTTGTACACGAATGCGGTCGACCGGCCCGGTCGACCGCCAATCTGTCTGCTGCACAGTAAGCCTGTTCTGCTAATTCTACATATCGCTTGATAGTATTCAAATAATTGATGGTACATTTCAGCCGGTGGTTGGTAAGGGTACAGTCGATTGTACTGGTTCTGTAACTTTGTCCAATGTTTTGCATGCTCCTTCCTTTCCGGTCAATCTTTTGTCCATTAGTGCTATCGTCCTCCAACTAAAATGCATTGCTTCTTTTGATATTCCTAAGGTGATTTTCCAGGTGAAGGGGACAGGACGGAGATTTGGGACTGACACATGGCGTAGTGGACTGTGGTATCTGGATCGTGAATGGCTGGATTCAGTGTTAGTGTCAATCGTGGAGAAATCAAGAGTAGGATTTAAAATGAGTGTTGAGAGTGAGTTAATGCTTCATCACCAGCGTCTGGGACACTCATCCTTTAGTGTTTTAAGTAGATTGTATCCATCTTTATTTTAGAAAGCAAATAAACAGAAACTTGTGTGTGATGCATGTGAGTTTGGAAAGCTTACTAGAAGCTCTTATGTTAGTTCTGGTCATAGAAGTTCTCATGCATTTGACTTGGTATATTCAGATGTTTGTTCCACAAGTTCTATGAATGGATACATGTATTTTGTTACCTTTATTGATTGTTTCTCTCGTGTTACTTAGTTATACCTGATGAAAAATAAGAGTGAAGTGTTTGGTTGCTTTCAAAACTTTCATAGGAATGTTCAGACTCAATACGGAGCAGTGATGAAGGTAGTGAGGTCGGATAATGGGACAGAGTATACCAACAGAGCGCTTGAAGAATATTTGTCAGCTCAGGGAATACAGCACCAGACAACATGTCCATACACACCAGCTCAGAATGGGGTAGCGGAAAGAAAGAACAGACATCTTTTAGAGGTTGTTAGAAGCATGATGATCTCTATGAATATCCCAGAAACATTATGGGGGCAAGCAGTATTGATCGCAGCAGCGCTGATCAACAGAATGCCCTCGAGAGTACTGGATTGGAAGTCTCCGTGTGTGACGTTGAAGGGAGATAATGGTGGGATTCTTCCACTTAAAGTGTTTGGCTGTGTGTGCTTTGTGAAGGACAACAGGCCATCTGTCGGGAAGCTTGCCCCTAGAGCTGTGAAGTGCATCTTTGTGGGATATTCTGGTACTCAGAAGGGATATGTTTGCTGAAGCCCGGTGGAAAAAAGGTTGTTTGTGAGCATGGATGTGCACTTTCGAGAACTCGAGCCATATTACACCCGGAAAGTAACTTCATTCATTGGTAACTCGCCCAATACTAGAAGTATGAGGCGAGAGTAGGAGAATGGTGAGAGATCGGTGAACAATGTGGAGAGATCGGTGAACAATGTAGAGAAATCAATTTCGAAATCAATTTCTGTATCGATTCCTTGGGAGGGAGAATTGGTTGAGGAGGAGCAGGTGAATGAAGAAAAAAAGGAAAATGAGACAAGAGGTGTTAGGCCTACGGTTCAGGAGGAGCTACTAACCTATAGTAGGAAGGGGAAGCAAATTGCACAGTACCTACAATGCCACTAGTGCTGCCCAGTCTTTTTCCAACGCCTGCCCCGACTCCTGAGACACCGACACCATCACCAGATTCATCCCAAGGTGATAACATTCCTCTCCCTACTCCTTCCACACTAATATCAGTACGGAGGACTACTCGTAGTAATACGGGAAATCCTCCCGATAGATATGGATGGGATCTTGCCCAGTTTGTATCATACTCTAACATTCATCCTGCACATGGAGCATTCATTGCATCATTGGACTCTGTTACTGTACCTAACAATTACCAGGATGCTAAGAAAGACCCAAAGTGGAAAATAGCGATGCACGAAGAGCTAGGGGCCCTTGAGAAAAACCGTACTTGGGAGTTAGTAAAACTACCAAAAGGAAAGAGAACAGTTGGATACAAGTGGGTCTTCACTGTGAAGTAGAATCCAGACGGACAGGTTGACCGTTACAAAGCTCGTTTGGTGGCAAAAGGATATAATCAGACATATAGGATCGACTATGATGAGACTTTTGCACCGGTGGCGAAGATGAGTACTGTTCGGACCTTAATCTCTCTGGCAGTAAATGATGGATGAAAGCTACACCAATTAGATGTGAAGAATGTATTTCTTCATGGAGATCTGGTGGAAGAGGTATACATGAAAATTTCGTCAGGATTCAACATAGATCAGACAGTGGGTAATGTCTGCAGATTAAAGAAGTCTCTCTATGGGCTAAAGCAGTCTCTACGCGCTTGGTTAGACAGATTCAGGAGAGCTATGCTAGGTATGGGGTACCAGCAGATTAACGCCGATCATACCGTGTTCTTTCGACGAAATGGAGGTCACATCACCATGCTTGCGGTATATGTGGATGATATGATTATTACAGGGGATGATGAGAAAGAGATTGCCCAACTCAAAATAAGACTGGGTAAGGAATTCGAGGTGAAAGATCTTGGATTGCTTCGATATTTTCTTAGAATAGAGATAGCTCGGGGAGCGGAGGGGATTGTCCTATCCCAGAGAAAGTATGCACTGGATCTTCTCAAAGAGATAGGGATGTTAGGGTGTAAACCTGTAACTACACCGATTGACCAGAAGTTCAAGCTGGGTGCTGAAGCTGGAGAACCAGTTGATCGTGACAGATACCAAAGGCTGGTAGGCAGGTTGATCTATCTGAGTCACACACGTCCCGATATCTCTTTTGCAGTGAGCATGGTGAGCCGCTACATGCATGATCCGAGGAAGGGTCATATGGACGCTGTGTACCAGATTCTGAGATATTTGAAGAGTACCCCCGGAAAAGGACTGATATTCAGAAAGAATGAACATGTGAGTATTGAGGGTTACTGCGACTCTGATTGGGCTAGCTGTGCTGATGACAGGAGGTCCACCTCGGAATACTGCATCTTTATAGGAGGCAACTTAGTCTCGTGGAAGAGTAAGAAGCAGTTAGTGGTGACGAGATCGACAGCTGAGGCAGAGTATAGAGCTATGGCCTTAGGAGTTGCTGAGTTGTTATGGTTGAAGAGTATGCTGGTGGAGCTGAAGCTGAATCAAGGAGCTAAGATGAAGTTGTGGTATGATAACAAGTCAGCTATCAGTATCGCCAACAATCCAGTGCAACATAATAGAACCAAACACATCGTGATCGATAGGTTCTTCATCAAAGAGAAGTTGGATAGTGAACTACTGGAGCTAAGTCATGTTTCAACTAAGGACCAGGCAGCAGATTGTCTGACTAAGAGACTTGGCTCATCAGATATGATTAGAGGATGTGACAAAATGGGCTTAATGGATATCTTTCGCCCATCTTGAGGAAGAGTGTTGACATATGAGTAATATGTAGGGACTTATTTGTAAGTTGTATTTTGTAGGGGCCTATATAAGCTCAAGAGATTGCATAATAAGAATTAGGGTTTTCATATATTTCAAGTGCTTGTAACAGTTGCATTACCCATATTTGTTGCCTTCTTTATTTGTCTTATTCGTGTTCTAACCTTTCCTCCTATCTCATCATATGCTTCTTATCCTTCTTCTCCTCCTTTCAGTTCATGATATTTTTTATTTATGTTTTAAACCAATAAATTTCCTGGGTATCTTGCTTGAGTTGCTCGGAAATCAGTAACAGGATCTTCTTAAAATTTAAGCTCAGTTATCTGAAGCTCTTGCGTGGCATTCAATTTTCTGCAGACATCATATCTTGAAGAATGGGCTGTATTGGATATGGATTACAATAATTCATTATCGGGGGCAATTGGAGCTTTGAAGGCAAGCACACTCCGACTTCCGGTTTCAGGGGGTGCAAGGGTATGATTGATTATCATGTGATCAGAAGCACAATGTAAAACATGAATTATCATTTTTATAATCATTCATGATAGGTTTTGGGAGAAGTTTATTAATTTTCATAGAAATGTTCTCAAGAGTTATTTCATTTTATGTTTGCCTCCTGCTTTTACAGGGTGATGCACATGCTGTGAAGCATGCTATTAGTTCGGCAGTTGATGTAATGCAAGTAATGGGATCTTCCATCTGCAACTTGCTATCAAAGGTGAGATTGGGCTCTGTTTTTTTTTTTTTCACTCTCCGTTTCTAAAGTTTTGAAGATTTAAGTATCGATATTATGCAAGAACTTTGGGTGTGGAAAAATTGTGGTTTTGAAATAGTAGTGATGAAAATATCATACATATGGAAGGGATGTTGGCTTTCTAGGGGAATTCCATGGATAATCTTTCCTTGTTGTCTCAGTTCTTTTTAATCTTCCAAGTATAGATATTATGCAAGAATTTTGGGTGAGGAAAATTTGGGTTTTGAAATAGTAGTGATGAAAATATGATTACCCGTTAACAAAGGCAACTAAAAGAAAATGTGAGGTTGATGATAATTATTCCTAGACAACAGACCTTGACAATCACTTCCTCTTATTCTTCTGCTCCTTGTAATTATAACAGAGTCCTGAACATATTCGTAACTGTACACTGAGTCTATCATAATCTTTGAAGCGACAACATTTCTAGTTATTATAGTTTGGGTTTTCTTAAAAAACCTGTCTTACCTACTGTGACTTCATGTTTTCCGCACAATTCTAGCATTAAATTAGTTGGATCATTTGCTTAGATCCCACCAGAAGTTTGTCTGTTCTTTACTATTCATTGCAAGCACTATCAAGTTACATCAATGAACTTAGGTGCACTGAAAAATATGTGCCTGATGGCGTGGTTTCCAGTGGTCTGTATCATATGATATACTATATGGTGTCTGAGTAACATAATATTAAATTCTGAACCAGCATGGACTAACTTGATGGCCAAGTATATGCTGGTACCTGTCTATAGTAAAGCAAAAGCAAATATTTATGGAAAAAGCATAAGCCTCTCCACATCATTACCAACATAGGTATCTTGGCTTTTTAAGTCATGAGAAGAACAAGGTGTAAAATATCAAGTCTAGATTTGCTGTTTTCATTGCCTAGTCCATCACTAATTGCATTTACTAAATAATCACATATAATCTAGGTACTTGAACTCACATGTAACTGAAATTCTGTGACACTAGGTAACTCACATGTAGCTGAAATTCTGTGACACTGGGACTTAATTGAGCTTGAATAAGCTTTCAAGTTGGCCTTTTAATAGACATGTTAAAATAAGTGTTCGTATGGATTTTTCGCTTTTAGTTTTACACTCTTCTTCCTAGTCAGCTTTAGTTCTTGATTAATTGCTCAAATTTATATTTCTAACTTGTCTCCTTCCTGATACATAGTAGATATGTATAGTTTGGGTTTCATGACACTTGGATTGAGTAAATAACCGATTTTTATGAATTAACTAGTCTTTGATTTGTCTAGTGAAATCGATTCAAATTCAGTATGCCTCTCCAGAAAATGCTGAATTATAGTTGTAGCTGGGTGTTTGCGGTCTCAAATTTTGTAATATGACTCAGATCATATATTTCGCAGGTAGAAAGTACGGGAGTGCTTGTGTCTGAACTTGTGGCTGTTGCAGCAAAAGAGAGAGCCATGCTTGACGAATGCAGAGAACTACTAGCTTCAACAACGGGAATGCAGGTAGAAATATAGTTGTATTTGTTTTGCATGCAGAAACCAAACATGTAGTTTCACATTGTAAGATGTGAAATATTGTTCTAATATTTTTAGCTGGAACAAGGATTACACCCCATCAATATTGCTATCAATTCGATTCCATGGACCTACCATCTATAACTTCAAACCTAACCATCTTTTCATGGCCGCCAGTTTGATTTAGGTGTGAAATACTACCTTGCTCATCGTCATTGTAATTACGTAGAGTATTACGTATCACATTGTACATGACTGCCTTTACTAAGAACTGTGCAATTAGAACTGCTCGAGTTTCTCTGAAAATGGGAAAAGGGCATAATTACATTATATTGTCCCTCAACCTTTTTTAAAAGGTGTATGTTGGGCGCAAAGTCACGCCCTCACGCCGCGGAAGCGATATCACCCGAGAGAAAGCTCTGACTTTTGTTTTCACAAAATCTCAAGTCAACCTCTATATTCCCGTTTCACAAAGGAAACAAGAACATAAGTGAAATATCTCAACAAAGTGAGATATACACTCTTCCTCTCAGCAGTTCTAGGATTGAATGTCGAGGGAACCTACAAGCAATAGCCAACACACAGTTTAATACACGAGATTTACGTGGTTCGGCAAACTTGTCTACGTCCACGGGAGGGGGATTTCACTGTGAGAAGAATACCAAACTTGTACAACTCACAAGCTCTCTCTTTTTCTTCTCTTCTCACTCACTCTTCTCACTTCCTCTCCACACCACTTTTTCTTTTCTTCCTCACAACTTCTCCCTTCCTCACCTCTCCTATTTGTAGGCAAAGAAGAGGGGACACGAGAGTATGAG
The DNA here is from genome assembly GCA_022839385.1 of Asparagus kiusianus. Taxonomy (NCBI): domain Eukaryota; kingdom Viridiplantae; phylum Streptophyta; class Magnoliopsida; order Asparagales; family Asparagaceae; genus Asparagus; species Asparagus kiusianus. The sequence goes on along the minus strand of BQKN01066741.1, from coordinate 108,459 downwards.
TGAGCATGGGGGAACCATGAGTGAGCATGGGGGGAGCATGAGGGGTTCCACCATCTCTCGTCCCACCATCCCACATTCACAGTGTGTTGTACTAGAGTTTGTTGCTTCTCATTTTGTATTTGCTGAAATCAGTATCCAGCTCACTAGTTCAGCAGGTTACAAAACAACTTAATGAAGCACAATACGTTCCCTTCACCATTGTTTGAAAATCTGCAATATTTTTCAATAAGAGGTAGCGCAGGCTTATCCATCTCAAGTTTCATCACGATATGTTGACTGTGCATGCATATATTATGCCATCAGATATAATACTACAATTTATAGCTGAAGCTGACAATCTATTGTCAACAGGTTCAAGAATACAGCCTCAGAACACAACTTATACAGCTGAAACAGAGAGATCGTAAGGTTCTATAGCGACCGTGGACTCATACAGTTGAAGCCAAAAGGTTTACAAGGGGGCCGTGACATTTTCTTGACCCACGCCCTCTCTCATTGCTAACAACTTACATCCATGTAAAGTAAATACATGTTTGTGCAGTGAGTGTAAATTCGTTTTACCATGGTGGGAGATCATTCTTCCAGATCGTAATGTAATTTTTGTACTACTCACAAACAAAAAGAAGAGAAAAGAAATTAGGAAGGAAGTAAAAGGCATAGAAGCATTGTGCACTTGGTGTTACTAACTACTCATCATCAGTAACAGCTTCTGTTTGGCAGGAAAGCCATGATCACTGAGTATAAGTAAAATTGAAGCTTTGAGGGATATACCTTCTTGACCACAATGTTCTCGTTTTGCTTTGTAATTTGCTACGATATTTTGCTTCTGACTGTGAAGAATTTGGCTGGGCATGATGATGTCCTTTCCAAATACCATTGATTCAGTTACCTGTACAAATGAACTTTTTTTTCACCTTTTTTGGTGATGAGCTCAGCTGATTACTGTTGCTTCTTATGGGTTGTAAACTTGTAATGGTTTGTTGGGGACTATGGAGCACACAAATAACCACACACACTAAGGAGTGTAAGCACCAACAACGCAGAGTATTTTATGGGGTTAGATCAGATGTGCCTACATCCACTGTCCCTCAAGTGGGATGTCCACAATGTTCACAAACCAATATGCGGTGCAACAAATACAAGCAATACAAGTTTTGCATGGAAGAAACTTGAAACCCCTCACACATCTCACATCTTTCAAGGAATACGAGAATACCGATCACTCAAGATCTCCAATAGACCATTATCACACTACACACAAAGAACCCGAGAACACCAATCACTCAAGAGTTATAAGGGAAGGCTCCCTCTCACTTGGAGGATGACATTCTCGAACACAACCATTAATAGAATGGCACAATATAAGAGGATGGCGCTTGACAAGAAGGGTACGAAGAAAATTGTTGACTTTGAAAAACATATTTTTCTTGAGGAATGAAATGTTATTCTAGAGAAAGCTGAAAGTTTAGCTTACCATATGCAGGCTACATCAAGTGTGTCATGCAAGCCAGTTGCAAAACGTAAGATGACATGCAGGATGCGCCAGCTAAGGAAGAACCTAGGCCTAACAAGAAGGATTGGCGAGAGAATAAGGTGGGAAAGAAGGGAAAAATCAAAATGGCATGCCACAACAGTGGGAAATTGGGATACTTTACACGTGAACGCATGCATCAAGAAGGCACTCACCCCATCCTTAAATGATGCATTAGTTTGCGGTCTAATTTCTTTTTTGACTTCTACTGATTCTCCTCATTTGTCGGTTGCAAACTCAGGATGCTCAAACCATGTAGTCCGGGAACTAGGATAGATTTGTGGAGTGTTATAGCATTTCATAGAAAATGAGCAACTCTTCAAGGGAAAGAATATGGAAACACTTGCCTTCTTCCCAAAGTCTTGCATGCTCTAAAGAATAGGTGAAATTCTTTTAGTGTTTGGGCTATTGCATTTTGGTTATGATGTTCATTTTTAATAAAAATATTTTATTATTATGGGACATTGCCACAATATTGGACAGCCTTTGAGACGATTTATTTTTCGTTGATGTGAACGATTTTGTTACAAGATGCCAATAAAAGATATAGTAATTTCTAAGAAATATGTTGTAGTGAAATGATTATGTAATATGGGATGTCTAGATTAATGCACATAATGCAAGAGAAGATGATCCGACTAGCTCAAGGTGAACTTCTCAATTTGCTCGCTAAGGTCATTTTCTCCACTTGTGAGCCTTGCTTGCAAGCGAAGCTACAAAAGAACCATTTGGAGTAGGGTACATCGACAATGTTATATAACTCATCCATTTTGACATTTACTGACCATTAAGTGTGAAAGCTCAGACTTAAGTCCCTTAGTTCACTACATTCGTTGATGATTATTCATGACACAATCTCACACATGTGTGAAGCTTCGAGATGCTTTTAGTGCTCCTTGAATGAGATTTAGAATCGATTTCAAAAGTGCATAAAACTATTAGGATCTGAGTGTGTGGTTGAGAATATCTATCTGAGCAGTTCAAGGTACTATGTGAGAAGAAAGGATTGTTTGATAGATGACTACTCCATATACTTTGCAAATTGTGTGGCAGAGGGAAGGAATAGAATATTATTTAATGTGGTGAGGTCCATGGTAGCGCATGTGAATTTATTCATATCTGTTTAGGGAGTTGCGTTATTGACTGCTACATATGTACTAAATCATGCGCCTTCCAAGGCTATATATTAATTTTATACCTTATGAGCTTTGGACCGGCAAAAAACCTAACTGGGTAATTTGTGACCATGGGGCTCGATGACTTATATGCACACCACATCCCACTCACATGGGAAGTTGGCCCTAAGGGAGAACAAGTGCATAGTTATTCACTATTCAAAACATTTAAAGGATTAAGTGTTCATCATAACGCAAGAAGGTGGAATAGCTCCTGAGATTATAATATCACGAAATACAGAGCTTCTCAAACAAGATTTTCCTTGTAAGGGGAAGATGAGCTAAGACTTTGATTTATTTGAGATGGATGAAAGCACACCAAGAGGCCCGGTCGAGCATGAGGACCAACATTCTATGCTTCCTAGGGACGGTAGGGACAACATTTCCATTATTAATCCTGAATCACCATCACAAGAACCTCAAGAACTCATATGAAGTAGTCACCAACCAATCCCTTGTCATCGTTAGAGATTGAGAGGAAAGTGTGTATGGTGTCACCGCATGATATAGCGGATCCAAAGTCTGGCCCTAATACAGATAAATGGATGGATGCCATGAAAGATGAGATGGAGCCTATGAGGACAAACTAAATCTGGGACTTAATACACCTTCCAATTGAGCATAAGGCTATCAGAAAAAAGTGGAATTTGAAAGTCAAGCGAAAGTTAGATGGTTCTATTGATAGGTTTAGAACACAACTTATGGTGAAAGGATACCTGCACTCAGAGGGGATAGACTACGAGGAAACTTTCTCCTCAGTGATGAGGTTTGCCTCGATTCACGTGCTTTTAGCGTTGGTCCTTCACATGGATTTGAAACTTATCTAGATGGATATTAAACTACATTTCTCCATGGAGAACTAGACGAGGAGATATTTATGGATCAACATAAGGTGATTCTATCTAAAGGACTTGAGCACAAAATCCACAAGCTCAAAAATTTCATATATGGAAAACAATCATCTAGGCAGTGGTATCTAAGGTTTCGTTGAGCCGATATTTAGTTTGGGTTCATCATGATTGAAGAGGATCACCGCATGTATATAAAACAATCCGTGAATAACTCTCTGATCTTGACCTTGTATGTCTAGACATGTCAACCAAAAGAATCATCAATTAAGCCTTGAATGTTGTTTGAAGTTAGAAAGAGAACAAAAGTACATGACAAATGTCCTACATTCAAACTGTATATGGTGCTTATTGCATGCAATGATGTGTACTTATGCCAATATTTCCTTTGATGCCTACAACTAGTCGAACTGGTGCATTGAGCTATTGTAAAAGGGTCACATGAATCTAAATGGTACACACGATTATATCTTGTGCTATACACACTCAGATTTGTGACTCAAGGGATACACAAACAATGATTTCATGGTTGGCTTTTATAACATTTATGTATTTCTAGATTTCATTGTGAATGTTATGAAATGTCATGGAATGTCTTTTAGTAACAAATGAGCAAAATAATTAAAGATGTTCAAACTCGTTAAAAGATTGGCTCACTCATATGAGCAATCGCCTTTGGCACTATGACTGAGCCAACAAAGATGAGATAGCTATGCATTGTCATGAATTGCACTAAAAGTAAGTGGTATTATGAGTTAAGTGAACAGTGAGCTACATTCATGGATGAGTTGTATCATCTCTATTGAGAATTAAGGTGAGATCATTCTTAAGAATGATCGATGAATGACCTAGGTTTGTTGCAACCTGTTCAAAGCCAGATGTGTGTGTGCTTCACGTAGGCGCGGTGATACACTTATCAATTAAGAGGCAGATGGACCTAAACGTGGTAAGGCCCACTGATTAGTTCAAGATCTACATGATGTAGAGATGGACATATCTCTCCAGAGGAGCGTTACTCCATCATGACACGTGATTCTACCACATATACTAGGCGACTTACATGATCTTGGGGGTAGCCAAATGGCTCCCGTCATTGCTATCATCCGAAACCAAAATCATATGGAGCATATTTTTGTTCCACTTTTACTTTTAGTGACATTTGATTTTGTTGTGAAATTTTGGGAGTAGTGGTACTATTTTGACTCCTCACCGCCTATGATAGATTTGGCCTAAAGGAAGGTGAAGGGAAAGCAGTTGTTCTTAGATTGAATCAATAATAGTGCGAGAGGAAGATCACTGACACATCTACTTTGATAATGAGCCTGCATTTGGAGCTTTTCTTTTGACGAAATGCGGATCCTACCAAATAGTTCTATGGTAGTCAAGTATGATTCTCTGAAGAGGGATTAGAGGATACTTGAGCTAAATATGTGACAGTTTGATCTGGGGTATATGAGACACTATCTATACATTCTTTTTTCTAAAGTGCTTGATGTCTTCATGCTTCCTCTTTACAAGGGTTTATAGTGTATAGCTCGCAGATTGCAGGTTGTCTCGATTGTTGTAAGACACAGCAGTTGTATGGACCTTGTCATTAATTCAAACCATTGCAACTCACTTTTGGTCGAGTGGGAATATGTTAGACTTGGCATCTTTTAGCGGCTACTATATCTATATAAATCTAGATTGTTCTAAAGATGATATCTTGGGATAACTATGAAGTGGTTAATATTGATATAGTCAAGAATCTCATGATAATCTAATCTTACAATTGAGAATTGCCCACCAACCAATTCCCTATCTGATAGTTGAAGCTCTCCTATAAATAGGTTTGAGGCTGCATCTCTGTAACACCACTTCAGATACTAAAAATTAATGACTTGCTCAAAGGAATTGATCGGAGGCTGTTTTTTAGGTCGTGAATAGTGCATGGGTGTCCTGCTCGTCATAGTTCTCTTTACCATTGAGATCCGAGATGGTCATCAATAGCTACAGATCGGAGCACTGCTCCGAGGTATAATTCTCCTCTCGTCTTTCAACAATTATGATATTATAGTGGTCTCTTTATTACTTTTTGACGGTAGAGAAGATTCGAATCCACAAAAAAACCCCATAACTCCTACTAAACTTATCTCATTTTGCTGCCATGACCGACACCCTCGTGATAGACAGTGGATATATTTGTCCTTTAGTCTATGATAGGGCAAATCCACAAGCGCATGGACTCGTTGTAGCTATCAAGGTCGATCCCACAGGGACTAGGGGTTATCTATCAAGTTTCACGTTTTTAACTAGCTAAATCAATGAGTAAATTAGAAGAGATTAGATAAAAAAAATAAACAACTAATTGGATGGAATTCAATATAATGAAGAACTAGGATTGGGTTATCAACACAACTTAGGTGTTTAATGATGAATTATTTCAATTCTTGGTGTTGGTTTAATCTAGAAAGAGTGAATTAGCCTAAATTAATCTAAAGCCTCTCTCAAGGTCTAAAGATCGTGCCTAATCAATCCTAATTAACCTACTTTCGTGGAATCAAGATTAAATTAAACCCATTAAGCTTTATGCTAATCCTAATCAAAACCCCAAGGAATCTAGCCTACTTTTGTGGTTCGAGTTCCCTGCTTAATTTCTAGGGATCCGGTATTAATTTTTACCTTTCAGTCCTTCAATTAATTACCTATGATTGCTAATCCGGTGATCAAGCAAATCAACAAGATTAAAACACAAGAAATTAAGTTTAAAGATCTAAACTTTCACCAAGAATATATATAAATTCATCATCAATCACCAAAAAGTTGGGTTCTTTCCTAACCCTAGACAAGAAATCTACTCACACATGATTGGAATAAAAGAATACATCAAATAATTATGCAAATCAATCATAAGAAGAAATTAATCAAAGAGAGAAAAGAACTAACCCGTCTTTCAATTGAAATCTTCAAAGTAAAAACTTGCAATCCAATCTTCTACAAGAGATTAATATCTTCCTTCAATACTTGAACCCTAGATTAGTTGCTAATTGATGGCTACAGGAAGAAAACAAAAGATATCCAAAACCCTAAGTCAAAACATATATTTATATATCCCTAAAAATCTGAAAAATAACTAATTTCCACGCCACAGGTGTGGTTTGCACCACACCAGGGTGTGGTATGGGCTGTTTTGCTGATTTTGTGCTTGTCTGTATATTCTTCAGTATTTTGGCTATAACTTTTGCGTCTAACCTCGGAATGAGATGATTCAAGTTGCATTGGAAACATGTTGAAGAGATCTACAACTTTTATCTTTTGAGCTTTTCCGAATTCAAATTGAATCATGGTCGAAATTCCAGTTTTTCATACTCGTGCATCCATTTTCTTCACGAACCATGCCTTCGAAATCTTGTTGTTGCTCAAACTCTTGTATAACTTCCAACGATAATCAAATCTTTGAATCTTGAGCCAATACCTACATATAAGAACACAAACCACAGCAGTATCCTCGATCTAAACACGAAATATGCATTAAACACTCGTAAATCATGCTTGAAACACACTAAGATAATGCATATTTTACGTGTTTATCAACTCCCCCAAGCTTAGACTTTTGCTTGTCCTCAAGAAAATAGACAATAAAGAAAATAGGAGGAGTGGAAGCTAAATAGAGTAGGGATCACCCCCTCATCAATCCTTTAACCAATATCAAACATATCACAAGACAGACACGTTTCATCGGGACTTAACAAAGTAATTTCCAAATCTCTCAACAAAATCGCATTTTAAACTTTACTTATGATCACAAGCGTCACAAGTCAAGGATAGCCATCTTATCCAATTCTCAAGTCAAAGTAGGAAAAAGTAATTCATGTAACTAGCTTCAATCCAAAAGCACTAAATTAAGACTTTTAGGTAGTTAAATTGGTAGACCTCACTTTAGGGTATGTGGACTCTTAATCTCTCATGTGTTTAAGGATGGGATTATGTCACTCAAAATTCTTCCGAATGGATGTATTCAATCCATAAGCTTGCATTTCATCTCAATTCTCCGACACTTTTAAAACTAAGGTATGCAATAAAATCATGAGGTCTTTTATTTGGTTGTAATAGGGCTAGGGTCAAAAGGGTAGGATAGATATTTGGGATTGGTTGAAATCCTATAACTAGTGGAGCGATTCTTAAAAAATATTTAATCTCAAAATAAGATCAATGAAATTCAAACAAACTCCATCATCTATCAAAAACTTCTTCCAACTACTCTCTTTAGTATGTCATAATGAATTCTTTCAACACCCGCAATTACATACACTATAAAGAGGACACTTTATTCATCTCTTTTTTTTTAAATTTTCCTTCCTTTTTTTAATAAAAGAAGCAAATACCTACTTTCACACCCCTAAGCTTACATTTCATTGCTCACATAACCCGTTATATCATAAATTGTGCTCCACTAGCTTAGACAATGGGTAAGGAATACAATCGGGTTTGGAAGGTTATATATGTGGGTTAAATCAACAAAATTAGGCTCATAGGCTCAAGGGGGCTAATCAAAGGGAATAATAGCGTATGGTAGGCTATTTGGCTAATGTGGACTATAAACAAAAAATGTTCCTCAATCACCTTTTATGCATACAAAAGTTATATGTGGCCTTGAAGAGATTCAATGCAAGTTCTAGTATCCTACACCATTGGAGAATATCACACAAGAAAAGAAAAGAATGATTGGATGTGTAATGCATCCAATTTCAGGCTCAAAGTCTCACGGGTTTTATTTGTCTACCAAACTTAATTCCCCTCTTGTCTCAATAGAATAATGGTAATGATGCTAGCCACATAAATGCTAAATCCTATAAGACAAGAGAACATTCAAGTCTGGTTCTCCCATATTGTTAACTTGCAATCAAAAGTCTTTGATAATAAGTTGAAAGGTGGTTTAAGAAGTTGCCAAGTCCCGACTAATGAGCATCTATCTAGTTCAATGATCGATAAAAGTTAATGATTCATATCATCATCAGGAGATCATTTCCCTATTTTTTTGTTTTGTTTTTTTAATTAACAAAGCAAAGAAAAACAAAAATAAAAGAAAAACAGGCAATTATAGACAGGCAACCAATGAATGAACAACCCACACCCCAAGCTTAAGATCTACCTCGTCCTCAATGTAGTATGATAGAAATGAGTGCAAGGGTGCAGGAATCATACCAGTTCGCTGTTCAGAAGGAGGCTGAGTGGTGGCATCATGGCGGCGCTGCCACTCATGAAAAGACTACATCATATGGTGGATAGAATCTAGGAGTTGTCCCTGACGTTGTTGCTCTTGCTCGATGGCACCTACACGGTTAGTAAGGGAGGCAAGAGAAATATGGATAGCTGATAATTCCGCTGACCAATCAGGGTGATGAAAAGAGTTAGTTCCCCTGGTAGGCTCAGCCTGAAAAGGGATCGGGGGTACCGTGTCAGCATCCTCAGCTGGTACAACCTCGTGACCATTACAATTCACAAAATCAGATGTGAGGTATGACCAATTGGCGTGAACATGGATGGTCATGCGATCAGGATTAGGTAGTGGGAAAAGATAATTGTCCTGAAAACATAACCATAACCTATTGCCCTTATTACTAATCAATTTCATATGTAGACAAGCATCTAGGTTAATGGACGCACAAGGACTTAATAGATGGAGTCCCTCGACAAGCTCCCCTAAACCCATCCCGTAAGCTAAAGTGGTAATCAAACCACCTAACATAATTTTTCCACTCGTTGCTCTCGCTGCACGACACATATGATGAATCATAAAAGCTCCTGTGTCAACCTTATGTCCGTCAACGATGGCACATAAAAGGTATAGCTTTCTCTGACACATGACTCCATCACTCTCGCCTCGACCAAAAATGGTGAAAGCCATGAACCTCTATAAATATCTAAAGCAGAGATTATAAACAGCAGAGGCTCGTGACAAAGAGGGATCATAGGTTCTTTGAGTGGTAGAGCGTGCGATTGAAATCCAAAAGGGGGTCAAGTTAAAATTTTTAGGAACAATTCTAGCCTCACCCTCCGAAAAACCAAATATCTGATTTAATTGTGCTAATGTAAGTGTGTGAGACTGGTTTAATAGCCTGAAAGTGATTTTCCCTTCCTTTACACCCTCACCATTAAATAAAACAGCATCAAGAGAGCTCAAAAATTTGAGAGTAATACGCTCGTACGTGGGATGTTTAGCCTTTACAAAATTTAACCAACCAACCCGTCCCAGGAGGTATGAAACATCTTCCCAAAGCCCTAACTCATGCAAACAATTCTCATCCAAGTAGCGGGTACTCAGAATTCCCCGCTTAACCAATGTATTATATCTAGATTGTTGCTGTGCATTGACAAATTCTATAGCATGAGGATTTTGGGGAGGGGGAGAGTTACCTTTGCGTCGTCGCGCTGTAGAAATTGAAGCTCCCTGACTAGGCCATCCGTGCTTAGGTCCCATTTAGGTTCTCGAACAGGAATTAATAGCAGGTGTTGAAAGTAGTCGCTCGCTGTTGTGAAATGGAGTTGGTGTTGTAGCGGCGAACTCGAAACAGTGGTGGGGGATTTTGGTCGGCCGCTGGGTTTTGGGCAGAGGGGATGAATGGGTGGATGCCGGCGATGAAGATGAGAGAAGAGGGGAGGTTGTTGTTGGGTCGCGGTGATGATTTGGTCGGAGATGGTGAAGGATGAGGGCGGTTCACTGATGATGGTCGAAGTGGCTGGCGGTTTGATGATCGAAGAGAGGCGATTATGGAGGTGGTCGGCGACGATGATGACGAAGGTTGGCGGCTGGCTGATGATGGATGAAGTGGCCGGCGGTTTGATGATCGGAGAGAGGTGGTTATGGAGGTGGTCAGGGGAGCGGCGGGTCGGAGATTCGAAAGAGGCGGCTGTGATCTGGCGCGGTGATGAAGAGTGGAGATGGGTCGGAGGTGATGTGGAGGGTGAGGGTGGTGATGATTGCGAAGGATGGCGGCGGAGTTTGGGGGATCGGGTGTTGGTGTGAGGGGGACGGCGGTCGGTGGTCGGAGATCCGGTCGGAGGTGTGGCCGAAGATGAGAGGAAGACGGTGGCGGTGTGGATTAGGGCAGAGAAGGGTGTGGGGTATTGTCGCTGGTTTGAAGAGGTTCTTTTTTTAACCCAGCGTCCCACGGGTGTGGCATATGGGTGTGGTGGCCTCTGAAAATTTTCTCCTGTAGGCCATAGGTGTGGCGTACACCACCCCTGGGTGTGGTAGGCTCTGAAATTTTTGCGGACCATGGGTGTGGCGTACACTACCCTTGGGTGTGGTAGGCTCTACCACTCCATCTTTAACTCCTTTTTCTGCAGGTTTTTTTTCATATCCTCCCTTTCTTCACAACTACACGATCGAAAATAGTATAAGTAAATTTGTGCCGATCCAATTGCCTAAAAAAATAAATAAAAAAATAAAAATAAAATGAAATAAAAAAAGATGAAAACTTGGGTTGCCTCGCAAGAAGCGCTCGTTTATGGTCATGAGCTCGACCCCTTTTGCGCTCAATTCTCCAACGAAGGGGGATCGGAAAGGGTATAAGTGACCCCTTTCTCGTTTTGTTCCCTAACAATGTAGTGCTTCAATCGTTACCCATTCACTTTGAAAGATCCCGTTGTTTCACTCCAAACTTCAACAACTCCACTAGGAAAAACCTCACGGATTTGAAAAGGTCCGGACTACCTAGACTTGAGCTTGCCCAGAAAAAGCTTCAAACGAGAGTTGAACAGTAGCACCATATCTCCTTGATTAAACTCTCTTCGAAGGATATTCTTATCGTGCCATCGTTTAGTCTTTTCTTTATAAATGCGAGCATTCTCATAGGAATCTAAACGTAGCTCATCTAGCTCATGAAGTTGAAGCTTTCTTTTCTCACCTGCGGTCTTCATATCGAAATTGAGCAGCTTGATAGCCCAATACGCCTTGTGCTCTAACTCAACTGGGAGATGACACGATTTGCCATATACCAATTTGAATGGTGTCATACCTATGAGTATTTTGTGGGCAGTTCGATAGGCCCATAAGGCATCTGTGAGTTTTATAGACCAATCCTTTCTTGAACGATTAACTGTTTTCTCCAAGATACTCTTGATTTCTCGATTCGAAACCTCCACTTGACCACTAGTTTGAGGATGGTATGGCATGGCAACCTTAGGAGTGACTCCATATTGTCTTAAGAGAGCTTTGAATTTTCTTTCTATGAAGTGTGAACCGTCATCACTGATTACCGTCCGTGGCACCCCAAACCTTGGAAAAATGACGTTCTTGAATAGTTTCACAACCACCTTAGCATCATTAGTGGGGGACGCTATCGCTTCTACCCACTTGGAGACGTAATCCACTGCCACTAAGATGAACTTGTTATTACACGATGACGGAAACGGTCTCATGAAATCTATGCCCCACACATCAAAGACCTCAATTTCCAAGATGGAGTGTAAAGGCATCTCATGTCGCTTTGAAATGTTCCCAGTCCTATGACAACTATCACAAGATTTCACAAACTGATTTGCATCCCGGAAAAGACTCGGCTAATAGAAACCTGATTGTAGAACTTTTGCATCTGTCTTTGAAGTGCTTGCATGTCCTCCGTAAGAAGATGAATGGCAATGATGGAGAATACTTATAACCTCATCTTTAGGAACACACCTTCTAAACATCCCATCAACACACCGTTTGTATAGAAATGGTTCATCCCAAAAATAATACTTCAAGTCAGCAAAGAACTTTTTCTTCTGTTGATAGCTCAGATCTGGAGGCAAAACTCTACACACTATGTAGTTAATGAAGTCCGCATACCATGGTACATCCAATCTTTCTATGGCTAACAATTGATCATCTGGGAAAGAGTCGTCGATCAGTAGTTCATCCTCCTCCCTATCATGTTGTTGTGGTTTCATCCTCGATAAATGGTCTGCCACCAAATTTTCTGTCCCTTTCTTATCCTTTATCTCTAGGTCAAATTCTTGCAAAAGTAGTATCTATTGAATCAACCTAGGCTTGGCATCTTGCTTGCTCAAAAGATATTTGATGGCGGAATGATCGGTATAAACAATGACTTTGGACCCCACTAAGTAAGATCTGAACTTGTCAAAGGCGAAAACAACTGCTAATAACTCCTTTTCAGTGGTAGCATAGTTAACTTGGGCCTCATCAAGAGTATGACTAGCATAATAAATTGCATGAACTATCTTGTCCTTTCTTTGACCCAACACAGCACCAACCACGTAATCACTTGCATCAGTTATGACTTCAAATGGGAGATTCCAATCCGGCGGTTGCATAATAGGAGCTGTTATCAATGCTTCCTTCAACCTACAAAAAGCATCAAAACATTCATCAGTGAAATCATAGGGAGCATCTTTAAGAAGAAGTTTAGTTAAGGGTTTTGCAATTTTCGAAAAGTCTTTGATGAAACACCGATAGAAACCGGTATGTCCCAATAAACTTCTTACTCCCCTAACAGACGTTGGTGGCGGTAATTTTTCAATGATTTCCACTTTTGCACAATCAACTTCAATTCCTTGCTCGGACACCTTGTGTCCTAGAACTATTCCATCCCTTACCATAAAATAGCATTTCTCCCAATTTAGGACTAAATTAACTTCTTCGCAACGCTGCAAAACTTGAGACAAGTTAGCTAAACAACCATCAAAAGTAGTTCCGTACACAGAGAAGTCATCCATAAACACGTTCATAATATCTTCTATAAAATCAGAGAAAATAGCCATCATACATCGTTGAAAAGTGGCAGGGGCATTTCAAAGACCGAAAGGCATGCGCCTACTCCCATAAGGACAAGTAAAAGTGGTCTTTTCTTGGTCACTAGGATGAATAGGGATTTGAAAAAATCCCGAATAGCCATCTAAATAACAAAAATAGGAATGTCTAGCCAACCTTTCCAACATCTGGTCTATAAAGGGAAGTGGAAAATGATCTTTTCGGGTTGCCTTGTTCAATTTTCTATAATTAATACACATCCTCCAACCCGTAACCGTCCTAGTAGAGATAAGTTCGTTATTCGCATTCTTAACTACGGTCATACCCCCTTTTTTTGGAACCACATGAACCGGGCTAACCCATTCACTATCTGAAATAGGATAGATTACACCAGCATCTAGTAGCTTAAGCACCTCTTTTTTAACCACTTCCTTCATGTTAGGATTTAATCTACGTTGGTGCTCTATAGAGGGTTTATGATCATCTTCCAAGAGAATTCTATGCATACAAATCAATGGGTTGATTCCTTTAATGTCATCCATGGTGTATCTTATGACCTTGCGATGCACCCTAAGTGTTCTAAGCAACTTATCAGTTTCATTTTCATTCAGACATGCATTCACAATCACAGGATAAGTGGAGTTAGGGCCAAGAAATTCATACATTACAGAGAAAGGGAGAGGTTTTAATTCTACCTTTGGTGCGTTATCCTCTTCACAAACGGATCCTTTTGGTTCAAACTTCAGACTTTCAAACTTTGCATTTCGAAATGGAGCAGTTGATGTTGATTCTAAAGATTGAGCATACGCGGCTACCTCGGGGACTTCATCATTTCTTGATCTGTCGCTTACCAAACACTTCTCAAGTGGATCAGCTGAGTTATGGTTTGCAACTTGCTCTTGTGTGCACTTGTCAATGACGTCAACCCTGTAACAAATTTTATCAGTTAGAGAAAGTTTCATAGTATTGCTTAAATCAAATTCTACCGTCTCCCCTCCAATATTTAGAGAGAGCCTTCCATTTTTAACATCAATTATAACACCTGCAGTAGCAAGGAAGGGTCTTCCTAAAATAATTGGAATGTTAGAATCATCTTCTATTTCCAAGATAACGAAATCGATCGGGATAAAGAACTTACCGACCTGGATAGGTACATCTTCAAGTATACCTACCGGATATTTTACCGATCGATCCGCCAATTGGAGTGATATCGTGGTTGGCTTCAAATCACCTATGCCAAGCTTCTTACAAATAGACATCGGCATCAAACTTACGCTTGCACCTAAATCACACAAAGCACGGTTAATAGAGACATTACTAATAACACAAGGAATAGAGAATGAACCAGGATCCTTAAGCTTAGGAGGCAGCTTATTCTGGATGATAGCACTACACTCCACAGTAAAGGCCACAGTCTCGTATTCTTCCAACTTCCTTTTGTTAGATATGATCTCTTTCAAGAATTTAGCATAAGAATGCATTTGAGAAATAGCTTCAGTGAACGAGATATTGATGTGCAATTTTTTCAAAATCTCCAAAAAATTTCCGAACTGCTTTTCTAACTTAGTCTTAGCTAACCTTAGTGGAAAGGGTAGAGGAGGCTTGTAAGGAGTGGGAGACACATATTTCTTAACTTTTTCTTCTTCTTGTGTTTGGGTCTCATTATCCACATCTATCACATTTTCATTTTTTTCTTCATGATGACCATCTACCCCATCATTTTCCTTCATCTTGGGTCCCTCATATTGTTTTCCACTTCTAAGAGTTATAGCATTCACATGACGCCTGGGATTTGTCTCGGGTTGTCCAGGTAGCATGCCTGAAGGCTTAGAGAAAGAGCTAGCATTTTGTGCCAATTGGGTGATTTGTGTCTTTAACATCTTGTTATGTGTAGCTAGGGAATCCATCTTAGAGGCCAATTGTTTTACCACCTCATTTGTAGTTTGTTGTTGCTGCTTAAATTCTTCATTCAATTTTGATTGAGTCATCACAAACTTCTCCATCATATTTTCCAAATTTGACTTTTGAGAAGGGAAATTAGATTGAGGGGGACGAAAACCAGGTGGACCAAAATTAGATGCGGGCATAGAATTTCCAGGTGGGTTTCTATAAGAAAAATTAGGATGATTCCTCCACCCCGGATTATAAGTGTTGGAGAAAGGGTCTCCCTTCTGATTAAAGTTATTAACATAGTTAAAATGTTCATTATCAGAAGTATTAAGGGACGAGGGGTTTCCTAGTTGACATTCAAGTGTAGAATGACCCACATAACCGCATATCTCACATGCAATTGAAGTAGACGCCACAGAATTAATACTCAAGCTTTCAACCTTTTTAAATAAAGCATCAACTTTAGAGGATATATGATCTAAAGCATCTATTTCATACTTGCCACCTTTTGATGTCTGAACCCGCTCGTTCGCCCATTGATAGTGATTTTGAGCCATGTCTTCAATGAGAGTGTATGCCTCATCTATTGTTTTGTTTATCAAAGCTCCTCCTGTAGCAGCATCAGCAGTCATCCGAGTGTTGTAAGTAAGCCCGTTATAGAAGGTGTGAACAATTAACCACTTCTCCAGTCCATGGTGAGGGCACATCCTCAATAATTCCTTGTAGCGTTCCCAAGCTTCATAGAGTGACTCTCCTTCCTTCTGTACAAAGCTTGTGATTCGGTTCCTCATCTGTGCTGTTTTACTTGCGGGAAAATACTTTGCAAGAAACACCCTGGACAACTGATCCCAATGGGTGATGGACCCAATGGGCAATGAATGCAACCAAGCCCTAGCCTTGTCCTTTAAAGAGAATGGAAATAATCTGAGTCGAATAGCATCATTGGTCACTCCATTAAGCTTCAAAGTGTCGCAATACTCCAAGAAAATTGACAGGTGGAGATTCGGGTCTTCAGTAGCACCTCCTCCAAACTAATTTTGATGCACCATTGAGAGCAGTGATGGTTTAAGCTCAAAATTATTAGCTTCAACAGTGGGCCTTGTAATACTCGAATGTGTGCCTTAAGCATTTGGGGCAGCGAAATCCTTAAGAAGCTGATTCTGATCACCCATTGTAGCTTGTTCTGTGTTCCTTTGCTCCCTTATATACCTTCTTATCTCTGTAAGAGTCATCGATAATTCAGGATTGATTTCGTTGTGTACTTCTGTTTGATGCCCTAGCATAAAAGAAAGTGAGTAGCGAAGAGAATAAAAATAAAATAAAAAATCTAGTCTAGCTTAATAACGTAAGAACTTAATATTAACACCGTCATCGCCGGCAACGGCGCCAAAAACTTGATAGGGCAAATCTGCAAGCGCACAGACTCGTTGTAGCTATCAAGGTCGATCCCACAGGGACTAGGGGTTATCTACCAAGTTTCACGTTTTCAACTAGCTAAATCAATGGGTGAATTAGAAGAGATTAGATAAAAAAATAAAATAAACAACTAATTGGATGGAATTCAATTTAATGAAGAACTAGGATTGGGTTATCACCACAACTTAGGTGTTCAATGATGAATTATTTCAATTCTTGGTGTTGGTTTAATCTAGAAAGGGTGAATTAGCCTAAGCAATCTAAAGTCTCTCTCAAGGTCTAAAGATTGTGCCTAATCAATCCTAATTAACCTACTTTCGTGGAATCAAGATTAAATTAAACCCATTAAGCTTTATGCTAATCCTAATCAAAACCCCAAGGAATCTAGCCTACTTTCGTGGTTCGAGTTCCCTGCTTAATTTCTAGGGATCCAGTATTAATTTTCACCTTTCAGTCATTCAATTAATTACCTATGATTGCTAATCCGGTGATCAAGCGAATCAACAAGATTAAAACACAAGAAATTAAGTTTAATTAAAGATCTAAACTTTCACCAAGAATATATATTAATTCATCATCAATCACCAAAAAGTTCCACTCACACATGATTGGAGTAAAAGAATACATCAAATAATTATGCAAATCAATCATAAGAAGAAATTAATCAAAGAGGGGAAAGAATTAACCCGTCTTTCAATTGAAATCTTCAAAGTAAAAACTTACAATCCAATCTTCTACAAGAGATTAATGTCTTTCTTCAATACTTGAACCCTAGAGTAGTTGCTAATTGATGGCTAAAAGAAGAAAACAAAAGATATCCAAAACCCTAAGTCAAAACATCTATTTATATGTCCAAAAAATCTGGAAAATAACTAATTCCCGCGCCACAGGTGTGGTCTGCACCACACCAGGGTGTGGTAGGGGCTGTTTTGCTGATTTTGTGCTTGTCTGTACAGTCTTCGGTATTTTGGCTATAACTTTTACGTCCGACCTCGGAATGAGGTGATTCAAGTTGCATTGGAAACCTGTTGAAGAGATCTACAACTTTTATCTTTTGAGCTTTTCCGAATTCAAATTGAATCATGGTCGAAATTTCAGTTCTTTATACTCGTGTATCCATTTTCTTCACGAACCATGCCTTCGAAATCTTGTTGTTGCTTCAAACTCTTGTATAACTTCCAACGATCATCAAATCTTTGAATCTTGAGCCAATACCTACATATAAGAACACAAACCACAGCAGTATCCTCGATCTAAACACGAAATATGCATTAAACACTCGTAAATGATGTTTGAAACACACTAAGATAATGCATATTTTACGTGTTTATCAGTCTAACGTAGGAGGATTTTGTGAATTCTCCCCAAGTTCATTAGGGTTCATACAAAACCGCCAATAGTTCAAGGGGGTTTGATGGAAATTTACCAGAAATAATCACCCGTCTCCCAATCCCGCCACTTTCTTTTTCAATATTCAAACTCTTCCGATGCTCTTCCCTTCTTCTCCCTCTCGCTCCCTGTACCTCCACCTAATCTCCATCTCCTCCTCCCTCTCCCACCTCCACCAGATCCTCTCCCACTCCATTGTCTCCGGTCTCCACCCCGACCTCCTCCTCTCCACCCGCCTCCTCAACCGCCTCCCTTCCCTCCCCTCCCCCTCCCCTCCCTCCTTCTGCCTCTCCCTCTTCTCATCCGTCCCCTCCCCCGACATCTTCCTCCTCAACGTCCTCCTCCGCTCCCTCCCTCCTCTCTCATGCCTCTTCCTCTTCTCCTCCCTCCCTCGCCTCCACCCCCGTCTCGTCCCCAACAACTTCACCTTCTCCTTCGCCCTCTCTGCCGCCTCCTCACTACCCTCCTTCCTCCCGATCACACACACCCTCCACTCCCGCTCGATCATTGGCGGTTTCTCAACCGATCCTTTCGTGGGTTCTGCCCTTCTCAACCTCTACCTCAGGTTTGGCCATGTTTCCCTTGCACACAAGGTGTTTGATACAATTTCTGAACCGGACACTGTATCTTGGAATTCCCTACTTTCCGGACTCGTTAGGGGCGGTGATTTGTTGGAGGCGGCGAAGAGGTTTGGCCGGATGGTAGGTTCGGGTGTGGGGTTCGACTCGACCACGCTTGCAGTGGTGTTGCCAGCTGCTGGGGAGGTCCAGGACCGAATGCTGGGGATGGCGGCTCACGGTCTTGGGGTGAGGTCGGGAGTGGCCGGTCATTCTCATGTTGTTACAGGGCTTATTTCGATGTATTGCAAGTTTGGGGAAGTATTGGTGGCTGAAGAGTTGTTTAGGGAGATGGATTGGGTTGATGTGGTTTCAATGAATGCTATGATTTCTGGGTATTCTTCGAATGGGTATGTTGATGATGCGGTTGGGGTGTTTAAGGAATTGATTGGCTCAGGTGGGAAGCCTAATCCGAGCACTTTTGTGGGTTTGATCCCGGTGTTTTCGCCATTTGGGCATGAGTCTCTTTCTAGATGCATTCATGGGTTTATTTTGAAATCTGGGTTTGATCGGAATTCGAGTGTATCCACTGCTATCACCACTGTTTACATTAGATTGAATGATATGGAGGCAGCTAGGATGGCATTTGATGTGATGCCAGAGAAGACCATGGCATCATGGAATGCTATGATATCGGGGTATGCTCAAAATGGCTTGACAGAAATGGCAATTAGCCTCTTTCAAGAAATGCAGTCTCTCAAAGTTCAGCCGAATCCAGTCACAACAGCGAGCATCCTTTCTGCCTGTGCTCAACTGGGAGCACTCACGTTGGGGAAATGGGTTCACCAAATAAGCAACAGGGAGGGTGTTGAACCTAATGTCTATGTATCGACAGCCCTGATCGATATGTATGCAAAGTGTGGAAGCATCGGGGAGGCAAGAAGGACTTTCGATGCTATGAGAGAGAAAAATGATGTTTCTTGGAATGCCATGATAATGGGCTATGGTCTCCATGGCCAAGGCCAGGATGCCGTCAGACTATTTCAGGATATGCTTTCGAGTAATCAAATTTGTCCAAATGGAGTCACGTTTCTCTCGGTCTTGAATGCTTGTAGCCATGGGGGTTTGGTTGAGGAGGGTCGAAGAATTTTTCATTCTATGGATGGTGATTATAGGGTTAGACCGGGACCAGAGCATTATGCGTGTATGGTTGACATGCTTGGCCGAGCTGGGAAGCTCAAAGAGGCATTGGAGTTTATAGAGAGAGCTCCAATTGATGCAGGCCCTGGTGTTTGGGGTGCCTTGCTCGGTGCTTGCAAGATTCATAAAAACACGAGCCTTGCACAATTGGCCTCGAAGAAGTTATTTGAGCTCGAACCGGATAACCCTGGTTACTATGTTCTTCTATCAAACATACACTCAGCTAACAGAAACTATTCAAAAGCAGCGACGGTCAGGGACGAAGTCAAGAGCCAGAGGATGACAAAAACTCCTGGATGCACTTTGATAGAGATTAACAATACGATGTATACATTCACCTCTGGTGATCGATCACATCCGCAGAGTGAAGCAATTTATGCAAAGTTAGAGGAAATCACTGGGAAAATGGTTGAAGCTGGATACCGGGTTGAGACTGATGCTGCTTTGTATGATGTTGAAGAGGAGGAGAAGGAGAGCATGGTGAGAGTTCATAGCGAGAAGCTGGCTATTGCTTTTGGGCTTATAAGCACTGAACCGGGCAGCGAGATTAGGATCATCAAGAACTTGAGGGTTTGTTTAGATTGTCACAGTGCGACGAAATTTATATCAAAGGTTACTGAGAGGGTAATCGTGGTGAGGGATGCCAATAGGTTCCATCATTTTAGAGATGGAGCGTGCTCTTGTGGAGACTATTGGTGAGAATAAGCTTATTTTTTGTTTCTCTTTTGGTTGAAGTACTTTATTTGATCATGGATTCTTGAGCGTCGTCTGAATGGTAAGTAGATCCAAGATGGAAGTGATGACGATAGCGAGGATTACAGGAAATGCAGTTAGAATTAGGATATCATCAAGGACTCGAGCCACAAAGGACTCTTGAGCTGTGTATTGATTGTAATGACGGAAGAATAAATGAGTAGTGAAGAGATCCAAAAGGGCATGTATCTTGGAACGACGAAGGGTGAAGTTTGTTGGGAAAGTAGTCCGAAGAAGCTATATTTTGTATGAACGGAATAAATTCAAAGGGTTTGAATTGAACATGGTTAACTTATACAAGACGGGCTACAAATAGTTGGATCCAGCGTAAGCTTCCAAGATTTCTTTCAAAGGTGATCCCAAGGGAATGAGAATGGCAGAATAAATATATATAGCTAGCGGTTCTTCAATTTTCAGTTCAAGCAGAGTTACCTTAGGCTTCCAATCTGTAGCAGAGTGGGCATAATTCAAATTTGACAAAATCACTGTTTTAATTAGTCAATTTCCTTGCAACTGTAACACTTAATATATTCAATACTTTCTTAACTACCGCTTTAAGATGATTTGATCACACTAGTAAAAAATGGTCCAGTCCCAACAGGTGAAACTAACCGTTGGGCTGCTAGCACAAGCCCTAACGGTTAACAAGTGTTTTTTTCCTAAACACAGAATAGATGGAAATTTCCCTCCATTTATTTTCGCGAAAATTAAAAAAACAAAACAAACATCCAAAAAACCGGCCCCGTTCTCTCTCTCTCACAAAAAAAAAAAAAAACCCAAACCCCCGTTGCGCCTTCGAACCCCGCGCCACCAACTCTAAACTCGCCGAACCCTGGAGGTCGCCGGCGGAGGTCGTCGCCGCCCCTGGAGTTCGCCCCATTCTCTCTTTCTCTCACACATCAAAAAACCCCCGTCCAAGGTCGTCGCCGCCCCTGAATCTCTCCACAAGAGCCAGACCATCACCGACAACACCGTGACCATCCTTGGATCCTTCGATCACCGCCTCTCTGCCCTCGAGGCCGCCATGAGACCGACTCAGGTATTGAATCTCTCCTGTAGTTGAAACCCTAGATCGATATGATTCTCGTTCTGTTAGGGTTTGTTGAAGTGAATTAGGGTTTTGGTTTTGGATCAGGTTCGGACGCACGCGATTCGGAGGGCGTATGAGAATATTGATAAGACGCTTAAGTCGGCTGAGGTTATTCTCGGTCAGAAAAACCCCCTGACATATTTTAATTCGAATAGAAATAGACCCCTTTAAACTGTGGGTGTTTTTCAAATAACCCGCGACGTTTTTTATTCCACTACAAATTTGGAAATCCCAATATCCCACTCCAATATTGGGGGTGTTCCGATGAAACCCTTGTTCCCTCCAATTTGGAGACCATCTTCATCTTCCATCATTATACGTAGGACTCAAGTTTTCTTCAGATTATATCACCACGTAAAGAAACCCATTAGCCTATCTCACCTTCATCCCTACACTTCTCCATTAAATTCCTCTGAGAAACCCAAGTACCCATTTCTCTATTTATTGGATTCTTGCACTGATCCTTTCTCGGTAAAGAAAATCCACACCCATCTCATTGTTCATGGCCTCACCCAAATCCTCCCTTTTCAAACTAAGCTGTTGAGCTCGTACGGTTCTTTGGGGAACACTAAGCATGCACGCTTGACGTTCGATAGAATTCCGAGCCCAGATCTCTATTCATGCAAAGCAATGCTAAAATGTTATGTCATGAATGGTTGCTTTGATAAATCCATTGGGTTTTATTGGTACATGAGAGAACGTGATGTTGAGTACGATAATGTCGTCTTCTCTCTCGTGCTTAAAGCTTGCATCAAGTTGGCTGACCTCGATGAGGGGAAGAAGCTACATTGTCTTGTAGTTAAAGTTGGAAATCCCGATATTTTCTTACTGAATGTTTTTGTTGATATGTATGCAAAATGTGGAGACTTGGATTCTTCTGTGGGAGTGTTTGAGGAAATTCCTCATCCAAATGTAGTTTCTTGGGCTTCGGTCATAACGGGTTGCAATCAGAATTATCGCCCAGAAAATGGATTGCTTCTTTTTAATCGCATGAGATTGGCCGATATTGAACCTGAGGAGCATATAATGGGAAGCTTGCTCACATCATGTTCGATGGTAGAGTCTCCACATCAAGGAAAGTGGATTCATGGTTTCGTGTTGAAAACTGGAATGTGCATGAACGCTTTTGTGGCTACTTCACTGTTGGATATGTATATCAAATGTGGAGAAGTTACCGATTCTCGGACCTTTTTTGATGAGCTTTACGACATCGATCTTGTTCTATGGACTGCCATGATTGTTGGCTACACTCAGAAAGGATTCCCAAGTGAGGCATTGAAGTTGTTTTGTGATAAGAAATGGGCAGGCTTAGTTCCTAATTCTGTTACCTTATCAACTGCCCTCTCTGCTTCTGGTAAATTGTGTATGTTGCATTTGGGTAGATCAACTCATGTGCTAGTGTTCAAACTAGGCCTTGAAGAGGTAGAAGAGGTGGGAAACTCTCTTGTTGATATGTATGCTAAGTGTGGTGCCATTTCAGAAGCTGACTATGTGTTTAAGAGAATACTTAACAAAGATGTTGTCACATGGAACGCAATGATTTCAGGCTACGCACAGAATGATTTTGGGCATGAAGCCTTGGAACTTTTTAATCAAATGAGATTAGATGGTTGCTTGCCCGATGCTATCACTGTGGTTAGCGCTCTCTCAGCGTGTGTTTGTTTCGGAGCTCTATGCACTGGTACCTCATTCCATTGTTATGCAGTGAAGCAAAATTTTCTATTTAATGTCTATGTCAGTACAGCTCTTCTGAACCTTTATAATAAATGTGGGGACTCATTCTCAGCTCGTAGAGTCTTCGATGATACAAGAAATAAAAACACTGTGACTTGGTCTGCGATGATGGGTGGATATGGGATGCAAGGGGATCCTGCAGGATCTCTTGATCTCTTTAGCAAAATGTTGGAGGAAGAGTTGAAACCAAATGATGTAACATTTACTTCTATTTTATCAGCTTGTAGTCATGCTGGTTTAGTTGATGAAGGCCATAAGTACTTTGAGAGAATGACACAAAAGCACAACATAGCCCCATCAAAGAAGCATTATGTTTGTATGGTAGATATGCTAGCTAGAGCAGGGAAGGTCGAAGAAGCTTTGAAATTTGTAGAAAGAATACCTGTTGGAACTCACGTTAGTGTGTGGGGGGCTTTGCTTAATGGATGTAGACTGCATTCGAGATTGGATATCGGAGAAGTTGTAGTGAGAAGGATGATGGAAATGAAACCGGAGAGTCCAGATTATTATGTGTTGATGTCTAATTTGTATGCGTCGGATGGTAGATGGGCTGAAGCAAATAAGATCAGAGAGTCAATGAAGGAAAAAGGTATGAGCAAGTCTCCAGGCTCTAGTATCATTAGTATGGATCAGGGTTCAGATCGCCTTGCCTTAAACTTTTAGGACATTTGGGAATTTGTAAAAGGGTTTGAAGTATATATCAGTGCATAGAAAAGGATTCTACGCATGCTGAGAGAAGCGTGGCACATAGAAGCACCCAGGAGCTGATAATGTGATGTCATGGCCTTGAATCCTCAGGAGCCGGTCATTTCAGACTTGAGGCGAATTTCGTCTTGATCTTACTTTCTGATATCCTCATTCATTCAGACGTCACAAAGGCCGGCCTCCATTTTGTCTGTACAGTGAAAGAGTTTTTCTGTTTCCTGTGGCTTTAACCGTGCAGATAGATTCCTCAGTCTATTCAGAGAGATCATGGAAGCCAACTGAAGCAAGAGATGATGCTGAACTTAATTCTGAGAGAACAGGTAATGTATGGTCAGTATTTTTCTTTTTCTGGCACATGAATGTACTTGATGAATGATTCTTCTGTTAGATAATTCTGTCCACGAGTCATGTCATTGTTAATGTTCCAAATAACAATTATCAATTATTACTCTATATGTTGAAAATATTAACATATATTGCCTTAATTCCAAAATTATAAGAGAAAAAATTAATTCCAATGTTTACATACTCCTATTATATACATCATCTTAATACTAAGCTGACAACTACTTTGTGTGACTATTGGGGAACCCTAAGGCAAAAACATGGACTAAAACAATATCGTATGTACATACATGCATAGATGCATGAAAGCATGCATACATGTGCGCGCGTACATTCACATACATATAGAGTATAGACAGATACATATACATACCATTCATGGATTTCCATCTTTCATCCACGTGAATATGCATGGTTTCGGGAAGGGTGATGAAATTTTTGATGATTCCCCTTTCAAGATGGAATTCCACATGTATTCTAATAATCTATTTAAAATATGGATTGTAGTCTTTGTTTAGTGAGGGGATCTTTTGAAATACATTCGTCCAAAATAATAAATTTCCATTTTATTCTTATATAGAATACTACATAAATTAAAATTCAAAAGACTGTTTTGTGCACATATAATAAATTTTAAACTTTTGAACATGCATTGTCCTGCAGCTGATTTATCAATTCTTCTGTCTGTGATTCATATTAATTAACACTCAAATTATTTACATACGGACTCCTTTAACTTATCCTTTGGATATACAGTATTATGATAGATTTTCCTTTCTAAAAGACAGTAATCCTTTATGGTGCAAAACACTTGTTGGAAGAGCCAAAGAATCATGGTATATTTCACCTTAATTTGTGATCAAGCTGTATTCTGCAAACTAATCCGAATCAGAATCAGAAGAAAAATGATGTCATTGCTTTTTGAAATTTTAAGCATTAAAATTATCTTTTTTTTTTCTTGGGAAAAGCACTATTACAGCCTAAGGAAATATATGCTCGTTATTCAGAGCATCTTATGTACCTTGAGGCTCTAGAAGTCTACCGCTTTAAAGTGGCTACCTTGTACAAAGCATCAGGTTACATTGTTGACCCACTAGTTTAAGCTTTTGAGTAAGGTGATTATTTGACAGGTTTGTAACAGTTGCATTACCTATTCGTTGCCTTCTTTATTTGTCTTATTCGTGTTCTAACTTATCTCATCATATGGTTCTTATCCTTCTTCTCCTCCTTTCAGTTCATGATATTTTTATTTATGTTTTAAACCAATAAATTTCCTGGGTATCTTGCTTGAGTTGCTCGGAAATCTGTAATAGGATCTTCTTAAAATTTAAGCTCAGTTATCTGAAGCTCTTGCGTGGCATTCAATTTTCTGCAGACATCATATCTTGAAGAATGGGCTGTATTGGATATGGATTACAATAATTCATTATCGGGGGCAATTGGAGCTTTGAAGGCAAGCACACTCCGACTTCCGGTTTCATGGGGTGCAAGGGTATGATTGATTATCATGTGATCAGAAGCACAATGTAAAACATGAATTTTCATTTTTATAATCATTCATGATAGCTTTTGGGAGAAGTTTATTAATTTTCATAGAAATGTTCTCAAGAGTTATTTCATTTTATGTTTGCATCCTGCTTTTACAGGGTGATGTACATGCTGTGAAGCATGCTATTAGTTCGGCAGTTGATGTAATGCAAGTAATGGGATCTTGCATCTGCAACTTGCTATCAAAGGTGAGATTGGGCTCTGTTATTTTTTCACTCTCCGTTTCTGAAGTATTGAAGGTTTAAGTATAGATATTATGCAAGAACTTTGGGTGGGAAAAATTGTGGTTTTGAAATAGTAGTGACGAAAATAACATACATATGGAAGGGATGTTGGCTTTCTAGGGGAATTCCATGGATAATCTTTCCTTGTTGTCTCAGTTCTTTTTAATCTTCCAAGTGTAGACATTATGCAAGAACTTTGGGTGAGGAAAATTTGGGTTTTGAAATAGTAGTGATGAAAATATGATTACCTGTTAACAAAGGCAACTAAAAGAAAATGTGAGGTTGATGATAATTATTCCTAGACAACAGACCTTGACAATCACTTCCTCTTATTCTTTTGCTCCTTGTAATTATAACAGAGTCCTGAACATATTCGTAACTGTACACTGAGTCTATCATAATCTTTGAAGCGACAACATTTCTAGTTATTATAGTTTGGGCTTTCTTAAAAAACCTGTCTTACCTACTGTGGCTTCATGTTTTCCGCACAATTCTAGCATTAAATTAGTTGGATCATTTTCTTATATTCCACTAGAAGTTTGTCTGCTCTTTACTATTCATTGCAAGCACTATCAAGTTACTTCAATGAACTTAAGTGCACTGAAAAATATGTGCCTGATGGCGTGGTTTCCAGTGGTCTGTATCATATGATATACTATATGGTGTCTGAGTAACATAATATTAAATTCTGAACCTGCATGGACTAACTTGATGGCCAAGTATATAAGCTGGTACCTGTCTATAGTAAAGCAAAAGCAAATATTGATGGAAAAAGCAGAAGCCTCTCCACATCATTACCAACATAGGTATCTTGGCTTTTTAAGTCATGATAAGAACAAGGTGTAAAATCTCAAGGCTAGATTTTCTGTTTTCATTGCCTAGTCCATCACTAATTGCATTTACTAAATAATCACATATAATCTAGGTACTTGAACTCACATGTAACTGAAATTCTGTGACACTAGGTAACTCACATGTAGCTGAAATTCTGTGACACTGGGACTTAATTGAGCTTGAATAAGCTTTCAAGTTGGCCTTTTAATAGACATGTTAAAATAAGTGTTCGTATGGATTTTTCGCTTTTAGTTTTACACTCTTCTTCCTAGTCAGCTTTAGTTCTTGATTAATTGCTCAAATTTATATTTCTAACTTGTCTCCTTCCTGATACATAGTAGATATGTATAATTTGGGTTTCATGACACTTGGATTGAGTAAATAACCGATTTTTATGAATTAACTAGTCTTAGATTTGTCTAGTGAAATCGATTCAAATTCAGTATGCCTTCCAGAAAATGCTGTATTATAGTTGTAGCTGGGTGTTTGCGGTCTCAAATTTTGTAATATGACTCAGATCATATATTTCGCAGGTAGAAAGTATGGGAGTGCTTGTGTCTGAACTTGCGGCTGTTGCTGCAAAAGAGAGAGCCATGCTTGACGAATGCAGAGAACTACTAGCTTCAACAACGGGAATGCAGGTAGAAATATAGTTGTGTTTGTTTTGCATGCAGAAACCAAACATGTAGTTTCACATTGTAAGATGTGAAATATTGTTCTAATATTTTTAGCTGGAACAAGGATTACACCCCATCAATATTGCTATCAACTTGATTCCATGGACTTACCATCTAACTTCAAACCTAACCATCTTTTCATGGCCGCCAGTTTGATTTAGGTGTGAAATACTACCTTGCTCATCGTCATTGTAATTACTAGAGTATTACGTATCACATTGTACATGACTGCCTTTACTAAGAACTGTGCAATTAGAACTGCTCGAGTCTCTCTGAAAATGGGAAAAGGGCATAATTACATTATATTGTCCCTCAACCTTTTTTAAAAGGTGTATTGTATTAGAGTTCGTTGCTTCTCATTTTGTATTTGCTGAAATCAGTATCCAGCTCACTAGTTCAGCAGGTTACAGAACAACTTAATGAGGCACAATACGTTCCCTTCACCATTGTTTGAAAATCTGCAATATTTTTCAATAAGAGGTAGTGCAGGCTTATCCATCTCAAGTTTCATCACGATATGTTGACTGTGCATGCATATATTATGCCATCAGATATAATACTACAATTTATAGCTGAAGCTGATGATCTATTGTCAACAGGTTCAAGAATACAGCCTCAGAACACAACTCATACAACTGAAACAGAGATCGTAAGGTTCTATAGCGACCGTGGACTCATACAGTTGAAGCCAAGAGGTTTACAAGGGGCCCGTGACATTTTCTCGACCCGTGCCCTCTCTCATTGCTAACAACTTACATCCATGTAAAGTAAATACATGTTTGTGCAGTGAGTGTAAATTCGTTTTGCCATGGTGGGAGATTACTCTTCCAGATCCTAATGTAATTTTTGTAAAACTCACCAACAAAAAGAAGAGAAAAGAAATTAGGAAGGAAGTAAAGGGGATAGAAGCATTGTGCACTTGGTGTTACTAACTACTCATCATCAGTAACAGCTTCAGTTTGGCAGGAAAGCCATGATCACTGAGTATAAGTAAAATTGAAGCTTTAAGGGATATACCTTCATGACCACAATGTTCTCGTTTTGCTTTGTAATTTGCTATGATATTTTGCTTCTGACCGTGAAGAATTTGGCTGGGCATGATGATGTCCTCCCCAAATACCTTTGATTCAATTACCTGTACAAATGAACTTTTTTTCCCCTTTTTTTGGTGATGAGCTCAGCAGATTACTGTTGCGTCTTATGGGTTGTAAACTTGTAATGGTTTGTTGGGGACTATGGAGCACACAAATAACCACACACACTAAGGAGTGTAAGCACCAACAACGCAGAGTATTTTGTGGTTTGATCAGATGTGCCTACATCCACTGTCCCTCAAGTGGGATATCCACAATGTTCACAAACCAATATGCAGTGCAGCAAATACAAGCAATACAAGTTTTGCATGGAAGAAACTCGAAACCCCTCACACATCTCACATCTTTCAAGGAATACGAGAATACCGATCACTCAAGATCTCCAATAGACCATTATTACACTACACACAAAGAACCCGAGAACACCAATCACTCAAGACATATAAGGGAAGGCTCCCTCTCATTTGGAGGATGACATTCTCGAACACAACCATTAATAGAATGGCACAATATAAGAGGATGGTGCTTGACAAGGCGGGTATGAAGAAAATTGCTGACTTCGAAAAACACATTTATCTTGAGGAATGAAATGTTATTATAGAGAACGCTAAAAGTTTAGCTTACCATATGCAGGCTACACCAAGTGTGTCATGCAAGCCAGTTGCAAAACGTAAGATGACATGCAGGATGCGCGAGCTAAGGAAGAACCTAGGCCTAACAAGAAGGCTTGGCGCGGGAATAGGGTGGGAAAGACGGGAAAAGTCAAAATGGCATGCCACAACGGTGGGAAATTGGGATACTTTACACGTGGATGCATGCGTCCAAAGAAGGCACTCACCCCATCCTTAAATGATGCATTAGCTTGCGGTCTAATTTCTTTTTTGACTTTTACTGATTCTCCTCATTTGTCGGTTGCAAACTCAGGATGCTCAAACCATGTAGTCCGGGAACTAGCATAGATTTGTGGAGTGTTATAGCGTTTTGATAGAAAATGAGCAACTCTTCAAGGGAAAGAATAAGGAAACACTTGCCTTCTTCCCACAGTCTTGCATGTTCTAAAGAATAGGTGAAATTCTTTTAGTGTTTGGGCTATTGCATTTTGGTTATGATGTTCATTTTTAATGAAAATATATTATTATTATGGAACATAATTACCACAATATTGGGTAACCTTTGAGACGGTTAATTTTTCGCTGATGTGAACAATTTTATTACAAAATGCCAATAAAAGATATAGTTATTTCTATGAAATATGTTGCTGTGAAATGATTATGTAATATGGGATGTCTAGATTAATGCACATAATGCAAGAGAAGATTATCCGTCTAGCTCAAGGTGAACTTCTCAATTTGCTCGCTAAGGTCATTTTCCCCACTTGCGAGCCTTGGTTGCAAGCAAAGCTACAAAATAACCATTTGGAGTAGGGTACATCGACAGTGTTATATAACTCATCCATTTTGACATTTACTGACCATTAAGTGTGAAAGCTCAGACTTAAGTCCCTTAGTTCACTACATTCGTTGATGATTATTCATGACACAATCTCACACAAGTGTGAAGCTCCGAGATGCTTTTAGTGCTCCTTGACTGAGATTTAGAATCAATTTCAAAAGTGCATAAAACTAGGACCTGAGCGTGGTTGAGAATATCTGAGCAGTTCAAGGTACTATGTGAGAAGAAAGGATTGTTCGATAGATGACTACTCCATATACTTTGCAAATTGTGTGGCAGAGGGAAGGAATAGAATATTATTTAATATGGTGAGGTCCATGATAGCGCATGTGAATTTATCCATATCTGTTTAGGGAGTTGCGTTATTGACTGCTACATATGTATAAATCATGTGATGTGCCTTCCAAGGCTATTAATTCTATACCTTATAAGCTTTGGACCAGCAAAAAACCTAACTGGGTAATTTGTGACCATGGGGCTCAGTGACTTATATGCACACCACATCCCACTCACATGGGAAGTTGGCCCCAAGGGAGAAGAAGTGCATAGTTATTCACTATTCAAAACATTTAAAGGATTAAGTGTAAATCACAACGCAAGAAGGTGGAATAGCTCCTGAGTTTATATCACGAAATACAGAGCTTCTCAAACAAGATTTTTCTTGTAAGGGGAAGATGAGCTAAGACTTTGATTTATTTGAGATAAAGATGAAAGCACACCAAGAGGCCCGGTCGAGCATGAGGACCAACATTCTATGCTTCCTGGGGAACAACATTTCCATTATTAATCCCGAATCACCATCACAAGAATCTCAAGAACTCATATGAAGTAGTCACCAACCAATCCCTTGTCATCATTTAGAGATTGAGAGGAAAGTGTGTATGATGGCACCACATGATATAGCAGATCAAAGTCTGGCCCTAATACAGATAAATAGATGGATGCCATGAAAGATGAGGTGGAGCCTATGAGGACAAACTAAATCTGGGACTTAATACACCTTCCAATTGAGCAAAAGGCTATCAGAAAAAAGTGGAATCTGAAAGTCAAGCGAAAGTTAGATGGTTCTATTGATAGGTTTAGAACACAACTTATGGTGAAAGGATACCTGCACTGAGAGGGGGTAGACTATGAGGAAACTTTCTCCTCTGTGATGAGGTTTGCCTCGATTCACATTATTTTAGCGTTGGTCGTTCACATGGATTTGAAACTTGTCTAGATGGATATAAAACTACATTTCCCCATGGAGAACTAGATGAGGAGATATTTATGGATCAACATAAGGTGCTTCTATCTAAAGGTCTTGAGTACAAAATCCACAAGCTTAAAAAATTCATATATGGAAAACAATCATCTAGGTAGTGGTATTTAAGGTTTCGTTGAGCCGATCTTTAGTTTGGGTTCATCATGATTTTAGAGGATCATTGCATGTATATAAAACAATTTGCGAATAACTCTCTGATCTTGACCTTGTATGTCTAGACATGTCAATAGGGCTATTATCATGAAGTGTTGCATTTGAATTTCTACTCTCTTGACTCTCTTGACTATCTCTATTTTGAGAATAAAATTTCGGACGAAATGAACCATTTTGATTCTCCATCCCTGCTTGCAAAAACATTGTCAAAAGAAAAAACAATTATCATCAAGTATTACAAATAGCAAAAATATATATATATCTTTTAAAACGATCAAATCCTACAAATCACAAGTTTAAATTCTACATAAAGCAACACTACATACCACATTGCATACATGTTGAAATGATCTAGAATTTACAAAACATGTTGAAATGATCTAGAGCACTTATACAAGAGATCTTACTCAAAGAACTACTGCTGGAGTTATTCACTTCTGCAACAGTAAAGTCTAAACCAAACACTTCACAAATAAATTTTTAACAAAAAAAAAAACTCCAGCAACAGTAAACAAAAAATTGACTCGCCTTCTATTACTATCCAAAGTTCTTCAACAAAACAAACCAAATCATCTCACTAAACTTCTCTATAGAAACAAAAACAAACAAATTGAATCTCCCCTACCCTACAAAACATTGTCAAAAGAAAAAACAATTATCATAACAAATTGAATCTCCCCTACCCTACATACCACATTGCATACATGTTAAAACAATTATCATCAAGTATCACAAATAGCAAAAATATATATATCTTTTAAAAAAATATCTTTCAAGATCTTAATTAGTATCATCTCAATAGAATAGCTATAATTGTTTATAATTAATATACGTAACTTACCTTGAAAAATGGAAACCATTGACTAGATTCCATAATTTTTGCCGGAGTTTCATTTGGGGATTGTTTCATGAACCCATCCCAAAGAGAAAAAATAGCTCCTAGAACTTTATTGAAATACCTGCTAATAGTCTCCTCAGAACGTATGAAGTCAATTCTGCAAGCCCTATTCTTGGACTTGTGTCCCATTATATAGAGAAATGTAGCCAACTGTTCTTTTATAGGAACATGGATTGTGTCCTTCAATAAGCCCCCATCTCTCATCATTTGAGCTAAGTTCATAAAAGGTCAAATACGCATCCTGAGATAGTCTTGACAACTCGATGTACTACCATTTAATATCCGACGCATATGAGAATGTCTATCTAAGTCTCTTACATACGAAGGATGATGAGGGATGTTACATCTTTTAAGTCGACGATGTTGATATCGGTGTATGAATACCATTAGCATAACTAGTACAGTAGCAACAACAGCTGCATTGTTCATCCTACGCACAACTTCATTTCTGTCCATCTTTTTTATATATTGTAAGAAAGTAATTAGTTTTTGAAAGTAAGAAAGTAAAACTAATAAATTGTAGCCTAAGAAAGTTATATACATTCAAGCTTTGAGTAAATATAACATGATTCCTGAGAAATAGTGCATGAAACCAATTGTTAGACCCTAGATGGGGGGTGATTAGGGTCTTATGCTAATCTAATCCGATTTAAATGCCAATTAAAATTAATTAATAAATATATTTTTACAAGATAGATATACAAGAGTTATAAGCAAGCATAAGCAATATATGAGCAAGGATATATAAACAACACAAGGGTAAATAATCTAAACAAGATAGTGGATGATATAAAAATGAGCAATGCACAATGACGATATAAGATATGAACATAAATATAAATGAACGCCAAAGCACACTCAAACACAGTCAAATGATCACAAAGTTCGGACCTTCCGTCCGACGTCTCCGCTCCCCACTCCCGGGGAGAAATCCACTATCACAATCGGGTTTTCTACGCTCACCCGAATAACGTTTACAATCACACTATGTCGGTTTTTAACGATCATCGATCAACGTCCACTCCTCACACTCGGTTTTCTAGCTAACCGAAAACTTTACAATCGACACTCTTGCAATCACACTCTACACCCTCATAAGTGTTGGACCTAGCCGTGTCTCCCTCAAGTGCTCGGTTACAACCTCTCCCTAGGTTCGTCAACCGACGCCATTCCTCTTGGGACGATCCCCGACTCTCATAACACACTCCTCTCGGTATACAAGTGTATACAAAGTGAATCTCACAATAAGCACGATTACAATAAATGATTGTTCTCTAATATGGATGAGAACACAATGAAAGCTCACACTCAAATATTACAACACTCACCAACCCAAATATACTATGCATGAAAGATACAATAAGCTCAAGTGGGTGTGTGTGTAACAAGGAGATATAAATCAAATCTAAACTCAATATAAAACTAGCTTTAATAGAAATGATAATCAACAAATAATTATAAATAAAAGCTAGAGTTGAGTTTAGGAAAACTTCTCTAGATGACAAGAGAGAGATGGATTGAATGCCCAAAATACAATTGATAATCTCCTCAAGCTCTTGTAAAACTTTCTTCATAAACCAAACCCTTAAACAAGCTTAAAACAAGCTTAAACTCTTTTTAAAAACTCTTTAAAACATTCTCTTTTTGTGTATTGAGCTGAAGGAAAAAGGGGGTATTTATACAAACCCCAAAACCAAGAGAGAGTCAAGAAAAAGACCAAAAAACCACACTGTAACGGCTCTGTAAACTAACCGTTGGGACTGATCTGACAGAGCGGCGGTCGATTGCGGCGGTCAACCGCAAGCAACAAAAAAACAACAGAAAACTTCAGAGAGTTCGACGGTCGACCGCGGCGGTCGATCGTGAGAAATTTTCAGCCGACGGTCGACCGTGGCGGTCGACCACGAAAGTTTCTGCTGCCCACTATGCAAAGGACTCAGGCGCGGTCGACCGTGAACTGATACATGAAAATCTGATTTTGAAAACTGTTTTTTGATTTTAAAACCCTGTTTAAAAATATCAAATAAATTCTAAAAAATGTAAAACTTTGGGGAATGATTGTAGACATGATAATAAACATGCTACAATGATTGGTTTCCAAAAAGCACTTCCCAAATAAAAAATATCATTATTTTACAAAATAGTCCAAAACATAAAAATGTAAACACATGAGTTTGATGTTTTGACCTAAACCAACTTTTGAAACTTTGCAAAATGATTTTGTAGACTTAATAAAATATGTATATGAATGTTGTTAAGTCTACAAACTGATAATATGATATTTTCACAAATACATTAGAAAATAAAAATAGGAGTATGTATATGAAAATATATTTGTTTCATATCTAAGTAGTTAAACCAAATCACAATAATAAATATGAAATATGGAATTTCATATTTATAAACATAAAAACCAAAACTTGTGTTGTATATATATATGACTATATATATAACATAGAAACCAAATAAAATGTGTGTGTATATGATATTGAGCTTAGAGTATCAAACACACATAATATAAAACCTAAACTACATTACCCAAGCTTGGTCTTGATCTTCATTGTAGCTCAGCTTGGTACACTTGCGGATGAAGCTTGAACTTGATCTTTAACTTGAATTGTATGTTGCTTCACTCCACAATTCCTCCAACCTCCGTTTGATATCGTCGTTGAAGCACTATTCCATCCATCCTCCAACTCGTTGTTTGCCTAGAATAAATACGAAAACACAAATACTAGACAAACAACATTAGTGGTAAATTATTTGTTAAACATCATCAAAACAAAGAGGCCAACAAGAATAGTGCTTGAAAATTCCATACAACAAAATGTTAGAACAATATATACTTGAGATTATTTAGAGCCTCAAA
>BQKN01066741.1:55722-66717 GCA_022839385.1 Asparagus kiusianus | reverse complement strand
AAACTTTATTTTTAGTTGTGATGTTGTGGGTTGGATGAGTTATTTTGATAAAAAAAACTTTGATGTCAAGTGTTAGTGACATCCTTGCTAGTTGTGTTTAGCAATTAACTAAGGTTTATTGCAAGATGCAAGTATTTATTTATCTTTTTCGGTGCAATGATATCTATTATATATTCATCATATTATGTTTATTTTTATCTAGTAATAGTGAATATATAGTGGTTGCAATGAACATTATGGTTGCACTACCTTAGGTGATATCCGACAAAATTTCATACTAGTTATGTGATGGTTTGTGAAATTTTGTTCAACATGTTTATTTTTAAAAATCAATAGTTTGTTAATTTATTGGATTAAAGAACTTAATAGAATATGTTAGTCATAACAATTTGTTGTTTGTTTTTTTTTTGGGGGTGGGGGGGTTCTCTTTTTAGAGAGGTAACTTTATCTATGGTAATATGATCATTTGAATAGGGACCACACAATAATCACTTTTTAAAGTTTCAATTTGCAAACCAAACAAGTGTTTTATGATTCCAATGGAATCAAAAATAAACAATAAAAATATAAAAGTGAAAGTGATGAGGTGGACAACAACTTTCCAAGTTGTGTCATAAATACACAACTTACCAACAACAACCAAACAGCCCCTTAGGAGTGATTTTGTTGGAAAGTTGACACAATATCATAAATGTGTCCAAAACAATAATAAAAAAGTCAAAACCTTGTAGAAAGTGGTGAGGTGGATAACCACTTTCCATTTTGTGTCATAAATACTCTAGTTTACATTATACTATACAAACAATGTAATACTATTGTTTTAGGATTCACAAAGATTCCTAACCAAACAATGTAAACACTTGAATGGAAAGTGGTGAGGTGGATAACCATTTTCTATTTTGTGTCATAAATACTCTAGTGTCCTAAAGGCATCCAAACAGCCCCTAAAGGGGTCTATTCGAATTAAAATATGTCAGGGGGTTTTCCTGAGTTTAACCCATAACACCAGCGTCGAAGAATTTCTTTTACCTGCTGGCCCTCGACTCGAGAGAGCTAGATACAACTTCTCGCCCGGTGACCCAGGTCCAATCTCTTAACTTTTAATCGTTTTTTTTTCTTTGTTGACGCATGCTTTAGCTCTTCAAAATATTATTCTAACTGCATTGCACAATTGGGTCCAGTTTTGCTAGGGTAGTATATATCATTGGAGCGCCATGTGTTTGTTGAAATGACATAGAGACAGGAGAGGACAATTAGGTAGATTTCATGCCCTATTTCATGCTATTTTTTTATGTTTTATATAGTTATTTCTACAGACCGTGCCTTGTTTCCGCAAAATCTGGGAGAAAACTTGCCATCTTTCTTAATGTAATGTGCATGGGAGGAGAAAAGATGAAGTTGGAAATCATGAGTAAAATTTCTTATTTGCATGTTTCCATCAAGTAAGCTATCTTAAGCAACCTAGGTAAGTTATGGAGCACATCTCTGAATTCAAGAGGGTTCCCATAGAGATAAGTAAGCTATCTTAAGCAATCGTAATCTTCGGACGCAGATCATGGGCAAAAGAAAGCATAAGCCTTCCACCAAAGAATACAATGAGGTCATACCTATTAGTAAGGTAGATCGGGTAACCTATATTGATCTAAAAGAACATGAAGATGATATCAGTGTTGTCAATGCGCGAAGCGCAATGCGGGGCGCAAAGCATCTTTACACGCACATGCGCAAGGTGCAACACGATGCACGCGCCCGAGTGATGCGAGGCGCACACCGCACACATAATTTTTTAATATATGTAATCAAACGCGAAAGCACATGTTTTTAGAATTTACATGAAAAATATAATGATAAATAATATCTTACTACAAAATCACAATATAATGCCTTAATTTCTAATGCTAACACCCAACATAGTAGCAAAATTCATAAATTTTTAAATCAAATGTTAAATCAAGATTAATATCCAAGCAAAGGATTAGTAATTGTCCTCAATTGAAGGCTATTAAAAAGGCCTAATGGATTTATTTTGCTTTTTGGGATATGAAATATCAAGTATAAAGACTCGATTGAAATGTTAACAAATAAAACTATATGAGGATATGTACTATATGCACCCTACACAAAGTAAGGGTGTACGCGAGGCGCAAAAGGCGTTGTTGCATCAGATATGGGGCGCTTCGTCACCGCCCACCATCGTAAGGCGCATGAGGCACAATGAGGTGTGCGCCTTTGAAAACACTGGATGATATCTAGGCAGTTTCTTATATTGAAGAAGAAAATGGTACACAGATGAAAGAACCAAATTAGTAAAGTTGGAAGATTCCTCTATTGTTGTTATATATCTGTGTTTGGTTGCCTTGATAGATTTTGGATATTAATTTTCTTTATATCTTTGGGAGGATGTAATGTAAATGAACCTGTTATAGTTTGTTTCTTTAATTTTTTTTAATAACAAATTACAACTTTAGCTTACAATCGGGACATTTTAAAAGATTAGATCTTATATTGTTCCTCAAAAAACTACCTATTTGATATAGCAAATTAATCAACTTCACCCTTTCTTCTATATTCCTTAGCCTTGGAGAACTTTGGAGGGCTTCTCATCGGTCACATGAGTTTAATTTTCACAACTAATAAGGCCAGATTGTTTAACTACCCACAGGTCTATTTGGTTTCCTGTCAAGCCCCTATCCTGTCCATAAATTCATTATATGAAGTTAGCATAAACTGACGTCAGGTATTCGTCCAATGATCAGGTTTCCTTTGTGCCTTCTTAATGTTTGAGTGCAGTCATAGGTGTCTCCATTACAATGGGTAAAGAATTGGATGATGATGATGATGAATTTCTAGATGATTAGAATGAAAACTGCCTCAAGATGAATAAAAGTTGAAAAATTATACGGAATTCTTATTTACTGACAGATGCTTTAGAGGATGATATCACCGAAGTAAGTATGCATCCTTTAATTTAAATTATTTTTCTTTTGTCTCCTAACTTGGCATGAAAGGTTTATTCCAGCTTGCTACTTTTTGTACCATGTACACATATATTTTACTTCCATTTGCAATGTAGCCTTCATCTTCACTAGACTATAACAGAAAAAATGCGTGCTCATTTTATTAAATTGAATAAGGATAAGTACTGCATGAATGAATTTGTAATCATGTGGTAGTTTTACTTGATTTGGAAAATGTTTTGACTTTCGGGAACTGCATTTGATCGTTATACAATTAATGATCGCTATTCAATTAAAACAGTAGTTTCATGATTGGTTCTTGGCCTCCAGGTCTATAAGCTGGCAGCTCTATGCCACCTATTTCGCTGATGACAAGAAGATATGGTCTATCTTATATTGAAGTCTCGGAGTCTCGGAGATATCACTAAAACTCTTTCCACCTTGCCAGGTGTTACCGCTTTGTTGAAAGGTACATTCTACATTCAACTTCAAATGTGTAATTGCATGTTAACTGACATGGCACCATTTTATGTTCAGGTGGTGGTTTTTTATTAGTTAAAACCATTATACATTATGTTCTCTTAAGTTGAAAATTTTCAGTTACCACTCTTGTTATTATGTTTTAAGTTAGTTTACCATTTTCACCAGTTTACCGTTTTCACCATGGTTATTTTATTCTCTTAAGCAATAATCGACATAAAAAGAGTCCTAATTGGATTTCTTGTATCCCCTTACTTATTTATATTTTGTTTCTTTATACTATTTTCCTTGGAGAATTGACATTGTAGTTGGGTTGCTAGTCTCTGTTGCATTGTTACCCTCTTGTTTCCTTCAGTGCTTGAAATGCTCTAAAGCAGGATCCTTCGATGATAACACAGTCTATTAGGAATTATACGCAATGATGAATGGAAATTTGGAGGAATTTTGAGGAGGACACATTAGCGATGACTTTTGATTCTGGACCTGAAAGACGTTATGAGTTATCACTATGAATCCAGGTACATCCAACTAATATGTTAATGTTGTTCATAATTCATGTATTATTACAACAGAGTTATCATGACATTAAGGTAAGGAACTGATGATAGATAAATAACAGGACAAAAGAATAAGCAAGAGATCAAAATGGTTTTAGAATCTGTCCAATCATCACAAATGTCAGTTTGTTTGTTTGTTTTTCTTAGAGAGAAGATATCATCATCTATTTGAACTTGTAGGAGTATTCAACATGAATAATTCATCTTTCTAGAAACTAGAAAAGCTTTACAAACACATTTACGGAACGCCAAGTTATCTTTAAGCCTCTGTTGGCTAGTGGTAAATTTCTTGTTCTGATGCTGATGGACAAGAATGATCTGCTCATCATTAGAACAAATAATTTCATTTAAATTCTCAAAACAATCTCAACGTCAAAACCAATCCACTAAGGAAACAAAACTCTTCCTCATCCACCTCAGTTTTACAAACAAAATACAAGCAACCATAGTGCAAGCCTTGACCGTTTGGCTTAGCAATTAATCCCACATTGCTTGACATCTGGTCCTTTGGTTTTGAGCACGAAAGGGTCAATCCTAACCCACAACAATGAGAAGATAGAAGCCAGCAACACCGACCATATGACAACAATGGTTGGAGTTCTGTTCTGCCTTCCCATTAGTCCCTTAAGGAACGGGTAGAGATGAACAATCACCCAGAAGGCAAAGAACAACTTGCCGAAGAGTGGGCCCCATGATTGATACCCATTATTTATCGCATCTGATATCCCGGCTACAACCCCAATAATGTTTAAAATCAATAATGAAGTGGGTGGGATTAGAAGAGTCGTCCACTTGAAGGCATAAAGCTCACCAAAATCTTCATCATCTGAAGCCTTGGAAGTAACAGTGAAGTTGGTGTCTATGCCAGCAAGGATCTTGAGAAGTCCCTGAACAACTGCAAAGAGGTGAGCAGAGACACCACCAATGACCCAGAACTGCTCATTCCTCCACCATTCCTCTATGCTCACTCCACTCCACCGTAGCTCAAGGATTCCTGTCGCGAAGATGGAGATAAACAGCGAAATGAAGAAGAGACTGGCGAAAGTGCTAATCTGCAATGCAGGAAAAGAAACAAAGTTATATTACAATAAAATAACCTGCCAAAAAATTAATTTGCGCTTTCTATGCATGAAATCCATAAACACTTCAACCTACGATAAATACGCTTTAGGTAGAGTCCTGGGTAAATTGACATACCGTGGGCATAATGAATTTGCCAGTGAGGAGGCAGACGGCAGGGAGTGTACAGTAAGCAAGAAGAGGCAGCGACGTGAAAG
This sequence comes from Asparagus kiusianus, assembly GCA_022839385.1. NCBI lineage: Eukaryota > Viridiplantae > Streptophyta > Magnoliopsida > Asparagales > Asparagaceae > Asparagus > Asparagus kiusianus. The sequence goes on along the minus strand of BQKN01066741.1, from coordinate 61,446 downwards.
GGTAGATTGTAGTGTTGACATAGGCAAAACGCTCGAGCCACTTGAGGTGGCCTTTTTTATAGCCGTACCAGACTGGACTGTGACGACTGAAGAAGATTTCAACAGATCCAAGAGCCCATCGCAGAACCTGGTTCAGCCTGTCCGAGAGGTTGATAGGAGCAGATCCTTTGAATGCAGGCCTCTTAGGCATGCAGTATATTGATCTCCATCCCCGGCAATGCATCTTAAAGCCAGTCAGAATGTCCTCTGTGATTGAGCCATAGATCCAACCCAACTGCAAATTTGGAAAGTGAATATCACTATGAGATTTCACATAGAAGTGCCTGATCATTTGGATTACAAACAAACATGGTCCTCCGTAGGTTAAATTAGTCTTCAGTTGGGATGAGAAACATTCAGCTTGTTCAAATAGCCACCTAGATCAGCATTACTATATATGACATTTGTTCACAGACTACTGAAACCATTACCTCTTTACCCCACTCAGTCTTGTCCTCATAGCCACAGCTGATGACATGAATGGCCTCTTTTAGGAGAGCTGCAGGGCTTGATGATGGAGGAACTCCCCCTTGTTCCATTAGAGTAGATGTCACAAAAGCTGCAGACTGACCAAACCTCTTCTCGAAGTTCATCTCGGACATCAACAGCTCCTTGTCATCATCCAATCCTAATTAACAAGGATGCAGCTTAATTCCGTTATTTTAAACAAACCAAATTATGTTCCAATTATGGTAAGAAGCAACACTCACCTCCCTCTGCTACTTGGTTCTCACCAACTTTGGCCATCTTGAGCTTCTTTTTCCGTCCAAAGCATGGGCAGCAATCACAGCTGACCATCTTCGGGCGTTTGGGGCCTTTTGGAGGATTATAGCCGTAAAGGGCCTGTCTCCGAAAGACGCATCCAGTTCCGACATATACTGGGCCTTGGATTCCATCTAGACCTTTCATATTTATCTGAACATGAAGCATTGCAGTAAGTACAGTATTCCTTTTTTTTTTGGGCTTAAAAATGGACTCTTCTGAGGTTCCGAATTGAAGAAGTTAAATAGGCCAATGAATAAGGTGATTCCTTTTATGATTTTGATACAATTTCATGCTACTTTTAAGTGCAATACTAAGGATAGGAGAAGAATAGAAGATTAGATTGGGCTTACATCAAAGAAGACGGTGTTCCGATTAGCATATCGATCATTCCTATCTATGCCGTCAAACCTCTGAGGGAACTGAACATAGCACACTTTTCTCCCTATCTGGGGGTCCATCAAGAAGCACATTGCTTCTCTTATGGCCTTGCTGTTATTTATATAGTGATCACAATCCAAGTTGAGCATGAAAGGAGCGTTAGTGAGTACAGCAGAGACGCGGACCTACAAGACAACCAAGACTTACTGTAAGACTTTGCTTTGAAAATTAAAAATACCATTGCTTGAAACCCTAGAACAACTTGTTTTCCATCCAGGCATGACTTTGATTGTAACTTGGAAGGACTTTTTTTTTTCCTTTTCTTTTCCAATTTGAAGTTTTCAAACTTCCAATTAGTCACGCATAAATTAATGTGGCACATCTCTGCAAATACTGATATGTGTTCCGAGAATTATCTTGCAACAGATATTCACTTGGTTCAGAGTTATATAATTAACATCATAAAATTGTGGAGACTAAATAGTTGCCCCTGAATCTTTCTTGCAGTAACACGACTAAAGATATGGGAATAAGAGCGATTACCAGAGCATTCATTGCACCAGCCTTTTTGTGATGCTGGAATCCAGGCCTCTTCTCACGGGAAACATAAACAAGTCGAGGAAGTTCATTTCCGTCAGCATCATGGCCTCCATTGTGACCCAAGAAGACCTGAATCATGCCTGGATGGTCTCGGGTGTTGTTACCTGGCCATGGAGTTCCATCCTGCATGATCCATCCTTCTGTAGGTACTTTCACAGCTTTTGCTACTAGTGCATTGATGCGAACTTTGAATTCTTCATATTCTCTCTGTTCAAACGAATCGGAAACAAAACTTGAATCTACTACCATTACGAAATTATTATGACAATCAATAAAGAAACCAATGAACTTGTTTTACCTTCATTGCACGTCGCTCTTTCACAAAAGTTGGCTGAACTTTGTCCTTGAGGTAATCGACCTTTAGAGAGAAGTACATCTCAGGAGCGCGGGGCTCAATATTGAACTTCTTGCAGAAAGGGACCCACTTTCGAGCAAATTCAGCCGTTTCCGAGAGTGATTCAAATGTGAGCATGGAAGCACCATCGTCTGAAACGTAGCATGATACCTTGTCCACAGGATAATCTACTGCGAGAATTGACAACACTGTGTTGGCAGTGACAAGTGGAGGCTCCTTCAAGGGATCGACTGTGCTGACAAAGATGTCCGCGGAACATAGCATTGAAGGCTCTCCTTCCCTCTCATATCTGTGACCATCACATCAAATTTAAGAAGATCGAGACTATGGTATATATGATAATTGTTGTATTCTAAGCCTCTCCTAACTAAAAAAGTTAGGAAAAGCCTAGAAAAGGACACATTATAGAAAAGGGTTATTTAGATATTAGTCCCTCAAATCTTCAATAATTCCATATTAAACAAAATTTTGAAATTGCTTATATGTCCCTCAAATCCTGTGGCTATTGCAATTTGGTCCGTTAATAAATCAACATACCCCTCAGCCAAATGTTTTTTGAAAATAAAGGGTTAGGGGGAAAACATAAACTGGGAGTACTTTGTTCAGGAATAGAGGGCTAACGAGAAATTTCAAAGATTTGAGGGACTAATATGGAATTATTGAAGATTTGAGGGACTAATATGTAAATAACCACATATATAAAAAAAATTATAGGGTTAGGAAATTCATCTAGGAGAGCAACACCATAATGTATATCAAAAGCTATGGAATTCTAATATTTCTACCATATTGTGCGAAGACTGTGTAGTAATCACCTGAGAGACAGACGGTCAAGGTAGGTCTCACGGTCTATGGGGAACCATTTTGGGAATTGGTCAAGGATCCAGGAGACCGCAAACCAAATCTCACAGATGATTGACGTGAGCCAGAGCCCAATAGCATCATGCACTGGATTGAGGATTCGATAGCGAAGAAAGAAGCAGAGTACTATCAGGCGGATGACGATAACCATCCGATAGGGGTTGAGCTTACTTGAAGCAATAGCTACCTTTCTTGATAGGGGCTGTCTTGCTTCATCCATCCTACAAATACATTTGTTGTGTGATTTTAGTGGCAATTATGATAACAAATGCATGTCATGAGGAATTATACAGCACGGCTTGAGTGTTTACATGGACATGTCGGGATCCACATCATCTGAATCGCCTCCAAGGACTCCTTGCTTAGTCTTCCATTCGTCCATCCGTTCTTTCCAACCTCCGTCTCTCTTCTCTTCCCACCTCTCACTCCCTGTTCAATGAAATTACTAAGGTCATATTTGTCCCTAACTTGGTGTATATTGTGCATAGTTTTCAAGTACCGTGTAACTGTTAGTGTGAGCCTCACTTACCAGGCTCAGACAATGGATAAGGATGCACACGCTTGTGTAGAGTTGATGAAGAGAAATCTCCGTAGTTATGTCCATTGGATATTGGAAATTCACCACTCACCTGTTTGTCCATGAAAATTTTGATTGATTATGCGTTAGAAGCTAGCTATGGGTATTATATGATGATACATAAGACATAGAGAAGGTTAGCTTACAGGTCGAGAGATACTAGTTATGACGGGAGGGAAGTGAGGGGGGCTGCTATCTCCATCTTCAGGGCCCCTTCCGTAGCTCATCTTGCCGTAGAGCATGGCCTCTGCAATCTGTTTGTTTGGCATTGGCTGCTGTTGCTGTTTTTCTTTGTTTTCTTCATCATCCATGTTGAACTCATGTTCAATGTCATCAATGTCTTCTTCATCGTCGTCCCCTTCCACCCTTGGGCTTCCTGCGAAAACCATAATTCATTTCTCTCGTAACTATCATATTTGATTAATCAGCACAGGAGACTCATGTATTCTATGTTCTGTGGACTTATCTTGTATTTTATTTATTATTTTAGTTAGAAAGGAATGCTCATCTACCAATTCCCTATTGATCTCACTGCCTTACCACATCCAAGACTTGACTAGACAAGTGAATAGAGCCAATTTTCACAGATTTGATTTTAGATATTTTTTTGCTTTGAAGCAAGCAGACAACCGCACATCTGAAATTCCTTTGGAAAAATCTAGGCGTAATACTAGAATCTTTCCTTTTGTTTTTGCTACACATGCCCATCATATTCATGATTATATATTTTGTATATGAAGTAGGTCTTGTGCACATAATTTACATATGTTATGAAATTAGTAACCAGCTCAAATAGGTAAGTCGGTAGAGGTTGGTATCTCCATACATGATTAATGTAGTAGTTGATGCACAATCTATCAACATTTTCTGTAAATGTGAACCTTATGCTAATTATTTATAATTATTATATTCATACGCGTAGCAATACAATCTTAAGTCTCACGATTTTGGTTTCCTTGAGTTTGACCTTTTTACTGTGTAGAACTTGTGGGCACTATATTGTCATACTAAAAAGTAGATCTTTATCTCTCTTTTCTAACAGATCTGTTCAATTTTCCTTTTTTTCAGTAGGATTTTTCACTTCTTCATCCTAGGGACAGCTAGCCTTATAAATCATGAAAGAGGAGATGGCGAGTGACAGTTAAATCTTCTCCCTGTCTTTCATTATAGTTACGGTAATTAACCAGTCAGTCTAACTTCTTACTTGAATTTTTTTTTCTTTGTTATAATATCAAACTTGTTTTGTGGTTTGGTCTGAAATAATGACAACAATAGCAGACATACCTTTGAGTCGCTTATATCGAGTCTTGCACTGAGGGCAAAGCTGACTCCCTTCCCTTCGCTCGTATTCATAGCAAGGTCTGCAAACTGGGAACCCACACTCATTGCATGCTACGAACAGATCTCCTTCGACAGTCATCCCTACTTCATCTCCGCATATTTCGCACACTTGCCCATTCAACGACCTTATCTGCTTCGGCTGCACAATTCAAAACAACAAAATGTATCTATTACCCCTTCAATAACCTCGTGTGCTATAAGGTCTCTAGCTCGATATCTGGAGTCACAAAGCAGTATTTTGTTAATCCGCTTTTAAATGCGTGACTGGGGGATTTGATGGGTTTTTGCTGATGTTAGATACACCAAAACCTTGAATTTGCGCTGAGAGTTGTGAGTGTTAAGAATAGAAGAAGGCTTGATATTGTTGATGAGCATGATGATGAACATTTATACTAGCTGGAGACTTAGTATGGGAAGTTCCAATAGAGGTAAATAAGGAGATAATATGGTACCCAACACAATGTTATATTCTACCTGATATAGAAGACAAGATATCAAAGAGAATACATACATACATATATATTACTATGCTTAACATGGTTGCCAATATCATACTCTTAACAGCGGTGCGTACCTCTTCATGGCCACGGATGAGCACGAGCTCGTTGCGGTTGTGAGAACCGGCGACCAATCCGGCGCTGGCCTCCATTGGTAGAGAGAAACGTAGAGGTGGGTGAGAGTGAAGGAAGAAGAGATGGGGTTTTTGTAGGGTGATGAGTTGTGGAGCTGTTTGCTTCTTGTTTTGGGAGGTTTTGGGGTTGTTGTCCGTGTACCTAATGAGTTTGTTGATGGAGGTTGGTTTGGTTGC
>BQKN01066741.1:29029-55322 GCA_022839385.1 Asparagus kiusianus | reverse complement strand
ACCTAAAAAGAAAAACCTAATCCTTTGTCATTGTTGGACTAGGAATTTGAATCTTCTTATGTTTTCCATGTTCGTTATGTTTTCCATGTTCGTCGAAGGGGTAACATTTGCGCGCATAATTTAGCTCAAGATGCTTATACATATAAATGTACCTCATTCTCGGACGCTAGTGATGGTCTAGACCATATCTTGTCTCTAATTCTCCTTGATGTAGGATCATAGAATCTTTTGAGAGATTGTAATTTTCTTTTACTTAACTATCTGTTGGGTAAGGGTTAACTACATCAAACCCCATGTATTTTTGGGGAGGTATAGTAAATCCCCATCAACTTTTTGTATTAGACTAAACCCCCTTGAACTTTAGGAGTTGTTGAACGTAACCTCATAAATTTTTTTATTTCTCTAAATCTTACTTGAAGTTTATTTGTTACTCTTCATATTAGCACCATCAGCTCTAACGTGTCACCGATAAGCACAAGACGAAAAAACAAGACGAAAAAAAGGAAAAGAAAAGAAGACTTACTATTCCTTCTTAGTTCCAAAAATTACCCTTTTATTAATAAGGAAAAATAATTAATTTTTTGAGACTAAATAATTATTTTTATCTTTTTTTTCCCGCACATGTTTAGCACACAAGATGTTAGAATAAATTGTGCTAAGTTGGAGACTAAATGAGAAATTTTCGTTTGAGATTTGGTAAAATCAAACTATTCATGAGGATTATATGCAACAACTCCTAAAGTTCAAAGAGTTTTAGTCTAATAAAAAAGAAATTGATGGAGGTTACTGCAACTCCCCAAAAGCTCATGGTAGTTTTCTATAACTAACCTTTTGGGTAATTGCAAATTTAGATTCAGCTTCTACCTCATCTGGATCGAACTTTCACAATATTCTATGTGTATAATCAAATTCATGGTCGCAATATATTCAATATTGTGCATACTACGAGAAAGAATGCGTAAAGGCGTATGTAAAATTCAAGCATTATTTCCATAAAAGTTACTCAAATTCTTTCGTATTTCAAGATTAGTCCCTCTGCTATTAGGTCCGCAAATTGTATAGGATATTTCAAATTAGTTCATCTGTAGCAAAATTTATCTGATATGTATGTTATCATGATGGATTAGTGCTTTACTATGGATGGGTAATTACTAAACCAACCTCATTAAGTAACTTTCGTCCATCAAATGACATTTTTTCCTCTTTCTCTCTCGCCCCCCAAATCAGGTTTGGATTTGTATTAGACAGACTGTAACTTGCATAATTACGCTGCGAAAAGGTAAAGGAAGTAATGTTCCCTCAATTCAAACAGGTGCTGACCAGGGAGACTTAACTTTCAGAAAATTTGTATGATTTAGGAGACCTAACAACAACTTCAATGATTTGGGAGACCAATCTCAAACTATGGAAGATTTGAGGGGTTAATGTGGAAATCATCCTAAATTCAAAACAGGAAGGGGCGCAATAGATCCTTATTTCACCTTGCAAGTTCATACTTCTGAATACAGGAGGAATTTCTCAATGTTTAGATAAACAGTCAATTTTACACATCTAGAGTCCTAAAAAAGGAAAGGGGGAAAAAAGAAGAAATTTCTGATATATTAGCCGGAATTAGCAACCCCGACTAATTTAGCTTGTGTATTAGCAAAAGAGTCGGGGTTGCCAACCCCGACTATTTTGCTAATATACAAACTAAATTAGTCGGGGTTGCCAACCCCGACTAGTTTAGCCTATATATTAGCCGGGGCGTGCAAAATAGTCGGGGTTGGCAACCCGGACTATTTAGCAACGAGATTTAAAAAAAATCGCCCCGCTTCGCGGCCATGATGCTGACGTGGCAGAGAAGTGGTTCGATTCCTGTAAATAAAAAGGGAGTCGGTTAGTTTTTAAAATAAAAAGTGGGAATGAGTTTAAATCAAAAATTTCTTCGGAAAAAAAATATCTAGAGCAACACGTGTAACTCATTAATATGGTTTTGTCTCTCATACCGGCGGTCGGTGACTAGTTGCATTCATTAAGGTGATCCATCATATAAATTACGATGCTAAATGTTTGATTTTAATTTTGTCTTTTGTCCTCTTTATTACATCATGATCATCATCTACAACGAGCGCGGCATCTTTTAACCCTATTATTCACAAGGTAGACTCTCGCTAGTAAACACCCCAGCTTTGGTGGTAGAAAGCGCAGATTAGCAATTAGAGGTCTTAAACGAGAAGAGATGGGGGTCCTTATTTGAAAAATTGAATCCATAAAAGAAAAGGAAACAAAACTATTCAGTATTTTCCAGTCAAAAGTCACTTTATTTGCTAGTTTCTTGAAGATGCTTCGAGGGTACACATTGAGTCACGTTACATCTGAGGACATGTTTGACAAACCGTCAAAATGGATTATAATCTATAGAAAGAGATTTGAACATTTGGCAAATGGATTGTTTTTTATTTTAATCCATTGAAGAATAATCTAACGGTACTCCAAATTACTTTTTGTGGATTACAATCCATAAGGTTTGAATGTGTTAAAAGTCAAATTTACCCCCTCATAAAAGTCAAATTTACCCCCTCATAATTTTTCCAAATCACAAACCTCATTTATTACAAAACTCTCCCTCCCATCGATACGTCCTCATTTATTACAAAACTCTCCCTCCCATCGATACGTCCTTTTTGATCATTTTGATAACAGTGACGGATTATTAATATTATCCACCCATTTGCCAAACAGTCTACTACTAAAAATATATTTCAATCCACTAAATTTACCAAACACTTTAAATTGTAACCCAGTTAGATTATAATCCAAACTTTCGAAACATGCATGGGTGAAGGGCGTCCAAATTATCGTGAAAAGAGAGAAATGCACCTCTTCCTTTATTTCCAAGTCTTCTTCTGTCACCTCAGCGAACTTCAACTAAACCAGTTCGCTCTTTTAACATACGACATAAATGCTCTCTAAAGCAATATTTTAGATCTCAACAAAATTAAAAATTAAAAAATTAAAATAAAAAAGGCCGACGCCTTTTCTCGCTTTGGTGACAAGTTGGAAAACTGCAATGTAAATGGCTGACATATAGAAAAGAATATACACTGTTCCGAGTATAAATTCTGTGTACAAAAATACAAAATGAAGGTAGAAGCTCAAGATGCAAGATCTGCACGACAATCCTGATCAGGTTTGTACCCACGGTGGAACTACCGTTGTTGCACGACCTTCTTCACTCTAACAACACTTTTACAGTGCAGTGAAGAAAGTGTTTACTTCAGTTATTAGAATGCTGGACGAGAACGGAAAATGGACTTTGAGACGCGGCTGAGACTTCTTTAGCTGGAGCTTCTTTAATCGGTTCTTCCTTCTTCTTTGTCTGCTCCTGGGATTTCTTTATTACAGCTTTATTAGGCACCAGAACCATGAATATGTCCCTGATGTTGAAATTCTTGCTCTCTTCACTTGCCAGCTGAGGTTCAGATTGATAAATCAGAGGACTTACATAATTTACGTTCTTATAAAGTACAAAGAGAGGTTTCAAGTACGCATCAGATGCCATTTACATAAACCAAGAATTAGATGAATTATAACCTAAAATTATGGGTGTTAATGTTACGTGTACGTACCATTTTGAAGGGGTATCAAAAGCTGTGAGGCATTTCTATCAATGAAGTACATTAAACAACAACATTTTGAAGGGGTATCTAAGGTGTCTTGACAAGCGAAAAGGCAAATAGGAAGTAAAAAAGTTTTAAGAGGTTTGTCTTTTTCCCCCCTTTTAGTTGGTAATATTGTTTGAAAAATATAAAGTGAAAGGTGCAAAATTGCAGTGACAACTAAAAATGAGATTGGTAGAAAATGAATATCTAAAAAGGAAATAGCAACAAGAGAATGAAAAGTTAAAACTTCTGTCTACTGTCAGTTCACTTGCTATCTTCTTTCTTTAAAAAAAATGGAGAATTTTGAAAGGGTTACAATTTAATATGGCACCTTCATTTTTGAACCCACCTTCCAACTGTCAAACAGAAAAAAAGGAAAACATAAAATAAAAGTGAAGACCTCTTTTCTAATATCTAGACCACTCTCCATTTACTTCTTAGTCACCAAATATGCCCTAACAGAAAGTCGTTGCAAGTTTAAGTGTTAGTTTGATCTCCCGAGGTTACAAACTTGAGCAGGATATAAATTGCTACTGCAATCAAAAGTTTGGTCTTTATTATTAGAAAGGGGCAGTGAAAAGAAACTTGTCCACTCTTTACATTATACGTTTGTAGACTTTGCAATGGCTATGGATTACTCTCTAATCAAGCAAGAGGTTCACCAAATCAAGTAAAGACAGGATATCCTTTTGTCATTAACCAAAGCACTAAATGTGTGTTAGTTATTTACCTACAATTCTTTTATTGTTTTTTTATGGGTGTTTTTTTTTCTTTTCAGGTTTTCTTAGGGGGATGATGAACTGCAATGTACAAGAAACTTCACACTTCATATATATTTATCAATCTCAACTGTTTTCTTTTGTACACTTAAATTAATGTCCGTCTTTAGCAGTTGCATTTAGTTTTTTGCAAACAAATTATATAATTATGAGAGTCATTCATTCATACATAAAAAATTTGATAATAGAAGAAAGATACCTCTCCAACATCATTCTGAAATTGCTTTAGAAGTTCAATTGCTTTATCTTTGAACTCATTTTCTCGACGTTTCAAGTTCACAATGACCTTTACCTGGATGACATTTTGAGAATTTGACTATCGTAACAACTAAATGAAGATAGGGGGAAAAATACATATTGCTATATACAAAAATGTTTTGGCACCTTATCTCCATCATTGAGAAACTTCTTGGCAGCCCTCAGCCGTACGGAATAATCATGGGAGTCAATATTGTACCTGTTATCATTTGAAACAGATAAGTTCATCTGCAAGAATAAGCATATCAGCAATATGCCACAATTTGGCGAAATGAATAATTTAAATTTCTAGATAGATGAAGCTGAACATTTCTGTATTGGCATTATGATATGTATTTGAAATTTAACATAGGGGTAATAAAACTGCTAGAATGGAAAAGAATCTTGGATATCATTTCTTCAACCTAATACTTTCTAATATGCTATTAGTTCATTAGATTCACCCTTTCCGTATGAAGGAAAAAGTTCCATTTATAACATCAAGCATGAAGATTAATTTACTTTAAACTGGGTTACAAGGAAGTTGGGAGCAAACAAATATCTAAATGGAAGTTAAGGGAGATGCTGGGGGCCAATCGAGTCATAAGATTTTTCCTAGCTTGCTTTGGTCAATTGTACACCAACCAGAAAAGGTAAAAATCTTACTGATACCTCCATTGTTGTTGGTCCGGTTCGGTTCAATCCACATGTTAGATAGAATGATCAAATTACCAATATAAGCTGATACAGAACAACTTCTTAAATTCTAAATGAAAATAAGCCGTTGAAGATAAATCAAATAAATCTAAGCATCACCTTAAGGAAGAAATACTGGTTGTATTAGGAGGATTCATTTTTGCTTATATATATTACCTTGTTTATAAATTTTTGTGTTAGTTGGGAATGGAAAATGTTTGTCTGAAAATTTATTTTATTAGGACTAGGAATTTTGGATTCTTTTGACCTATAAACACATACCATTGTATTATGTTTCTTTAAAGTACAAATTTGATTTTCTATAAAGAGTTCACATGTGAACTGCCTAATCCAGGGGCAAAGCGAGACCTTAATTCTTTTTCCGTGCTGTTGCTTGTTCGTTATTACTAGCTCTACGGATAGAGAAATATTATCAAGAATAAGAATTTTAATGCTTAGCCAATATTTAAATTATTAGATACACAAATTAAACTTGTTAAAATCTACAAAGCAAAAAAAGAAAATTACAACTATCCTAAAAGGTTTTGAGATTCTGAAACCCGGGATTGCTTGTGCATGTCATGATGAAAACTGAGCTGAATATTTCTGAAAACCAAATTTCATTTAAGATAGGTACACTGAAACCATTATTAAGATTCATAACAGGACCCAAATGCTGCACAGGTAAAACAAGCTTTTAAATCATTAGCAGAGAAATGAGAAGTTTACCCCATTTTGACCTCTTTAATATCCACCCTGTTTGCTGCAAATTATATATGATTGGTGAGTGCAGCTTTATGTCACAGGATATTGATAGCTGCAAAGAAGATAAGACACAGGCTATAAAACTTCAAAGGAAGAAATATTCACCGAGAGATCTCTTCTGCTGCACTCTTTTTTTCTTTTGCTGTTCAAACTTATGCTTTCTGTTAAATAAATAAATAAAAAGTTAACTACCAAATTACTTGAGTTAAGGTGCAATATAAGCTGCAAAAGAGAGTAATAGTCTATCACATAGCTCATACTTGTAATCAATGCTGTCAAAGAGCCTGAGAACAGGAGGATCTGCATCTGGAGACAATATTGCCTGCAATAGAAGCCAACTATCAGATTTAGGACAAATTTTCAAAACCATCCACTTTTAAAATTTATTTATAAAAAATGACCCATTTCAACCTTAATTTCAAAAACCGACCCAGTTGGTTGAAACTGGGTCGGTTTTTGAAAGAAAAAAATTCAAACTTCACAGGAGTTGAACTCCCGTGAAGTTTTGTTATGAGAAAAAACTTCATGGGAGTTCAACTCCCGTGAAGTTTGGAATTTTTTTTTCAAAAACAGACCCAGTTTCATCCAACTAGGTCTGTTTTTGAAATTAAGGTTGAAAGGGGTCTTTTTTGGGGAATAAATTTCAAAACCGGATGGTTTTGAAAATTTGTCCATCAGATTTATCTGCATTTCCACTTATCAGACAAACTTGCAGCTACGGAAGTTAAAATTACACTGTGATGGAGGTCAGGTTTATTGAAAGCTTGATGGATTTCTGAACTTTAACATCACCAGTAAAGGTCTTAGAGGTTATGAGTGAATGATAACTGATAAATAAGAGGAGATGGAGAGACGAAGCCATTGGCATAGCCTTCATTGATGATGAGAAGTGGAGGAATTCAGTGTGTGTTTGTGCCCAACCAACCCCCCACAGTCCGAGTGTGTTGTGTGTGTCACATGATGGATGTAACTAGAACTTTTCAATGTGGGTTGTTGGAGATAATTTCTTTTTTCCCATGGGTTCATAAGACTCATAACACAGCTTTCTCAAGCTGTTTTGGGTGGATATACTCAGTGGCCCTGCATTGTCTCACTTCAAATTAGATAAATGGATCCCATCTGGAATAGACGATGGACGTACGCCTATTTTTAACCATGCACTCATTTTTAGTGAAACCTAGCTCACATGTATAGGAAAGTGCAAGGTTTTCAGAAGATTGAAACTATTGAATTACAACCTCCTTTGAAGAGCAAAAAACAAACTGAAGAAACCCTCAATTGAATAAATTGTGGATTTGCAACTTTTCAAATGTGTTTTTTCAATGAATAGTATTTAATATTTTATTACTTATCAAGAATATTAATAAAATTTAATGGATGGAAATATATGATGCTAGACACCTTAATATTAAACTTAACATTCACCAAATGATGTGCAACTAACATTAACATACAAAAAGTTCACTAGGCAAATAGAGAAAAAAGAAAGCATTCAAATTTCAAATTTATAACCAGGGAATACCACATGAATTTAACTGATAACATATGACAATGTGCGCAAATGGTGCGACTTGGAACCTTATACAGGAATTTCAAACCAGTTTTAGTATTATTCTTCAATTTTCTGTGTTTGTCATTTAAACATCTCAAACCAGTTTAGAACTGGGAATTTCAGTTTGGCACACATTGTTGGGTTTAGAGGCACCTGCTCTAGGTCGACTGCTACTCAATTAGTAAAAGCTGTCTTAAGATTTTACACTTGCTTAATTAAAATACTACTTACCAGTACTAATTCAGAATCATCTGCCATTTGAATGGCTTCATCTATAGATACTACGCCAATCTGCAAAAGTTCAGAAAGCAGAGGCGGCTTAATCAGAAGTCTATCACAAACTCAAACAAGAGAAGACAGGAGAACAATACTAACCATACTCTGCTCTTGATCTAATAGCCTTACTGAATTTGACCTGAGACAAAAGAAATATACTTAAATTTTACATTAAAACAAAAATTTGAATTTTGTCGCATGAGATTGAAGACAAAATACTCCCAAGATGCTTCTCATTCGATAAAATCTCTCATATGAAACATGAACATTAGCACTTGTTCTGGTCTAAAGCAAGAGTAGAAAAGAACAAAAAATGTCATCCCTTGTTGAAACATTCAGTCCAGAGGTCAACATAATAGAGAACAAGGTTTAATATAATAACACTAGGTTACAAATTCTGTAACGTTTAGAGTGTAGAAAATTCTAAAACTGTCAGGTTGGTGTGATTTATATCTAGAAAAATTTCAAGGAAGAGATAATTAAAACCAGTCAAATAAAGGGACTTGCTACATCCAATCTAAAACATATACACCTACATGAACAATGAACCCTTAATGTGTACTTAGTACTTGTTAGAGTATAAACTATACCTCTCAACCTCACTGCAACTTTGGAGTTTTGATACAGTAGAAGGGACTTTGATAACAATGGCCGACCCAGGAATTTTGTGAAGAGAAGGGGGGGGGGGGGGGGTTATAGTTAAACACAATACTATGTAAAAAAATGTATTATTCATCACTATCTTATTCATCACTATCTAAATATCACATAATAAGACTTTCAACACCAAATTTCAAATTAGAATATAGTGTCTACAACAACATATTTCTTGCTTTCATTTCTCGAAATTGTTTCATGACATTTCCTCATCAATATTACAAAAATATTATCTTTTTCAATATAAGGCACCAATACTCAATTACTCATTTCCTATTCTATTTCAAAGGTCTTTCTTAATAATTTTTATTTTCCGAAAATGCTCTTTCAATACTCATCGTTGCAACGAGCAAGATTAGTGCCAACTTTATCAACTTATACATCAAAAAATATAAAGCATTCATTTTCTATTTAACAAATTTCTTAGAAAGTTTACCGATTCCTTAAATTTCAGAAAAATCATAATGAGCAGCTACATAAGAGACATAGTTCTCAAGTTGATTGTGAGGAAAAACTCAAAATAGTTCCCGCTCACAAGAAGAAACTCAACAGAGATTCACTTTTAGAGCAAAGATTTTGCACTTTAGCACCCATCATCTTAAATTTTGCAAATTAATTAATGCCCCTTCTTTTTTTTATTGGCCAAGGTGGGGCCAAGGCCTCCTTGGTCCCCACCTGGGTCCACCCTTGTTGGACAAGGTATTAGCACAACCCTGGTAAAGCAGGTTTTAGAAAAATACTATTGTACTTATCCAAGTTTTAGCCAATGAAAGGGGCGTCTATAGGGGCATGTAGTGTAATACTGTAAGCCTAAACTCTCAACACAACTATAGAGTTTTGGTGTAGAAGAAGGGACCTTTGATAGTACTCTTCAAGCTTAAATTATGGCATACATAGAAGAAAAGGAAACAATCATTACAACAGATATAATACATTCTTAGAATTTAATAGCATCCCAAACTCCCAAGGATGAGCACAACATTCTAAATATTTTGAAATTCTTCACACTCCAGTACTGAGAAAGAGCGGACTCAAAATGATCACCAAGGTGCTTTTCCGACAATCTATATAATCCACTCCAACCCTTCTCTACACCAGGCATTACTACCTTCCACAAAGACGGTTCCAACAAAGATTTGTTGTTTTAATTTGGGTGACAGACCACAAAGGCTCGCTCCATCTAAACAACATTTGATAAATTAACAATTACATTGATACAACTACGCTTCATCTTAACCATGCTCTTATGCCCTCCACCCTCCTAAACCTAATTGCATTCACAGGAGAGGGATCAGTTTTGTACTATACCACAAAAAGATATTTAATCTTACGGTTAAAAGCTTCAAACAAACTGCTACACCAAATATCTGAATTCCCCAATAATGGAATACTAAAACTATGTTGCTCTGGACATTCCAACAAGGACGTAGCACAAAGACACGGGAAATTCTGAAATACAAACAATGTTTCTTGAGGATAACATGGCTTCTCAACTGGAGTGTTAATGCTATGTACTTAATACAACAAATTTTGGGGTCGGTAAAGGAATCATATTGCGTTTTATTTATTTGGGGTTATCTCTCCAGTTAAGTTGACCATTACCATATCTCTCAATACGCCCTTGTTCACTCGTCTTTATAGCAGGTTGGCATCAATACACAACATTCCTGTGAGGGAACACCATAGCAAAATACCCTTGCATGCCAGTCATTGCAATTAGATTGGCATCAATGAATGTTTCATGGCAGGGCCACCCGTATGAACAGTCTTTTTAGGATTCAAATCATGGAGATCTTATTAGGTTCTATGCTGTTTCTGGTTACCTAATGCGTCCCCCCTCGGATCCTCATTTATCCTGTCCAGAGATATGCAGTGAAATGATAACTACTAAAACACAAGTACGCAACATATGCATTATCATTTAAAATTCAACGACGACATGGCTGTCAATGTTTTCACAAGAAACTTGAGCTTCAGGATTCAAGTGGTGCTTGATTGTTATCATTTGGACTCTGAAAACATTTCTCTATAATTCCACATAAGAAAAATATAAGCTGAGAGTTAGTAATTGAAATGAGCAGGTCAGAAGCTGAGAGGGGGAAACTTAGCACTATCAAGCAAAACTACCAACTCCTTAGGGCCACTACTAACTAATTCTTATAACCATGGATGCGTATAGAATAGAAGTTCCAGCTAAAACCAGTAGTTGACAAACATTCAAATCCAACGGATTAGAATTCTAACATGAAGAAATCGAACAATTACATACTCGATTCTGTCAAGATCAAGGGCAGGGTCGTAATCAGGGTCGACGAAGCCTGGATTCCGCGGCCTGCGCCTGCCGCCGCGTCTGTGACGGCCGCCTTGGCGGGCCACGGCTGTCCTGGTGACGGGGCGGGCCCCACCTCGGAGGCGGAGGCCGGAAAAGGATCGGAGAGAGGAGGGAGAGTAGCTCAAGGGCTTTATAAGATTGGTTTTGGCGGTGAGAGCGGAGTTGAAGGAGAGAGCGGCGGTTGCAGTCGCAGCCGCGGCCGCCATTTCGGTGGATTCTGTGTAGAACGACTGAACGAGAGTTCAAGAGGAAGAAGAAGAAGAGAGACGGTCGGAGCCCATGAAATTGAGACTGAGGAGCACGAAAAGGCTTTGGGGGATTTGAGTTGGGGAAACGAGAGAGGGGAGACTGAAGGGGCTTTGGTCACACCGGGACCTTATCTAGAACTTGAAAAGCTCTAGCTCTAAATGTTCTCCAGTAGGCCGTACCGTAGATAAATAGATTCACCCGAGTTAAGTTAAGGGTCTGTTCGTTTGCCTAAAAAAAAGAAGGAAATCAAAGAAAATGAAACCTATTTCTAAGAAAAATAGGTTTTTGAATTGTTTGGTTGGCTAAAAAATGAAGGAAATCAAAGAAATGAAGATGAGATGAGATGAGTTGTCACATTATTATAGGATGATGTGAGTGATTTTTTTTAAAAAAACTTGTTTTGATGTTGTTTGGTTGGCGAAAAAGATAAGGAAATGAATTATAAGAAACCTATTTCTTGTAATAGGTTGTTTTTTTTGTTTGGTTATTTCTTAAAAATAAGAAAATAGATGAGATGAGATGAGTTGTCATTATATTATTGGATGATGTGACCCACACTTAAGGAAATTATTTTCCTAGCTTTTTGGGAGGAAAACAAAGAAATGAAATGTTAATGAGATGAGATGAGTTGTCACAATCTTATTGGATGATGTGAGTGATTTTTAAATATGAGATGAGATGAGTTGGGTGATGTTGTGGATGAAAATAATATTTTATTAGATGTGGTGGATGAGTTGTTGGATAAAAATAATATTTTATTAGATGTGGTGGATGAGTTGTTGGATAAAAATAATATTTTATTAGATGTTGCGGCTGAGTTTTAGGGATGGAAATGTGTGAAATTGTACTTTTTAAGATTTCTTGGTTTTTATTTCTTTTTTTTGGTTTTTTAGGAAATAACCGAACAGACCCTAAGAAGAGGCCCTCCAGTAGAGCCAAGTCCAGCAAGAGTCCTACTCAACAAGCTCCCAAAAGAGCTCTCAGGTATTTTGGAATAAAAAATTAAAAAAATAAGTTTTAGGGGGCCCTCCTTATTTTATGGAACTCCAACAAGATCCTAGTTACGAGCTCCAACAATATCAAAAAAGACCCTTCTTCTATTTTAAATTTTTACTCATTATTTTCAATTATATTTAAACCACTTTTATTTCATTTCTAACCGTTGGATACGACCTTCGAGGGAGCGCACACAGTCTTCGAGGTAACCCGCGGTCTTCGAGGGAACGCACACGGTCTTTGAGATAACCCGTGGTATTCGAGGTTGGACACGAAGTTCGAGCTATCGTAAACTTTGACCGTCAACCGATCGATTCTTATAAAATTTGATGCATTCTCACATCAACCCATCATCTCCCAGAAAAAAATGTCTAGCTCATCTAGCTCTAGTGATGATGAAATGATGAAGACGTTCTTTCTTATGGGAGCTGCTGTCGTCGAGGAAGAAGAACAAGAGAAATGTTCAACTTCAGTTCAACACAAAACACGCAAACACACAAATCACTAAAGAATGATTTGATCAAGCATCTGTTGCAGCTCAAGGGATCCATCGCCAAGGATTAAGTTTCTTTATGTATAATGTAATTTCAACAAAGAAGATCGAGTTGTTGTACTACGCCAATTTCATTTTCAATAAAGTAGTTTTTTTCATTCAATGCTAATAAACACGTAAAATATGCATTATCTTAGTGTGTTTCAAACATGATTTACGAGTGTTTAATGCATATTTTGTGTTTAGATCGAGGATACTGCTGTAGTTTGCGTTCTTATATGTAGGTATTGGCTCAAGATTGAAAGATTTGATGATCGTTGGAAGTTGAACAAGAGTTTGAAGCAACAACAAGATTTCGAATGCATGGTTCGTGAAGAAAATGGATACATGAGTATGAAGAACTGGAATTTCAATCATGATGCAATTTGAATTCAGAAAAGCTCAAAAGATAAAAGTTGTAGATCTCTTTAACAAGTTTTCAATGCAACTTGAATCACCTCATTCCGAGATTAGACGCAAAAGTTATAGCCAAAATACCAAAAACTGAACAAACAAGCACAAAATCAGCAAAACAGATTCCACCACACCCTGGTGTGGTACGCGGCAAACCCATGGCACGGACCTTATATTTTTTCAGATTTTTAGGGACATATAAATAGATATTTTGGCTTAGGGTTTGGATATCTTTTGTTATGTTCTCTTAGTCGTCAATTAGCAATTATTTTAGAGTTCAAGTATTAAAGGAAGACACTAATTTCTTCTACAAGATTGGATTGCAAGTTTTGATTTTGGAGATTTCAATTGAAAGACGGGTTAATTCTTTCCTCTCTTTGATTTATTTCTTCTTATGATTAATTTGCATAATTGCTTGATGTATTCTCTTATCCCAATCATGTGTGAGTAGATTTCTTGTCTAGGATTGGGAAAGAACCCAACTTTTTGGTGATTGGTGATGAATTAATATAGGTTCTTGGTGAAAGTTTAAATCTTTAAACTTGTTTCTAGTGTTTTAATTTTGTTGATTCGCTTGATCACCGTATTAGCAATCATAGGTAATTAATTGAAGGACTAAAAGGTGAAGATTAATACCGGATCTCTAGAAATTAAGCTGGGAACTCGAACCACGAAAGTAGGCTAGATTCCTTGGGGATTTGAATTGGATTAGCATGAAGCTTAATGAGTTTAATTTAATCTTGATTCCACGAAAGTAGGTTAATTGAGATTAATTAGGCACGATCTTTAGACCTTGAAAGATGCTTTAGATTAATTTAGGCTAATTCACCCTTTTTAGTTTAAACCAACATCGAGAACTAAAATATATAATTCATCATTGAGCATCGAAGTTGTGGTGATAACCCAATCCTGGCTCTTCATTATATTGAATTCCACCTGATTAGTTATTATTTTATTTCTTTTAATTTTCATCTCTTTTAATTTACTCATTAGTTTAGCTAGTCGAATAACGTGAAATTTGGTAATTAACCCTAGTCCCTGTGGGATCGACCTTGATAGCTACAACGAGTCTGTGCGCTTGCTGATTTTGCCTATCAAGTGTTTGGCGCCGTTACCGGGGACTACGATATTAATATTGAGTGCTTACGTTATTAAGCTAGACTAGATTTTTTTTATATTCTCTTCGCTACTCACTTTCTTTTATGCAAGGGCATCAAACAGAAGTACACAACGAAAACAATCCTGAACTATCGATGACTCTTGCAGAGATAAGAAGGTATATAAGGGAGCAAAGGAACACAGAACAAGCTACAATGGGTGATCAGAATCAGCTTCTTAAGGATTTCGCTGCCCGAAATGCTCAAGGCACGCACTCAAGTATTACAAGGCCCACTATTGAAGCTAATAACTTTGAGCTGAAGCCATCACTGCTCTCAATGGTTCAACAAAATTAGTTTGGAGGAGGTGCTACTGAAGACCCGAATCTCCACTTGTTGATTTTCTTGGAGTACTGCGACACTTTGAAGCTTAATGAAGTGACTAATGATGCTATTCGGCTCAGATTAATTCCGTTCTCTTTAAAGGACAAGGCTAGGGCTTGGTTGCACTCATTGCCCGCTGGGTCCATCACCACTTGGGATCAGTTGTCCAAGGCGTTTCTTGCAAAGTATTTTCCCCAAGTAAAATAGTACAGATGAGGAACCAGATCATAAGCTTTGTACAGAAGGAAGGAGAGTCACTCTATGAAGCTTGGGAACGCTACAAGGAATTATTGAGGATGTGCCCTCACCATGGACTGGAGAAGTGGTTAATTATTCACACCTTCTACAACGGGCTCACTTACAACACTCGGATGACTGTTGATGCTACTGCAGGAGGAGCTTTGATGAACAAAACAATAGATGAGGCATACACTCTTATTGAAGACATGGCTCAGAATCACTATCAATAGGCGAACGAGTGTGCTCAGACATCAAAAGGTGGCAAGTATGAAATAGATGCTTTAGATCATATATCCTCTAAAGTTGATGCTTTATTTAGAAAGGTTGAAAGCTTGAGTATTAATTCTGTGATGTCTACTTCAATTGCATGTGAGATATGCGGTTATGTGGGTCATTCTGCACTTGAATGTCAATTAGGAAACCCCTCACCCCTTAATACTTCTGGTAATGAACATGTCAACTATGTTAATAACTTTAATTAGAAGAGAGACCCTTTCTCCAACACTTATAATCCGGGGTGGAGGAATCATCCTAATTTTTCTTATAGAAACCCATCGGGAAATCCCATGCCTACATCTAATTTTGGTCCACCTGGTTTTCGTGCTCCTCAATCCAATCTCCCTCCCCAAAGGTCTAATTTGGAAAATATGATAGAAAAGTTTGTGACGACTCAGTCGAAATTGAATGAAGAGTTTAAGCAACAACAACAAACCACGAATGAGGTAGTAAAACAATTGGCCTCCAAGATGGATTCCCTAGCTACACATAACAAGATGTTAGAGACACAAATCACTCAATTGGCGCAAAATGCTAGCTCTTCTTCTAGGCCTTCAGGCATGCTACCTGGACAACCTGAGATGAATCCCAGGGGTCATGTGAATGCTATAACCCTTAGGAGTGGAAAACAATATGAGGGACCTAAGATGAAGGAAAATGATGGGGAAGATGGTCATCATGAAGAAAACAATGAAAATGTGATAGATGTGGATAATGAGACCTAAACGTAAGAAAAAGAAAAAGTTGAGAAATATGTGTCTCACGCTCCTTACAAGCCTCCTCTATCCTTTCCACAAAGGTTAGCTAAGGCTAAGTTAGAAAAGCAGTTTGGAAAATTTTTGGAGATTTTAAAAAAGTTGCACATCAATATCCCGTTCACTGAAGCTATTTCTCAAATGCCTTCTTATGCTAAGTTCTTGAAAGAGATCCTATCTAACAAAAGGAAGTTGGAAGAATACGAGACTGTGGCCCTTACTGAGGAGTGTAGTGCTATCATCCAGAATAAGCTGCCTCCTAAGCTTAAGGATCCAGGTTCCTTTTCTATTCCTTGTGTTATTGGTAATGTCTTTATTAACCGTGCTTTGTGTGATTTAGGTGCAAGTGTAAGTTTGATGCCGATGTCTATTTGTAAGAAGCTTGGCATAGGTGATTTGAAGCTAACCACGATATCACTCTAATTGGCGGATCGATCGGTAAAATATCCGGTAGGTATACTTGAAGATGTACCTATCCAGGTCGGTAAGTTCTTTATCCCGGTTGATTTTGTTATTTTGGAAATAGAAGAAGATTCTAACATTCCAATTATATTAGGAAGACCATTCCTTGCTACTGTAGGTGCTATAATCGATGTTAAAAATGGAAGGCTCTTCCTAAATATTGGAGGGAAAATGGTAGAATTTGATTTAAGCAATGCTATGAAACTCCCCCTAACTGATAAAGTTTGTTACAGGGTTGATGTGATTGACAAGTGTACACATGAGTAACTTGCAAACCATTACTCAGCTGATCTACTTGAGAAGTGTTTGGTAATCGAAGGTTCAATAAATGATGAAGACCCCGAGGTAGCCGCATATGCTCAATCTTTAGAATCAACATCGACTGCTCCATTTCGAAATGCAAAGTTTGAAAGTCTGAAGTTTGAGCCAGATCTATTTATGAAGAGGATAATGCGCCAAAGGTAGAATTAAAACCCCTCCCTTCATCTTTAATGTATGAATTTCTTGGCCCTGACTCTACTTATCCTATGATTGTGAATGCATGTCTAAATAAAAATGAAACTGATAAGTTGCTTAGAACACTTAGGGTGCATCGTAAGGTCATAGGATACACCATGGACGACATTAAAGGAATCAACCCATCGATTTGCATGCATAGAATTCTCTTGGAAGATGATCATAAACCCTCTATAGAGCACCAACGTAGATTAAATCCTAACATGAAAGAAGTGGTTAAAAAAGATGTGCTTAAGCTACTAGATGCTGGGGTAATCTATCCTATTTCTGATAGTGAATGGGTTAGCCCGGTCCATGTGGTTCCTAAAAAAGGGGGTGTGACCGTAGTCAAGAATGCGAATAATGAACTTATCCCTACTAGGACGGTTACGGGTTGGAGGATGTGTACTGATTATAGAAAGTTGAACAAGGCAACCCGAAAAGATCATTTTCCACTTCCCTTTATTGACCAGATGTTGGAAAGGTTGGCTAGACATTCCTATTTTTGTTATTTAGATGACTATTCGGGATTTTTCCAAATCCCTATTCATCCTAGTGACCAAGAAAATACCACTTTTACATGTCCCTATGGGACCTTTGCTTATAGGCGCATGCCTTTCGGTCTTTATAATGCCCCTGCTACTTTTCAATGATGTATGATGATAATTTTCTCTGATTTTATAGAAGCATTATGGATGTGCTTATGAATGACTTCTCCGTGTATGGGACTACTTTTGATGGTTGCTTAGCTAACTTGTCTCAAGTTTTACAGCATTGCGAAGAAGTTAATTTAGTTCTAAACTGGGAGAAATGCTATTTTATGGTAAAGGATGGAATAGTTCTAGAACACAAGGTGTCCAAGCAAGGAATTGAAGTTGATCGAGCAAAAGTGGAAATCATTGAAAAATTGCCGCCACCAACATCGGTTAGAGGAGTAAGAAGTTTCTTGGGACATGCCGGTTTCTATCGGTGTTTATTCAAAGACTTTTCGAAAATTGCAAAACCCTTAACTAAACTTCTTCTTAAAGATGCTGCCTATGATTTCACTGATGAATGTCTTGATGTTTTTTGTAGGTTGAAGAAAGCATTGATAACAGCTCCTATTATGCAACCGACGGATTGGAATCTCCCATTTGAAGTCATAACTGATGCAAGTGATTACGCGGTTGGTGCTGTGTTGGGTCAAAGAAAGGACAAGATAGTTCATGCAATTTATTATGCTAGTCACACTCTTGATGAGGCCCAAGTTAACTATGCTACCACTGAAAAGGAGTTATTAGCAGTTATTTTCACCTTTGACAAGTTCAGATCTTACTTAGTGGGGTCCAAAGTCATCGTTTATACTGACCACTCCACCATCAAATATCTTCTGAGCAAGCAAGATGCTAAGCCTAGGTTGATTCGATGAATACTACTTGTCCGCCTCCTCAGGCTTCGTGGCTTCTGGTAGTTTGATTCGGCCGCTCTTGAGCAGTGTATCGAACGTTGCCACTACCTGATCTTCCTTGAAGTCGTATTACCGCGGAGGGCGTTGCTCGAACTGTCTGGGCTTTGATCTTGGGGCAGCTTTTGGCGTTGGGGCGGAATCAACAGCCATGATCTCCTTTCCTCTCGTTCGAGGGGGATTCTTTGGCACAGTCGGCTCCGCAGCTCCCTTCTTAGGCTGTGGCTCTTCGGCCTCTAGCCTCTTGATCATGTTCTCTACCTGTTCACCCTGACGCACCAGTTCCTTCCACGTCCGGGTTTCCACCGTGCCTATTTTGGATAGGATGTGGATCGCCAGGTTGTTGCGGCACATCTCGATCAGTGTCGACTCAGAGACTTGGTCCCGACAGTGGACTGATCGGTTCCGAAACCTTTTTACGAAGTCGTTGACCGACTCCGTCTTTCGTTGTTTTTCGGCTAGGAGGGTGGCCATCGACACTTCCGTGTCGTCGTCGAAGAAGCGGGCCAAAAAGAGCCTTTCGACGTTGGCCCACGATTTGATAGAACCGGGTTCTAGCTTGCGGAACCATTCAAAGGCCACCCCTTTGAGGGTGCCTATGAACAGTCGCGTGAGAATGGCGTCATTCCCCGTAAGGAACCCAGTCTGCGCCATGAAGTAGTAGATGTGCTGCGAGGGCGAGCCCTTGCCGTCAAATTGCACCAAGCTGATCGGCTTGAACTTCGCCGGGTATGGGACCGTATCCCATTCGATAGGGTAAGGACGGACCACCCCCAGCTTGTTCATGTTTTGCTGAAGCTTCAGCGCGTTGAGCTGATCTTGGAACTCGTCGAACCTCTTGTCACGGGTACTATCACCAGTATATGACGTCCCTAGCGACGTCTTGGAAGAGTAATCGGATTGCGGATTACTGTTGTCTTCCGTTTCCGTCGCCGGACGGCGGGGAGGTACCCACTCTTTGTCCCCAGTTCGCCGAGGTAAGGGGCGTTGGGTTCTCTTCTTCTTTTTCTTCTTATTCAGAAGTTGCTCCATCATCTCTCTTAGAGAGTCGATGGTTGCCTGTTGTTCCTCCAGCTTTTGAGCCACTGTCTGCTTGTGGGTGAGTTCCGTCATGTGTACCATCGCAGGTGCTTCCTGGCTTGAGTGCGAGGTTTGAGACGTGGCCGCCGCCGAGTGAACCTCGTCTTCGCCGCAAGAGGGAGGGGCAACGGCGGAGTAATCAAACCCGATGCTTGTCCCTCTGCGACTACGGGTACGCTGGTATATGCCCTCTTATCGGGGTCGGGCGAACCGAGGGTTAGGCCTTAGGACGGAGTCCGAATCCGGAGAGTCGGAGAGTATCCTGTTACCCTTGTCCGTCATGTTGACTGTGGCGGACGGGAGTTCTAGGTCGTCGGCAGTGCGTCCTTTTTGGTGACGACGCTTTCGACGGGAGGTCCTCTGCCGAGAAGGTTATTGAGAAAGTCTCTCATCCACCGTCATGTTGACTGTGGATGAGCCTTTCGCAATGGCACTGAGGACTCGCCTCATGTATAGTGCGTTTGCGAGTTAAATATTCTCGGAGATCTCCTGTGGGTGGTTGGTGACAACCCCCAGTATCGGAAGGATCGCTTGGGTGAGTACACGAGAGATCTTTGGATGTACTCTCTGGCGCACGCTGGGTGGAATGCTGTGGTGCTGGAGTTAGGCGATCTCGCCTTGACGGGCGAGTTTTCGCGTTTGGGCGAACTCCAGTGTGTAGGCGAGTTTCGACCCTTCGTTTGAACGAGCGGGTTCGCAAAGTGTCGTCTACTTCCTTGCCTTTGTGTTTATCCGCCAAAGGATCATGGCGAGGTTCGCCAACCTTCGAGGATTCGCCTATTCTGGTAGGCCCACTCACTTGGGGTGGTTTATTCGCGTCAAGGATGTGACCTGAGAAGAGAAGTCCACCTGAGCGGGTGGCCCCGTCCATTTTGGTTGGCGCTCCTGATTTGAAGGGCCTCCCGATATTGGGCGAGTTGTCCTCTCGTCTGACGCTTCTCGTGCCTGTATGGTAATTCAGGCCGTTGTGTGAAGCGGAGGTTTGGGCTTCCTGTCTAACAAGCGCCTGCCGTCGCTGTTGGCTAGCTCTTCCAGCGGGGAGAGCATCCGCGCGGGTTGTGGTAGTGTGGCTTGTGCCGGAATGAACTGGTGTCTCCTTCGTGACGGGTGTTACCGAGGGTCGTTTGGCGACCCACCTAGTAGACCCTCCCCCCATACTCTCGATCTGGGACTCGACCTCGAGAGAGTTTGGGATGGATTTCCCCGTCGAGACTTGGGTAGAGCCTTTTGGCGTGGGAGCTTTGACCGTCTGAGGTCGGCTCCTGCGCATGACTTTGTGGCGCTTGCGGGACGCTTCGCCACCGGAAGAGGAGGAAGACAAGTACTCTTCGTACTTGGCCTGGTCAAACTCGATCTCTAGGGACTGCACCGTCGTCCCAACAGCAACCTCGTCGAACTGAGCTACCACCATTTCGTTTAAGGAAACAGCTTCTCCCTCTGTGGTCGCCATCTCCTGTAGGTGTAATTTTTGATCTCCCGAAAACAAGGAGCTTCGTTTGTATTGATAAGAAGGCTTATTACAAACTAATAATCAAATGATTACAACAGAAGCAGAGGGAAGGCCCTCTTTGTTTAATCATGGGGACTTTAAGGTAGCTACAGGATGCTTCGCTCGGTGCTCGTGCCGAGTCTATTTCCCTTGGACGATTCGACTGAGGTTGTCGGAGAGCTTCAGTACTCAGTAGAAGCTCAGGGTGAGGGAGTTTGTCTCTTCTGGCTCGCCGGCGATCAGGGCTCGGAGCTAGGAGATGGCGCTGTAATGCAAGGATATGCAAGAAGCCCCTTCCTCCTTTTTTGATTGATCAATCGATCGATCCCCCTTAGGGTTGTTGAAAGAAACCTTTAAATGGGAGAGAGACAGTTTGGCTGTTTCTGGAATTATGGGATGTGACCATACATTGTTCAGAGACATCCTGCTGTTCCTCTGTGCTGCAAGCGGTCATTCGAGGAGCCGCATGTTGTGTCACGTCGCGTAGGAGTGGGAAAGCCTCTCCTCGTATCTGTGATAGCGGCCGCCAGATACTTGAGTGGATCTGGCCAGCTCATCGAGCGCCGGCGGCTCTTGCCCTCGGTTTGGACGAGTGAGGTAAGCCGCATTTATGAGGGTGCAGGCTTGCTCTGATGCCTGTCCGCTTACTTACATCCTGAGCCATCGGACGACCGCTTGACGGTCCTGGGATACTGTACCCCCCTCCCGATGCCTCAATAGGAACGGGAGAATAGATGTTTCGTACCCGAGTGGGTTTGGGCAGTTTGCTGTATGCCGACGGCTCCGGCTCTCGATTCTGATGGGTGAGGTGACCCGTATTTATGAGTATGCAGGCCGGTCCGGTGCCTGTCTTGTTCGCTGGAATTGCGGACGGTCGTCTGATGAGTCTGGAGCACTGTGCTCTCTCCCTTCGCATAGCAGGCAATAGGGGAGGCTTGTCCCTGGAAGCCCGGCCTTCGACTCACGTAGGTGGACTTGGCCCTCTGCGAGCGGGTTTGGTATATGAGGGCGGATTTGGCCCCTGCGAGCGGCGGATTTGGCCCCTGCGAGCGGATTTGGCTCATGAGGGCGGATTCGGACCCCTACGAGCGGATTTGGCTCGTGAGGGCGGATTCACTCTACTAGTGGGCCCATGTGACTTGTCGTGTGAGGGCCCAGGTGTGCCATCGGGCCCATTTCATGGCTACACTCCATTCTTCATCTAAGTGGATGGTCTTGACTTGTGGGCGAATTTGTTTATTAGTCTGCCACGGTAATATTTACCGTCTACAGGGATAGAAAATTTGGTGGCAGACCATTTGTCGAGGATGAAACCAGAATCACATGATAGGGAGGAGGATGAACTACCGATCGATGACTCTTTCCCAGATGATCAATTGTTAGCCATAGAAAGATTGGATGCACCATGGTATGTGGACTTCGTCAACTACATGGTGTGTGGAGTTTTGCCTCCAGATCTGAGCTATCAACAGAAGAAGAAGTTCTTTGCTGACTTGAAGTATTGTTTTTGGGATGAACCATTTCTATACAAATGGTGTGTTGATGGGATGTTTAGAAGGTGCGTTCCTGAAGATGAGGTTACAAGTATTCTCCATCATTGCCATTCATCTTCTTACGGAGGACATGCAAGCACTTCAAAGACAGCTGCAAAAGTTCTACAATCAGGTTTCTATTGGCCGAGTCTTTTCCGAAATGCAAATCAGTTTGTGAAATCTTGTGATAGTTGTCAGAGGACCGGGAACATTTCGAAGCGATATGAGATGCCTTTACACTCCATCTTAGAAATTGAGGTCTTTGATGTGTGGGGCATAGATTTCATAGGACCATTTCCGTCATCATGTAATAACAAGTTCATCTTAGTGGCAGTGGATTACGTCTCCAAGTGGGTAGAAGCGATAGTGTCCCCCACTAACGATGCTAAAGTGGTTGTGAAACTATTCAAGAATGTCATTTTTCCAAGGTTTGGAGTGCCACGGACGATAATCAGTGATGGCGGTTCGCACTTCATAGAAAGAAAATTCGAAGCTCTCTTAAGACAATATGGGGTCACTCATAAGGTTGCCACGCCATACCATCCTCAAACTAGTGGTCAAGTGGAGGTTTCGAATCGAGAAATCAAGAGTATCTTGGAGAAAACAATTAATCGTTCAAGAAAGGACTGGTCTATGAAACTCTCGGATGCTTTATGGGCCTATCGAACTGCCTACAAAACACCCATAGGTATGACACCGTTCAAGTTGGTGTATGACAAATCATGTCATCTCCCAGTTGAGTTAGAGCACAAGGCGTATTGGGCTATCAAGTTGCTCAATTTCGATATGAAGACCGCAGGTGAGAAAAGAAAGCTTCAACTTCATGAGCTAGATGAGCTACGATTAGATTCCTATGAGAATGCTCGTATTTATAAAGAAAAAACTAAATGATGGCACGATAAGAATATCCTTCGAAGAGAGTTTAATCAATGAGATATGGTATTACTTTTCAACTCTCGTTTGAAGCTTTTTCCGGGCAAGCTCAAGTCTAGGTGGTCCGAACCGTTTCAAATCCGCGAGGTCTTTCCTAGTGTTGTTGTTGAAGTTTGGAGTGAAACAACGGGATCTTTTAATGTGAATGGGCAACGATTGAAGCACTACATTGTAGGGGAACAAAACGAAAAAGGGGTCACGTATACCCTTTCAGATCCCCCTTCGTCGGAGAATTGAGCGAAAAAGGGGTAAAGCTCATGACCATAAACGAGCGTTTCTTAGGAGGCAACCCAAGTTTTCATCCATTTTCATTCTTTTATTTTCTCTTATTTTATTTCATTCTATTTTATTTTTATTTTATTTTATTTTTAGGCAATTAGATCGGCACAAATTTAACTTATACTATTTTCGATCATGCAGTTGTGAAAAAAGGAAGACATGGCATTAACTAAGGAATGATAAAAAACTCCAGAAAAAGGAGTTAAAATGGGATGGCAGACTCTACCACACCCAGGGGGTGTACACCACACCCATGGTCCACAGGAAGAAAAATTTCAGAGCCTACCATACCCAGGGATGGTGTACACCACTATTTTCGATCATGCAGTTGTGAAAAAAGGAAGACATGACATTAACTAAGGAATGATAAAAAAAACTACAGAAAAAAGAGTTAAAATGGGATGGCGGACTCTACCACAACCAGGGATGATGTACACCACACCCATGGTCCACAGAAAGAAAAATTTCAGAGCCTACCACACCCAGGGGTGTTGTACACCACACCCATGATCCATAGGAAAAAAATTCAGAGGCCACCACATCCATATGCCACACCCATGGCCCAAATAAAAAAAAGAAAAGAAAAATATTTCCCCTTCTCTTTCGTTCCAAACCCATCAGCCACCTCCATCAACACCCATCAACAAATAACCATCAACACCCATCAACCCTCATCAGCCGCCCATCAGCCGCCCCCATCAACACCCATCAGCCACCCCCATCCACAAATCACTGCCTCTTTGACCAAATCTACTTCTCCTCACCACGCCGGCCAACAATCTAACGCCCTCTCCCTCCATCGTCGGCCTCCACATCATCTCCGACCATCTCATCAGCCACCATATCCCCTCTGCCTTCCCCTCTTCGATCAGCGACCCGCCCTCATCCTTCACCATTTCCGACCAAATCATCACCGCAACAACCAGCCGCACCGCCATCGATCAGCGACCTGCCACTTCTCCTCCTTCAACATCATCTCCTCTTCGACAGCCATCTTCGACCACCAAGTCGCCGACCGCCGCCTTTCATTTTTGACCAGATCTTCGCTCCGCCTCCTCCCCTCACAACCAGCGCGCCTCTCTCCTCCTCATCACCAAAGCCTCCGCCTCTCGCCTCTCTCTCCTCTGGTGTGAGACTAGCCGACCATCGACCAGCCGCCGTCATCAATCATCAACGCAATAGCCTAGCAACCATCGTCGCCTCAGACACAGTGGCGATCAAATTGCCCCACACCTGTTTTGATTTTACCGCACAATAGCCAGTGGCTCCTTTCAACACCTACTGTCAATTCCCGTTCGAGAGCCTAAATGGGACCTAAGCGGGGACGGCCTAGTCAGGGAGCCTTAACTTCTATAGCGCGACGACACAAAGGTAACTCCCCCCCTAAAATCCTCATGGTATAGAATTTGTCAATACACAACAACAAAATAGGTATAATACACTGGTTAAGCGGGGAGTTTTGAGTACCCGCTATTTGGATGAGAATTGTTTGCGTGAGTTAGGGCTATGGGATGATGTTTCATACCTCCTACGACGGGTTAGTTGGATAAATTTTGTAGAGGCTAAACATCCCACACACGAGCGTATTACTCTTGAATTTTTGAGCTCTCTTGATGCTGTTTTATTTAATGGTGAGGGCGTAAAGGAAGGGAAAATCACTTTCAGGCTATTTAACCAGTCTCACACACTTACATTAGCACAATTAAATTAGATATTTGGTTTTCCGAAGGGTGGGGCTAGAATTGTCCCTAAAAATTTTAACTTGACCCCTTTTTGGACTTTAATCGCACGCTCTACCACTCAAAGAACCTATGATCCCTCTTTGTCACGAGCCTCTGCTGTTTATAACCCATACTTTAGATATTTATAGAGGTTCATAGCTTTCACCATTTTTGGTCGAGGCGAGAGTGATGGAGTCATGTGTCAGAGAGAGCTCTACCTTTTATGTGCCATGGTTGAGGGACATAAGGTTGACACAGGAGCTTTTATGATTCATCATATGTGTCATGCTGTGAGAGAAATGAGTGGAAAAATTGTGTTAGGTGGCTTGATTACCACTTTAGCCTATGGGATGGGTTTAGGGGAGCTTGTAAAGGGTCTTCATCCATTAAGCCCTAGTGCGTCCATTAACCTCGATGTTTGTCTACATACGAAATTGATTAGTAATAAGGGCAATAGGTTATGGTTATGTTTTCAGGACAATTATCTTTTCCCACTCCCTGATCCTGATTGCACGACCATCCATGTTCACGCCAATTGGTCCTACCTCACCTTTGATTTTGTGAATTATGATGGTCACTGTAGGCATCGAAAATTGCCGATAGGTCCCCACTCACAGCTCGGTGTTAACGATCGACGATCGAACGTCGCTACCCAGTTCACAAGAGTTCAAATGACGCCGGTGAACGACTGAAGCAAACCGACCGATTACGTGAGCCGACAGAATGTCAGAATCACGAGGATACGGGTTGACCGAAAACCCCGCGATCACCGCATTTGGACCAACGCCCGCTGTGCCCCGATCACCCCACGGATAATCCAACCATCGGGGCCTACAGAGCTCGCCGTCACGATTCCAACGCATCCGAAATCACTCAAATCCGAGTTCAGACGAAAAGTCAACGGCGAGTCAACGGCAGGACAACGGCAGAACAACGGCACAGCCTCGGACTGCGTTGGGACACCCAAATGGGCCTCG
>BQKN01066741.1:11934-29019 GCA_022839385.1 Asparagus kiusianus | reverse complement strand
CCGGAAAGGATCTTGAAGAGTCGGCGGTCCACGGATATCAACGTCCCCGTCACAGGCCAACAACCCACGCAAGCGAGACCGTACCAAAACGGGATCTCGTGTTTATTTTCGTTAAAGTTGTAACCCTTTTGTTTTCATTTTATCCTGTTGTAACGCTCAAAGTTGTAACAGATCTCGAAAAAGAGAACATCAATGAAAACAGCAACTTTTACCGGAAACAGTCACGAGGTTGTACCAGCTGAGGATGCTGACATGGTATCCCCGATCCCTATTCAGGTTGAGCCTACCAGGGGAACTAGCTCTTTCCATCACCCTAATTGGTCAGCGGAATTATCAGCTATCCATATTTCTCTTGCCTCCCTTACTAACCGTGTAGGTGCCATCGAGCAAGAGCAACAACGTTAAGGACAACTACTGGACTCTATACACTACATATTGCAGTCTTTTCACGAGCGGCAGCTCCGACAGGATGCCTTCGCGCCGCCTCCTTCTGACCAGTGAGTTGGTATGTTCTCTGCACCCTTGCACTAATTTCTATCTTATTACATTAAGGACAATGTAGATCTTAAGCTTGGGGATGTGAGTTGTTTATTCATTGGTTGCTAGTCTACAATTGCCTATTTTTCTTTTATTTTAGTTTTTCTTTTGCTTTTGCTTTGTTTCTTCTCTTCAAAAAAAAAAAAAAAGGGAAATGATCTCCTGATGATGACATGAATCATTAACCTTTATCGATCATTGAACTAGATAGATGCTCATTAGTCGGGACTTGACAACTTCTTATACCACCTCTCAATTGATTTTTAAAGGCTTTTTATTACAAGTTAACAATACGGGAGAATCAAACTTGAATGTTCTCTTGTCTTATAGGATTTAGCATTTATGTGGCTAGCATCATAACTATTACTCTATTAAAATAAGAGGGGAATTAAATTTGGTAGACAAATAAAACCGGTGAGATATTGAGCCTGAAATTGGATACATTACATATCCAATCATTATTTTCTTTTCTTGTGTGATATTCTCCAATGGTGTAGGATACTATAACTTGCATTGAATCTCTTCAAGGCCACATATAACTTTTATATGCATAAAAGGTGATTGAGGCACATTTTTGTTTATAGTCCACATTAGCCAAATAACCTACCATGCGCTATTGTTCCCTTTGATTAGCCCCCTTGAGCCTATGAGCCTAATTTTTGTTGATTTAACCCACATATGTAACCTTCAAAACCCGATTTTATTCCTTACCCATTGCCTAAGCTAGTGGAGCATATTTTATGATATAATGGGTTATGTGAGTAATGTGGTGTAAGCTGGGGGGGTGTGAAAGTAGGTGTTTGCTTCCTTTTCATTATTCTTTCCAAAAAAAAAGATGAATAAAGTTTCCTCTTTATGGTGAATGTAATTGCAGGTGTCGAAAGAATTCATTATAACATACTGAAAGGAGTAGTTGGAAGAAGTTCTTTAATAGATGATGGAGTTTGTGTAGATGTCATTGATCTTACTTTGAGATCTAATCTTTTCAATTATCTCTCCACTAGTGATAGGCTTTCAACCAATTCCAAATATCTATCCTACCTTTTGACCCTAGCCCCATTACAACCAAATAAAAGACCTCATGATTTTTTGCGTGCATTAGTTTTCGAAGTGGTGGAGAATTGAGATGAAATGCAAGCTTATGGATTGAATACATCCATTCGGAAGAATTTTGAGCGATACAATCCCATCCTTAAGCACATGAGAGATTGAGAGTCCACATACCCTAAAGTGAGGTCTACCAATTTAACTACCTGAAGGTCTTAATTTTAGTGCTTCGGGATTGAAGCTAGCTACATGAATTTCTTTTTCCTACTTTGACTTGAGAATTGGATAGGATGGATATCCTTGACTTGTGACGCTCGTGATCATAAATAAATTTTGAAATGTGATTTTGTTGAGAGTTTTGGAAATTAATTTGTTAAGTCCCGATGAAACGTATTTGTCTTATGATATGTTTGATATTTGTTAAAAGATTGATGAGGGGGTGATCCCTACTCTATTTGGCTTTCACTCCTCTTAATTTTTATTGTTTATTTGCTTGAGGACAAGCAAAAGTCTAAGCTTGGGGAGTTGATAAACACATAAAATATGCATTATCTTAGTGTGTTTCAAGTATGATTTACGAGTGTTTAATGCATATTTCGTGTTTAGATCGAGGATACTGCTGTGGTTTGTGTTCTTATATGTAGGTATTGGCTCAAGATTAAAAGATTTGATGATTGTTGGAAGTTGAACAAGAGTTTGAAGCAACAACAAGATTTCGAATGCATGGTTCGTGAAGAAAATGGATACATGAGTATGAAGAACTAGAATTTCGACCATGATGCAATTTTAATTCAAAAAAGTTCAAAAGATAAAAGTTGTAGATATCTTCAACAGGTTTCCAATTCAACTTGAATCACTTCATTCCGAGGTCAGACGCAAAAGTTAAAGCCAAAATACCAAAAACTGAACAAACAAGCACAAAATCAGCAAAACAGATTCCACCACACCCTGGTGTGGTACGCGGCACACCCATGGCGCGGAGCTTATCTTTTTCCAGATTTTTTAGGAACATATAAATAGATATTTTGGCTTAGGGTTTGGATATCTTTTGTTATGTTCTCTTAGCCGTCAATTAGCAATTATTTTAGAGTTCAAGTATTGAAGGAAGACACTAATTTCTTGTACAAGATTGGATTGTAACTTTTGATTTTGGAGATTTCAATTGAAAGACGGGTTAATTCTTTCCTCTCTTTGATTTATTTCTTCTTATGATTGATTTGCATAATTATTTGATGTATTCTCTTATCCCAATCATGTGTGAGTAGATTTCTTGTCTAGGATTGGGAAAGAACCCAACTTTTTGGTGATTGGTGATGAATTAATATAGGTTCTTGGTGAAAGTTTAAATCTTTAAACTTGTTTCTAGTGTTTTAATTTTGTTGATTCGCTTGATCACCGTATTAGCAATCATAGGTAATTAATTGAAGGACTGAAAGGTGAAGATTAATATCGGATCTCTAGAAATTAAGCAGGGAACTCGAACCACGAAAGTAGGCTAGATTCCTTAGGGATTTGAATTGGATTAGCATGAAGCTTAATGAGTTTAATTTAATCTTGATTCCATGAAAGTAGGTTAATTGAGATTAATTAGGCGCGATCTTTAGACCTTGAAAGAGGCTTTAGATTAATTTAGGCGAATTCACCCTTTTTAGTTTAAACCAACATCGAGAACTGAAATAATTCATCATTGAGCATCGAAGTTGTGGTGATAACCTAATCCTGGCTCTTCATTATATTGAATTCCACCTGATTAGTTATTATTTTATTTCTTTTAATTTTTATCTCTTCTAATTTACTCATTAGTTTAGCTAGTCGAATAACGTGAAATTTGGTAATTAACCCTAGTCCCTGTGGGATCGACCTTGATAGCTACAACGAGTCTGTACGCTTGTAGATTTTGCCTATCAAATGCCAAAATTTTCAACTTCAAGTAGAATCATAAATCTAATACAAGATTACAATTGATAATTAGGAAGAACTAATGAGGATGCGATGTGAGTACAATTATAAATCTAATACAAGATAATATATGATAATTAGGAAGAACCCTTAGACATCCACCTCTCCAATATCTCTGTCTGACGCATTTCAAAGTATTGTCGTTGAACTAAATTGAGTGTTGAGAGATCCAACTTCATGATATCGTCATCTTGTTTCTTCTATTTTAGATCCATTTTTTGATTGGTGGTTTGCTTCATCCACGCGAAAGCCTCTCCCATGATGGACTTAGCGGACTCAGAGTTTTCGACTCAGAGTTTTCCATATTTTGTTTCCTCTTGAGCTTTGCCGCTTTCCTCCCTTCAGGCCTTGTTATAACATCATCCGAGTCAGTGTTCAACTCGATGGGGTCGCTGGCATGGAATTATTTGGTGAGAAATCAATGTTTGTAGTTCTTCTTGGCTGTGATCGAATATTATTGTAAGTTTCTAATTTTCGGATGGCGTCTTGGCTCGTGTTCAGTGAAGCAGACACAAGAAGCTTATCCTCGTGAACAGTCCAATTTTTGGACCGTGTGTAAGCCTTCTTCTTCTTTGTGGTTAGTGTTTCTTAGGATGGCACTTGTTGTGTTGCCGATTGCGACAACTCGATGGGGTGACCTTCTTCTATGATGTCTGTATAGAAAGGCGGGTATAAGGTTGATCCTTCACCGTTAAGGAGTTGTGAATAAAAGTTTTGGGAGGGATCCATGAGATTTGTAATTTGATAGGAAAATATAGAATTTTTTTGAGATAGTTGTGTGGAATGATTTGTGTAGTGAATTGAGAATTTATAGAATTTTTTTACTATTCAACGACTAATTTTTAAACTCGATGGCTAATTTTTAACACATATTTCAAAACTGGGTTCTGGGTTCAAATATAGGGTTTTTTTGTAAAAAAACATTTTCTTAATACTTGGGAGCTCCGTGGCACGAGCTCCCAAACTCCGTGCCATGCCAGCCCAAAGCGGCTCCTTGGGAGCTTGCTGGAGGGTTTGCACGAGTTCCCACCGCCACATAGGCCTTGAGAGCGGGCGGTGAGAGCTTGCTGCCCTTGCTCTTAAGACCACTGATGACAACTTGGACTCAACGTCACTTCGGACTTGATTCTTGTTAATCACATATCCGAAATCTTTTTGCACGCCCAAAAAATAGCATTTCATTCAATATAATCAAGGATAAGTATATACAGACAATTTTTTAATGGCGTTTTGTTATATTCAAAATTATTCACGTTTTACTGTTGGTCACTGAAAATAGAGATAATTTTAAAATAAACCTGCCAAAACATGTTACTAAAAGGTGTTGGAAATTGAGGTTAAATCTGGAATTGAACAGTGAATGATGATATACTATTATTTTAAAATTTTCAATTAACTACTGTGCGTTTGTGAAACACTGTGCTTAAAGTAATATTTGGCCTACTCCGGTGCAAGGATCCTAAGGCCAAACTGCTTCCAGGAACAGTAGTACAGTACTCTGGTGTGCACCAACCCATTACTGTCAAGATCTCCTCGATCTATAAGACCTTTCGGTCAAGGCAAAAGATCTCATCGATCTCAGAACCTTACGGTTCAAAACCTTTCGGTTTCAGGGTTCCTACAGGCACAGTTTCTGCAGCAACAACACAACAACGTCAATCTGACGTTCGTATTCTAAGCTCGTGTGGGTATTCTGACGTTCGTATTCTATACTAATATTCGTATTCCACGCTCGCGAGAGAGTTTTCAACTTCAACCAAGAGCTGCCCAAGGGTGCTATTTATAGGCCTCTAAGGCCAGCTCAAGAGTCATTAGCAATTAATGTGACCGTTACAATTCTTAATGACAATTAAGATTATAACATTAATGCATTAAATTGCTCTTAATGCTGTTGTAACTGCTGCATGCAGTAACTATTGAATACAAGGCAATCAATGAACGCGTTGCTACGAAACACGAGGGTCACATTTTAGCAAATTAGATGAACCTCGTTTGACAAATGAACGTCGTCAAATAGGCGAACCTCGTATGACAGACGAACCTCGTCGAATGAGCGAACATAGTCAAACATGTGAACCTCGTATGACATACAAACCTCGTCGATCGAGCGAAACTCGTCAACCAGACGAACCTCGTATGACAGACGAATCTCGTCAAACAAGTGAACCTCGTATGAGAGACGAACAATGTCGAACGAACGAACATCGTCGAATGAACGAACATCATCAAACAGGCGAACCTCGTATGACAGATGAACCTCGTCGAACGAGCAAACCTTGTCAAACTACGAGAACGCTAGGGTCACCCTCGTGCGAATACGTAGCTCGTCTGCATGCTGTGAAGCAGCCTGCGAGGCAACCTTCGTGGCGCCAAATAGCTCCATCTCGCCCCGATGCCTCCGTGCGAAGTGTAAAGTGCGCCTAACAAAGCGCCACTTAGTGCCTCAGCCCAATTAGCCCCGATCCCCGGCCCACGGCCCACGACCCACTAGAACTTATGAGGGATTAATTCAAATAAAACACTTCTCGGCTTACCGTTAGCAAGCCTCGAACAAGTGACCTTTTGAAATACCAAAACATAAACTTTCCACTAGGCTACTAAGTATTTATGAAAAGTACTTGTAGTTATATATATATATATAGTTTGAAAACTCATTTTGGAAAACAGTTTTGACCAAAAAAAATCCAACAATCCCCCACAAGTTTTTAAACTAGTGTCGTGTTATGGTGCCGTCATTTTAATCGTTGTGCATAAGGTAGATGTCGCAAGGACTTAAATCCCCTTTACACCAACTGAATAGAAGATAGATGCATGGTGTCATAGAGACTTGAACCAGCACATGTCTAAAATCCAACGATCACACAAGATCAAACTCATCTGTGGTAGTTTTTACTTTGAACCACACTTGCCTTTACCTTTGCACATTTATGGCCCTGTGCTAGTCCTAGTTTCTGCTAGGGCTCTAGGTATCTTTCCACAAGACACCATAGGAGATGGCCAAATCTCCACCCAGGCATAGGTGAGTTCTTTAGGCATGTTTCCTATCAAACATCCCGCATCTGAAATGCTTTGAACTCATTAAGGCTTAAGAGCCATCCTCTCTCATGATAGGATTCTAGGTGAGTCTTTTAGGCGTGTTTCCTATCTAACACCTCACATCCGAAATGCTTTGGACCCATTAAGGTTTAATAGTCAGCCCCTTTATATGATAGGATTATCGGTGAGTCCTTTAGGCATGTTACCTATCCAACATCCCGCATCCGAAATGCTTTAGACCCATTAAGGCTTAAGAGCCAACCTCTTTACATGATAGGGTTTCACTTGTAAATCTTACTTGACTTTTGAACCAATCATCTTGTCATTAGTAGAATAAGCTTTGAACTAATAACTTGACGAAATGGTAAGTATTTGTAAGACTCACCAAACTTTACAAATCTTACTTGACTTTTGAACCAGTTATCTTTATTATTAGTAGCATAAGCTTTAAACTAATAATTGGATGAACATGGTAAGTATTTGTAAGACTCACAAAACTTTGAGACCCATTGCAGCAGACGTCCTTTCGACTATATCCTTTTTTAGATCCTTAGTCAAAGGATCAGCCACATTCTCTAAAGACCGAACGTCACTCACCGAGATGACTCATTGGCAAATGAGTTCTCTTAAATAGCCATGCTTCAGACGAATGGTCTGCTTCTTTTCATTGAACGACGAGTTCGCTGCCACAGCACCCGTTGCCTGATTATCACAATAGATTGTAATTGCGCCTTGTAATTCTATCAATGGAAGGTCTCGGAGAATACAACTGAGCCACTCAGCTTCATCTCCTGCAGCACAGAGTGCGAAGAACTCAGATTCCATCGATGACTGTGCAATCATAGTTTGCTTCTTAGATTTCCACGAGATGGCCGCTTCGCCCATGGTGAAGACAAAATCTCCAGTAGATCTGCACTCATCTGGTTCTGAGCACCAGCTCGTATCTGAATAGCCTTTGATTACAGCTGGATATCCATTGTAGAATAAGCACAGACCTGTAGTTCCTTTCAAGTATCTCATCAATCTCTGGACAACATCCTAGTGAAGCTTTTCAGAATTACTTGTGAACCTACTAATCATTCCTACAGCAAACGCTATATCTGGCCTTGTGCAGCTCATCGCGTACATAAGACTTCTAATTACCTTTGAGTACCTTAGCTGCTTCACTAGTCTTCCAGTGTTCGATCGAAGCTTCTTGTTGTAATCATATGACACTGACAGTTTTGGTAGGTCGTAGTAGCCATACTTCCTTAGCATGCTCTCGACATAATGAGATTGGGACAATCTAATACCCTCTTCAGAGCATATGATTTTGATTTTGAGAATCGCGTCCGCATTTCTAAGGTCTTTCATGCTGAACTGAGCTGATAGAAATTTCTTGGTAGATGTTACTATCTCCAAATCACTCCTAACAATGAGCATATCATCCACATAGAGGCAGATAACCACCGTCTTCCCTTTAGCGACCTTGATGTATATGCACTTGTCAGACTCACTGACTTGATACCCATTGTTACGAACAACCCCATCGAACTTCTCATGCTAGAGTTTCGGTGCTCGCTTAAGTCTATATAAAGACTTAATAAGTTTACAAACTTTAACAGCTGGAGCATCAAGTCCTTCTGGTTTCTCCATGTAGATCTCTTCTGTGAGGTCTCCATTGAGAAAGGCAGTCTTCACATCCATCTGATGTATGAATAACCTTTTTATCACCGCCCATGCGATAAGCACTCTGATGGTAGTGATCCTGCAAACTGGTGCATAAATATTAAAGAAATCTATTCCTTCTCTCTGAGAGAATCCTTTCGCCACCAGTCTTGCTTTGTACTTCTCAATAGTACCATCAGGACAAAGCTTCTTCTTGAAGATCCACTTGTAACTGTTAGGCCTAGCACCTACAGGTACATCCACCAGCTCCCACATGTGATTTTGGATCAATGAATCCATCTCATCATCTATAGCTTCTTTCCACAGAAGAACGTATGTTGACTACATTGCTTCTTGGAAAGTCTGTGGGTCTCCTTCCACATTATAGGTGATAAAATCATCTCCAAAATCTTTCTGTCTCTTCACACGCTTGGAAGATGGTTCAGTAACTCCTTCATCACTGACATTTTCAGTTTCTCACGAAACTGGCTCCTCTGGTGCGTCTGACGTACTAGCATTCTTTGTTATATCTTTGAGCAATAATCCTTTATCTTTGATAAACTTATCCTCAAAGAATTCTGCATCTCGAGTTTCAATGATGGAGTTGGTTCCAAGATCAAGGAACCTGCAAGCATCACTATCTTCAGCAAAGCTAAGAAACACACATATGTTTACCTTTAATCCGAGTTTAGGCCTTATGATATCTGGAACTCGAACATATGCAAGACACCCCCACACTTTGAGACTATCCAAAGGATCTAGATATCCCAACCATAACTGATGAGGAGTACTATCAGTTTTGGAATAGGGTACTCTGTTCAGAATCCAGTTTGTCATTAGGAAAGCCTCTCCCTAATAGCATGTAGGTAGTCCGGATGTAACTAGCATCGAATTCACCATCTCGGTCAATGTGCGATTCTTCCTTTCTATAATTCTATTAGATTATGGAGAATACGGAGCAGTAGTTTCAGCAATGATTCCATGCTCCTTGAAGTATGTCTCCGACTCCTTAGATCAGTACTCCCCTTCTCTGTCACTCCTGAGTCTTTTCACCTGAATTCTAAGCTGCTTCTCCACTCGAGTCCGAAACTCGACAAACTTGCTGAAGACTTCATCTTTAGATTTCAGCAGGTAGACGTGACAGAAGCGAGAGTGGTCATCAATGAAGGTGATAAAGTACTTCATGCCGCCTCGAGTGACAAAGCTCTTGAAATCACAAGTATCTGAGTGAATCAGATCCAATAGGTTGGTGCTCCTTGTGACACTTGGAAATGGCTTTCTTGTCAGCTTTGCTTGCGTACAGACTTCACACTTATCAGGTTTGTTACCCCCACATTTCGGAAGTAATCCTAACTTCTCCATGCTAGACAGCTTTCTATAATTTACATATCCTAGCCTATTGTGCTATAATACAGAGGAGTAAGCATAAGAGGATACTTCATTTATAACTGAGTTGGGTATAATAGTACTGATCTTATACATGCCATCAGTAAGATATGCATTGCCAAAATATATTTTCTTAAAAGATAACATAACCTTTCCTCCTTGGAAATCCATCCTCATAACAGCGTCACACAGCAGGCTTCCAGAGACTAAGTTTTTTGGCAATTGAAGGAACATGTTTCACATCCTTCAATATGAGAGTCTTTCCTGAAGAAAGAGTCAGCACCACAGTCACAGTTCTAAGAACAGGAACAATATAATGATCAGCCATTGATACGTTCTCTTTGACAGCAACATAGGAAGAGAACAAATCTCTGTTGGAGCAGACATGACAGATAGCACATGTATCTAACTGCCAACCAGAGACTTTGCTGGGAGTTGTCACCTGAAATAGCATAGCCACACAATTATCAAGTTGATTAATATTGTGTACTGTTCTCTTCTTTGGTGCTTTGCAGTCTTTGGCAAAATGTCCTTACTTCCCACAATTGAAGCATTTGTCGTTCTTCTTGAAATCTTTCTTCTGAACATTCAGGTTCTTCGGATTATGATTATTCTTTTTGTTAAAAAACCTTTTTTTTCTTAGAAGAATTAGTACCCTTCTCAGAATTAGTAGCCACCATGTTAGCAGACGTCTTCTGCTTAGCTAGGAGCTCATTCTTCGTACGAGTCCGAATCTCGTCCTTGATCCGAATGAACCTCTTCAAATCAGATAAAGTCACTTGTCTTTTCCTTCTTCGGATGTCCGTGGAGAACGACATCCAAGATGGAGGAAGCTTATTGACAATTGCACCAGAAATGAAGGTTTGACAGAGACTGATCTTTTCATCCTTCAGCTTCATAACAAGCTTTTCGAGTTCTTTAACTTAAGGCAAAACCTCAATGTCATCTTCAAACTTGAAGTCCAGAAATTTGTCAATGAGGTGAGACTTGGAAAGCTTCTCCTCATCCTTGTATTGCTCCTTCAGAGCATTCCAAATTTTCTTTGTAGATGGCTTGTTGGTGTAAGCATCTGCCAGATGATCAACCAGACAGTTAAGGAGATAACTCCTGGAGCAATGATCATCTTTATCCCAAGAGGCTTCAGACTCTGAGTCTTCTTCAAAGTCAGGTTTCTCCTCAGAAACCATATAGTAGATTTTTAGGAGTTGCATCCCAAAAATAACTTTTCGACGCCATGCGTTAAAGTTAGATCCATCAAAGTTTTCTAACTTGAGACAGTCCACTCCAAGAGTCCTCGCAGGATCCATTAGTAGATCTGAAATATTGCTTTAAGATTGTTGGAAATTAAGGTTAAATCTGGAAATAAACAGTAAAAGATGATGTGCTGTTATTTTAAATTTTTTAATTAACTGCTGTGCGTTTGTGAAACGTTGTGCTTAAAGCAATATTTGGCCTACTCCGGTGTAAGGATTCCAAGGCTAAACTGCTTCTAGGAATAGCAGTACATTACTCTGGTGTGCACCAACCCAGTACTGTCAAGATCTCCTTGATCTATAAGACCTTTCGGTCAAGGCAAAAGATCTCCTCGATCTCAGAACCTTACGGTTCAAAACCTTTCGGTTTCAGGGTTCCTGCGGGCACAGTTTCCGTAGTAACAACACAACAACAACGTCAATCTGACGTTCGTATTCCAATCTCGTGTGGGTATTCCGACGTTAGTATTCTATACTGACGTTCGTATTCCACGCTCGCGAGAGAGTTTTCAACTTCAACCAAGAGCTGCCCAAGGGCGCTATTTATAGGCCTCTAAGACCAGCTCAAGA
The DNA here is from genome assembly GCA_022839385.1 of Asparagus kiusianus. NCBI lineage: Eukaryota > Viridiplantae > Streptophyta > Magnoliopsida > Asparagales > Asparagaceae > Asparagus > Asparagus kiusianus. Next base: position 17,584 of record BQKN01066741.1, on the reverse strand, counting down.
TTCATTAGCAATTAATGTGACCGTTACAATTCTTAATGATAATTAAGATTGTAACATCAATGCATTAAATTGCTCTTAATGCCGTTGTAACTGCTACATACAGTAACTGAATACGAGGCAATCCATGGACATGTTGCTATGAAACGCGAGGGTCACGTCTCAGCAAATCAGATGAACATTGTTTAACAAACGAACGTCGTCAAACAAGCGAACCTCGTATGGCAGACGAACCTCGTCGAATGAGTGAACATAGTCAAACAGGCGAACCTCGTATGACATACAAACCTCGTCGATCGAGTGAACCTCGTCAAACAGGCGAACCTCGTATGACAGACGAACCTCGTCGAACAAACGAACATCGTCAAACAGGCGAACCTCGTATGACAGATGAACCTCATCGAACGAGCCAACCTTATCAAACTACGAGAACGCTAGGGTCACCCTTGTGCGAATACGTAGCTCGTCCGCATGCTGCGAAGTAGCCTGCGAGGCAACCTTCGTGGCAGTCAACGTGGTGCCAAACAGCGCCACCTCGCCCTGATGCTTCCGTACGAAGTGCAAATGCGCCTAACAAAGCGTCACTTAGCGCCTCAGCCCAATTAGCCCCGATCCCCGGCCAATGGCCCACGGCCCACGAGAACTTATGAGGGATTAATTCAAATAAAACACTTCTCGACTTGCCGTTGGCAAGCCTCGAACAAGGACCTTTTGAAATACCAAAACATAAACTTTCCACTAAACTACTAAATATTTATGAAAAATACTTGTAGTTAATATATATATAGTTTGAAAACTCATTTTGGAAAGCAGCTTTGACCAAAAAATCCAATAAAAAGTAACTCTTACCTTACATCAAATAGGTCCATACGATCTCCGTTAAAACAAAAACACTCTTACCTTAAATTTAACTAGGATTAAATTTAAATGTCCTACTCTCCTAAGTTACCCTCTCTTGTCTTTTATCCTCCTCCTTATCTCTTTCTCCTCTTCTCTATCTCTAAAGTAGGAATAGTCAATAATGAAAGTTCATTGACAATAATCGGTTTCAACCAACAATAGCCTAGCAAGACCATCAAGCGATGGTCCGCTTTCAATTGATTGGGCCAATGGGTGATAGGAATGAAGAAGGAGAGAGTATAATGGAAAAATGGGAAATTTTTTAATGGTCTTTTTTAAGGTTAAAATATCATCTCAACTACAAATACCTTTTGGTGCCATCGACTTGAAAGATTTTGGGACTTTTCTCAAAACAACATCTTTTGGGACCTACCTCAAATTGTCCATGTTAAATCAAAAACAATATAAGCAATTAGTAAAGGTTAATAGTATACATTTTAGCAATGTAATGCACATGAATCGAATAATTTTAATAATTAGTTAATAGTAAACTCAGTTAATTATGAATTAACGTGAAATTAATAAGGATATACGCATCTCTTTTTTTAGTGTCAAAAATTCATAACTTCATTATCACAAATAGGGAAAAATTTTCCAGATAATCCAATTTTGTTCATAATTAATATCCTTTTACACCCACCACATATCTGAGGCAACAAACGACACCCATGATAAAATTACTATCACATAAAGCAAGAAGGAAAGGACAATAAAACCTACAGACCACAATAAAAACTCACAAAAACTGAACAACCTTCGCACGATAACAATTAATTGACAAAGACAACACCGAGTCAAACGAACAGGGGGGAAATAGCCACGCAGGAGGATAAAGCAGACAAGAGCAAACGCGGCGTGTGTGAAGAACTGCCGCTCCGATGATTATGCCCCTGCGGCTTTGCACGAAAGATGCCGAAGCCGGCTGCACCACGGCCGCCGCCACCGCTGGCGCCTCCTCTTCCTCCTCCGATGTGGTCCACCGCTCCTGCTCCATTATAAGGGGCGTACGTACACAACAAGTTTTGTCAAAAAAACTAAAAAGAAAATAAGCATTCAACAATTAGCCGACCTTGAATCTGGGCTCCTGCGGGCTCGGAGGCGGCCGTGCTCAGTATGAGCAGCAGGACAACAAGGTGAGGCAGCGGGGAGTTGGTCGCCATTGCGTGTAATTGATAAGGGGAAGCGGTAGGGAGTTCGTCGCCATTTGTGCAGATTTGAGGCTATATATAAAATGGGGTTTGGGAGGACGAAAGCTCGGACAGCTCACCTATGACAATATTCGGTACTGTTGACGAGCACGTGGTGGATCATATGGAGATATGATGAAAAATATATGACCAAACACCTACATATAGTTTACATACTAATCAGCAATAGACGATGAAATTAATTAACCTCGATGACAGAGACAATAGTGGAGTCCATCTAGATTTGTGGTAGCTTAAATGCTGATCCCTTTGACTCTCTGATCTTAGAGTGGGCCCGCGATCGCGATCGCAATCGCGCCCCCTCCTTTTGTGGTTGCTTGAGAATCGGCACAGAGAATCAAGACGTGTGCGTTGTACAGATCGCGCATCGTAAAGTGATGACGATTAAAATTCACGATAAACACGGCATGTTAGCTGCTCGTAACTGAACTCATCGATTGTTAAATAGGAAGAGAAAATAGGAGCAGCAGTATCCAACCACGAAGAGATGTAAAGCTCCTAAACGAACGGATCGAAAAAAAAAAAGGTGAATGATGCCTTCCTTTTCCGCGCGGCCACGTTGAGCCGGCTGAGTAAGGCTGCACTAACCGCGTAGTACGAAGATCCGTGTATTTTGATTCACTCCAATCAAATACACAACAAATTTCAATCCGATGAAATACGCAACAAATAGTCCTCAAAAAAACCCGCAACGGCTAACACATTGACCCATAAGCAAGGACGGGATTATCTCATTGTTGTTCGAGATCATCTCCGTTATAAATTACTAGACTGTAAGAAACACCTACAACTCACCAATAACCATCTTTCATTAGTAATATATTAATTAAATATTTATATAAAAAAAACCTCTTGATTATGGGAACCGTTGCATTAACCAATGACGCATCGTACGCTCATTCAAGATCTAACACAGAGCAACAAAACCTAACACTGTTACGCGTGATGTGCTCAGTGCGGAGCCTCGTTTACGTGACGAAAGGGCCGTGGTCCGAGGGCTATAAGATCATCACCCGAGTTTAATTATGGTAATGGAACAACAATCAACACAACCGAAGAACACAGAGAACATACATAAAATTTGATCCTCTTATGATTCAACCATCGTACACACAAAACGAAAGTTATTTTTGATTTACTAATACTCCTTACTACACTATATACATTATTCACTCATGACTCATGAACTAGAACAGAGCAGCAGGACTCAACACACACTAAAAGGACTAAACAAGTACTCCACCCAAAACCATCCTAACAAAGAACCAAAATCTCAATCAACCTCCTCAATCTTAGGCCCAGAACCGCCGCCGCCGGCGGCTGCTGCACCACCGCTGTTCATCCCTGCACTACCGGCTCCTCCACCACCCTGATACATCTTCGCGATTAACGGCCCGCAGACCTCCTCCAACTCCTTCTGCTTGTGCTCAAACTCCTCCACCTCCGCCAGCTGGTTCCCCTCCAGCCACCCGATCGCCTCCTCCACCGCCTTCTCGATCCTCTCCCGATCCCCTGCCCCGATCTTCTCCTTCACCTTGTCGTCCCTTATCGTGTTCCTCATGTTGTACGCATAGTTCTCCAGCGCATTCTTCGCTTCCACCTTCTTCTTCACCGCCTCGTCCTCCGACCTGTACTTCTCCGCCTCCTTCACCATCTTCTCGATCTCCTCCTTGCTCAGTCTCCCCTTGTCGTTTGTTATCGTGATCTTGTTCTTCACCCCTGCAGTCTTGTCCTCTGCAGAGACATTCAGAATCCCATTCGCGTCAATGTCGAAGGTTACGTTGATCTGTGGGACTCCTCTCGGCGCCGGAGGAATTCCGGTAAGCTCAAATTTGCCAAGTAAGTTGTTGTCCTTGGTCATCGGCCGCTCTCCTTCGTAGACCTGGATTAGGACGCCCGGCTGGTTATCGGCGTAAGTCGAGAATATCTGCTCTTTCTTCGTCGGAATCGTCGTGTTTCTCGGGATTAAGACAGTCATGACGCCGCCGGCGGTCTCAATGCCGAGGCTAAGAGGTGTTACATCGAGGAGGAGCAGATCTTGTACCTTCTGATCTCCTTCGCCGGTGAGGATCGCGGCTTGCACCGCTGCGCCATAGGCCACAGCCTCGTCGGGGTTGATTGCTTTACAGAGCTCTTTACCGTTGAAGAAATCTTGAAGCAATTGCTGCACTTTGGGGATTCGGGTCGAGCCCCCAACTAGTACTATCTCATGCACGCTGCTCTTGTCGATCTTAGCGTCCCTGAGGCATTTCTCGACCGGCTCCATACACTTCCTGAACAAATCCATGCACAACTCCTCGAACCTCGCTCGGGTGATCGTTGAGTAGAAATCGATCCCCTCGAACAGAGAATCGATCTCGACGGTCGTCTGCGTGGTCGAGGATAACGTCCTCTTCGCCCTCTCGCACGCCGTCCTCAGCCTCCGCAGCGCGCGCGCATTGCCGCTGATGTCCTTCTTATGCTTCCTTCTGAACTCCGCCACGAAGTGGTTCACTAGCCTGTTGTCGAAATCCTCGCCCCCGAGGTGGGTGTCTCCGGCGGTGGATTTAACCTCGAAAATCCCCTCTTCGATAGTCAACAGCGAAACGTCAAAAGTCCCGCCGCCGAGGTCGAAGATCAGCACGTTCCGCTCGCCAGCGCGCGCGGCCTTCTTGTCGAGCCCGTAGGCGATAGCGGCCGCCGTGGGCTCATTGATCATGCGGAGCACGTTAAGGCCGGCGATAACCCCGGCATCCTTCGTCGCCTGCCGCTGCGAGTCGTTGAAGTAGGCCGGAACGGTGATCACCGCGTCCCTCACCGTATGCCCCAGGAACGCCTCGGCCACCTCCCTCATCTTCGTCAGGACCATCGACGAGATCTCCTCAGGCGAGAACTTCTTCTCCTCACCCTTGTAGGTGACGACGATGAGGGGCTTTTCTCCCGGGCCGGCCACGACCTTGAAGGGCCAGAGCTTCATGTCGGCCTGGACGGAGGGGTCGGAGAATCGTCGGCCGATGAGCCGCTTGGCGTCGAAGACGGTGTTGTTCGGGTTCATGGCGACCTGGTTCTTGGCGGCGTCGCCGATGAGCCGCTCGGTGTCGGTGAAGGCGACGTAGGACGGGGTGGTGCGGTTGCCCTGGTCATTGGCGATGATCTCGACCCGGTCGTTCATCCAGACCCCCACGCAGCTGTACGTGGTGCCGAGGTCGATGCCGACGGCTTTGCCACCTTTGGCTGACATGTTAATTTGGGAGAGTTTCGATCGCTCTCGGTCGTTTCTCTTCTTCGCGGGTTTAGTGATTTCGTGGTGAGTCTTCGGTGGGGGGCGGAATTTATAGAGCTAGGCTTCGAGAGAGCGAGAGAGCGGGAGAAAATTCGAGATTAATTATAGGATGGGGTTTTGGGGTGGGGGTTCTCGAAGTCCCTGGGTCCGTCTTGAGTGGGGATCGGATCGAGGAGGTCGAGACAGCTGCGGGGTTTTGAGGTGGGCCGCGTGGACGTGGCCTTCTTTGTGGGTCGGCGGATTTGGGGTACGCGAATCGACTAGAGACATCGAGAGAGAGAGA
>BQKN01066740.1:0-12789 GCA_022839385.1 Asparagus kiusianus | reverse complement strand
TTGTATGAGGAGTTTGGATATTCAAGTAGTGATGAAGTCCTTTTGTATGTATTCATATTGTAGTAAATGTTTATGCATTTCATGTTTATTATAGTTCTCATTTCTGTCTCATATACCTGCTTAATCATATTTAACATGCCATACTGTATTCATGATCCGTTGATGTGTTGAGAACCTTAGTAGTTCATGACTTAGTAGCATTGTGCGTCATGAACAAACCTAGTGACATGTGTGGGTGTGTTGACCGAGTTTAGGTGGTGAACCCGAGTTATAGTGTGGATTATGATTGTTGACTTAGAAAAGCGAGAAGAGTTGGGATAGGGAATCATTGGTTCAGGTGATGGGATGAGATTGTTGATGTATTTTCCAGGCTCGCGCCAGCGCCTTGTGTCAGCCTGGGGTGGGTCTGAGGTATCGTGATATGAGATTATTAATTATTTTCCAAACTCACACCAGTGCCTTGTGTCGGCCTGGGGTGGGTCTGAGGAGCAGTGATATTGTGATTGTTGAGTATTTGAGATGAGTGATGGGATGGTTAGTGTAGGTGTAAATTTCTGATTTTCCCGGGAATGGGGGATTTTGTTTGTATTGATAAGAAAACTTATTACAAACTAAATCAATCTGAATTACAACAGAAGCAGAGGGAAGGCCCTCTTTGTTTAATCGTGGGGACTTTAAGGTAGCTACGGGATTCTTCGCTCGGTGCTCGTGCCGAGTCTGCTTCCCTTGGATGGTTCGACCGAGGTTGTTGGAGAGCTTCAGTACTCAGTAGAAGCTCAAGGTGAGGGAGTTCGTCTCTTCTGACTCGCCGGCGATCGGGGCTCGGAGCTAGGAGATGGCGTTGTAATGCAAGGGTATGCAGAAAGCTTCTTCCTCTCTTGATTGATCAATCGATCGATCCCCTTCCAAGTTGCTGAAAGAAGCCTTTTAATAGGAGAGAGAGAGACAGTTCGGATGTCCCTGGAATTATGGGATGTGACCATACATTGTTCAGAGATATTCTGCTGTTTCTCTGCACTGCCAGCGGTCATTCGAGGAGCCGCATGTTGCGTCACGTCATGTAGGAGTGGGAAAGCCCCTCCTCGTAGCCGTGACGGCGGTTGCCAGATGCTTGAGTGAATCTGACCAACTCAGCGAGCGCCGACGGCTCTTGCTCTCGGTTAGGACGAGTGAAGTAAGCAGCATTTATGAGGGTGCAGGCCGATCTGGCAGCTGTCTGCTCACCTGCGCTGTGAGCCACCGAGAGGCCATTTGACGGTCCTGGGGTCCTGTGCCTTCTCTCCTCTCCCTGTGTCTTGGCAGAGGTTGGAGAATGGACGTCGCACGTCTGAGTGAGCTCCAGATAGCTTGCGGCGCGCCGACGGCTTCGATTTTCCATTCCGATGGGTGAGATGACCTGCATTTATGAGGGTGCAGGCCGATCTGGCGCCTGTCTTGCTCGCTTGAATTGCGGGCGGCCGTCTGACGAATCTGGAGTGCTGCGCTCCCTCCCCACGCATCGCGGGAAATAGGGAAGGCTTGTCCCTGGAAATCCGATTTTCGACTTACGTAGGTAGACGTGGTCCTCTGTGGGCGGGTTTGGTATACGAGGGTGGACTTGAGCCCCTGCGAGCGGATGAAGGCGAATTCATACCCCCGTGAGCGGACTTGGCTCACGAGGGCGGATTTGAACATCTGCGGGCGGATTTGGCTCATGAGGGCGGATCCACTTCCATGCGACTTGGTGTGTGGGGGCCTAGGTGTGCCGTCGAATCCGTCTTATGGCTACACTCCATTCTTCATCTACGTGGATAGTCTCGATTTATGTGCGAATTTGTTTGCTAGTCCGCCGCGGTAATTTTTACCGTCTACAGTTAGTTACATGACCTTGATTCTTGGCTAAGTATGATTCCTGTGAGATGTAGGCCAGTTGTACTTCTTTCCATACATAGATCGGGGTTAATATTTAATTATTTACAATTCGAGACATATGGTATATACATGAGGGTTTCCTTGTTTGGATTATTTCGCTCGACGTACTACGTCTCTTATTGTAGATTTTTAAGTATTAATTCCATCTATTGTATGACATTGTTGCTTGGATGATTTCTGATCGCTACCTGCATGATCTTGTTACTTGGTTGATATTTAGATTTTTCTGATTATTAGTACTCCAGTTGCACACCTCTATCGTTATTACTATCATCATATGATCTATTTCTATTTCTGTTATCGCATTGACCACGCATATGTTATTATTACTGTTACTGTATTTGTTCCTGGCTTGGGGGATCTTGCCTTGTGTTATACACGCTGACGTACTCCTATTTTCTGGGTGTACGTCAGATTTAGGAGATGAACAGCCTCAGTACGGGATAGTATAGGAGGCAGAGGATTCGCAGTAGGAGTGCCTTGCAAACGGAGTAGAAGACAAGCTAAAGCGTAGTAGTTTTCTTCTGTAGTAGCTGATGAACACTAGAACTCTTTTACCGTACTTTTCTTTAGTTGATGTTGGATTTAGTATTTTAACAGTATTTTCTTTATGGACTATGTATTTCTTATTTCCTAGTTGGACTAGTTTGTAATAAGGGTATGTTGGACCCATATTTTCATGTCTGGGATGATTTACTGTTGATGATATGTCTATTTCTTATTCTGGATTGTCATTATATTCTTGCTATGTGTGATCGGGGACCTGTGACTTCGTATTGTATTTATTTCTAGACGCTTAGCATATTGGATTGAGAAGAAAAGAAAAAGAGAAAAAAAATGGTAGTGTATATGTCTTCTCAATCTAATACGTCGCGGGCTTGTTCACGTTCCGGTTCCCGTGTATTTTGGGAAGCGGGGCGTGACATTAATAATAAGGAGTTATTGTTAAATAAAGGATAAATTTAATTATAGAATTAAATATAACTTTAATTAGTGGATTATAAATAGGAGTGGTTTTTCTATTAGAAACTCGAATCCTATTCCACTTTCTCTATATATACGTAAAAGTGTTACTACTTTCTCTCCTATCATCTTCAACCTAGCAGTTGATTTCTAAGGATCCAGATCTTTGCTCGGGTGGATCAACTAGAGGAGTTTTCAAGTGAGACTCTCAATCTCTCCATTAGAGAAGGCTTTGAACACGCATCAAGAGGTAATTGTTTTTCCTAATTCTTAATCCAATTGATTTATGCAACAGATCCTTCGTTTAGATGTTAAGAAAATGTTTCCTGTATTTCCGCTTAGAGCATCTAAAAACCCATTAGCCCCCACCCCTTTGGAGCTCCTAAGTGCTCCACAAATTTGTGGAGCTCTTAGGAGCTCCATGGTGGATCCACCGCCAACTAGGACTTAGGAGTCTCCTTGGGAGCTTGTTGGAGCATGTTGGGAATTTTTCCTTGCCACATCACCCTTAGGAGCCTCCTTGGGAGGCTGTTGCACTTGCTCTTAAAGGCATAAATCTCATGGTCTGATGTAATTGCTCACAGCTTTCTATGTTATTGCTGTTGTTAAGGAACATTTATTATTTTCAATAACTGCATAAAAAAGGGGACACTTTGATGTGTAAATTTATCACATTATAGTATATGTTTACTGAGAACATTTTTAAAATTGAAGGGTTTATATGCATAAAAATGTATGTATATCTTGTAAAGTTGCGAGCTCGCGAGGTTTTATTCATGGAGCTTGGGGACATGATTTATTGTTGAAGCCTTGCGGAGTCACAAGGCATATGGCAAATTACTGTGTTCTATAAAAAAAAAATTTAGTTTCGTTTACCCTTTTTTCACTCTCCATATTTTTAGTATTGCTATCTCGCCCCCTCACATTTTGCATTTTGATTAGAAACTCCTGACCTTTTAAAATTTTAAAACTCGTTCATGTTTTATTTATTTATTTTAATTAGACTTGGTTTTTTCTCTTTTTGCAATACTTCTTAAGCTAGAGGTGGCAATTGAGTCAAATTACTCCGTAATTAAGTTGATCTTATACTAAAACTAAGAGTTAGCTTATTAGACAGGTACAGCTAGTTAATTCTACCTAATAATGAATTACTCATGTAATACAAAGAGAATTGGAATTGAGCGTCTACCGGAAACGAAGGTAGGCGACATTTTTTTTTTTTGAACATACTGATGGCATTACATTACATTTTCTATGAACTTGATAATGAATTTGCATGTGTAAGCATATTATCAAATCATACATACACCCTTTAAAAAGAGAGAGTTAAAGGAAAAACTTTGAGAATCGGCTAAATCTTGTTTCGCTCCTCTCAAATGCACATATCGTATTGTAAGGTCTGGTACTTTGTGAGCAATTATGTTTCAAACATGATAAACATTGTAACACCTATGAAGCACACTATCTTCTAGTTTTTTACACTAAAAAAATTACACCTAATTATTAAATGTCGGTTATTAACACTCGTTTTTATTACTTTATATTCAACATATACGATAAGCTACTTGTTCCTTTACACTGGGAAGCCTTAAATATGTATGCTGTTAATTTTCTTCATCGTAATATTCTCTCGATCGTAATGATAGCGTGGTTGTGTGTAATATGGTTTTTTTGAAACTATATATACCATCAGATAAATTGACAAGAGTTTTGCTATAGGGACCCAAATTAATATGAGGCCAACAGGGGGAACAGATGAGGTGTTTCACTTCTATTGCATAATGAGTTGACCATCATTAAGGGGAAACATGTGAGGTGTCCCCCTCCTATTGCATAATGAGCTGACCATCATTAATAATGATCAGCTCATTATGCAATAGGAAGGGGACACATCATTTGTCCCCCTGTTGATCCCATATTTTCGGTCCATGTAGCAAAATTCATGGAGAAGTAATTACATGAAACCATCAAAGTGTGCTTTGAGAGAGAGGCGTTAGTTAGGATAGAAAAGTACATATTTTGGAACTAGATGCATAAGAAAATGACAAGTCACATGTTGACAATTAAAATTAATTAATGATGATCCCTCTCATTTATAATATGGGAAAAATGCTTCCAGCCCCAAAAAGCTAAGAAAACGTGTTTCCCACCCCCCAAAACTTTATCAACGGGTGTTTTGCTCTAAAAAATAAAGATTTTGTTCTCTGAGCCCCCAAAACACAAAACCCAAGAGATTAAAATATGTGAAGACCATAATACCCTTCTCTCTCTCTCTCTCTCTCTCTCTCTCTCTCTCTCTCCTCTCTCTCTCTCTTTTATCATGATGTACTAAGATGATAGTTAAAATGATTGATGAGGATTATTTTATTATTTTTGTTTTTTATTATTTTTATTGTTTGTATTGGGAGATTGTTAAAGTTACGGATTAATTGTTAAGATTACGGGTCAATTGTTAAGGTTACGGGTCAATTGTTAATGTTATGGATCCTCTCTCTCTCTCTATCATGATGTTACTATGATAATATTGAAATGATTGAAGGGGATTGTTATTTTATTATTTTTGTTTTTTATTATTTTCGTATTTTTAGAATATTCGTCGTTAAGGATAATGGTTGGTTGTAAAGGTTATGTATTGATTGTTAAGGTTACGAGTTGGTTGTTAAGGTTACTGGTTTTTTGTTAAGATCATGAGTTTGTTGTGTAGGTTATGGGTTTCATTATTAATGTTACGGGTCAATTGTTAAGGTTACGGGTTTAATTGTTAAGGTTACGAGTCAATTATTAAGGTTACAGAAATTGTTAAGGTTACGGGTTTAATTGTTAAGGTTACAGGTCAATTATTAAGGTTACGGATTTAATTATTACGGCTACGGGTTTAATTGTTAAGGTTACGAGTTTAATTGTTAAGGTTACGGTTTAATTGTTAAGGTTACGTTTTTAATTGTTAAGGTTACGGGTTAATTGTTAAGGTTACGGGTCAATTGTTAAGGTTACGGGTTTAATTGTTAAGGTTACGGGTCAATTGTTAAGGTTACAGGTCAATTATTAAGGTTAAAGATTTAATTGTTAAGGTTACGGGTTTAATTGTTAAGGTTACGGGTCAATTATTAAGGTTATGGATCTCTCTCTCTCACTCGTAACCTTAACAATTAAACCCGTAACCTTAACAATTAAACACGTAACCTTAACAATTAAACCCGTAACCTTAACAATTAACCCGTAACCTACACAACAAACTCATAACCTTAACAACTAACCCGTAACCTTAACAACCAACCCGTAACCTTCACAACAAATGCATAACCTTTACAACCAACCAACTCGTAACCTTCACAACCAATGCATAACCTTTACAACCAACCATTATCCTTAACAATTAACAATTAAACACGTAAGCTTAACAATTAAGCTTGTAACCTTAACAACAAACTCGTAACCTACATAACAAACCCATAACCTTAACAACAAACATGTAACCTTAACAACCAACCCGTAATCTTAACAATCAATGCATAATCTTTACAACCAATCATTATCCTTAACGATGAATATTCTAAAAATACGAAAAAAATAAAAAATAAAAATAATAAAATAATAATCCTCTTCAATCATTTCAATATCATCACAATAACATCATGATAAAGAGAGAGAGAGAGAGAGAGAGAGGATCCATAATCTTAACAATTGACCCGTAACCTTAACAATTAACTCGTAACATTAACAATCGCCCAATACAAACAACGAAAATAATAAAAAACGAAAATAATAAAATAATTCTCATCAATCATTTCAACTATCATCTCAGTACATCATGATAAAGAGAGAGAGAGAGAATGATATTATGGTCTTCACATATTTTAATCTCTTGGGTTTTGTGTTTTGGGGGCTCAGAAAATAAAATCTTTATTTTTGGGGCAAAACACCCGTTGAAAAAGTTTTAAGGGTGGAAAACATGTTTTCTTGGCTTTTAGGGGCTGGAAGCATTTTTCCCTTATAATATCTGTCACGTCTCAGCTAAGTTACCAAAGCACTAATCAGTCCAGGTGCTGGGAATAATATGATGTTAATTAATAGTTTTAAGTATTGATGAGGGGGCCTGTCCGATTGAGTTATGATAGAACAAATACAAGAGAACTTTCAACGTGCATCGTTAAACGCTTCACGTTCTGCCATTAATAAGGCGTGCATATAACCAGGAACCTATTTAATTATTGTATAATAAGTCCACAAATATTTGCGCAGAGAAAGCAATAAACTTCAGTGGAAATATGTATTTGTGTTGTATATATGTGTTTCACAGTACTCAACTGAGATACTATCTATGAATTTTTGCGGATTATTGCTCTCCCTGACTCACTCAAGTATAATATATGACTCACTCGGGCGGACTGAACCCACTTGGCTACGTCGTATCCCTTGGCCAAAGAGTGGTTGCGTCCACTCATGGGTATGGACTCAAAGCCAACTAAGAGTAAATGGGAATTGAGTCAAGTGAAAATGTAACGAAGAAATGAAATGGAATAAATGTTCGTATGAAATGCTCTTCTCCGTTTTTATGTATCAATGCGATTAGAGAATGAAGTGAGAATGACAATCTTTTTATTTTTGGTATGGATAGTTAATAAACAAAGGCATATTTTGGAATTTATTTTAACTTTTTCATTCCCACCTTAGGGCCCGTTTGGATAATGGAAGTATTAGAAGTAAGAAGTAGGTTATAGAAGTAACTTTCAAAGCTATGAAGTAGGAAGTAGTGGAAATAGCATTTTTTTGTTTGTTTCATATATTTTTAAAAGTAATGGAAGTAGAATTTCTTCCTCTTCATTTACTTTTTTTTGTTTGGATAACATTTGAAAATATTATTAGGAAGTAATTTTATCAATGAAAAGTTGTTAGAAGTAACTAATAAAAGAAATATTAATAAAAAATTATTTATGTCATAATTAATATGCATTTCAACTACTTCCGAGCTACTTCTCAGTATTGAGGATTGGAAAAATATTTTGGAAGTAAGGATAACACGTAGTCGCCGCATAAGCATTTAGGGAAGTATTAGAAGTAGGTTTTTCAGAGAATCAAACACACTTTTTTGCTTGAAAGTAGCAGAAGTAGCATCTACTTCTTTTACTTCAGCTACTTCACAATTACTTCCGTGCAAACAAACAGGCCCTTAGTGAAAATGACCATTCCCTAACAACTCATGTTAGAAAAATTATAAAGAATACATAAATTCTGAGGCGCGAAACACTTTCCTTAAAGAAATCTTTGCCCCACTTGATATTCAAAATTATTTTGGGTTAATGTAAATTTTCTTTTCAAGATACAACAAAAAATAAAAATTCCAGCAAGCAAATCTGAAAATTTTTACTAATTCGTTGTGAAACAAATTTGTAGTATTGCAGATTTTTTTTTTTGACAGAAAAGTTTTGAAAAGAAGTGTAGTAAAGATATCTGAAATCATAAACTATTTATAGGTTTGAAAATGTGCTTCCAACAGTCATAACTTTTCAAAACACCCTTTAGAATAAACAGACACTTTTCAACAGTCACTTGTCTATACATATTTTCAAAAATTCAAAATAACATTAAAAATAATGTACTCAAAATATATATATATTAAAAAGTTAGAATATTTAAGCGGTAGCGGCAAACATGGAAAGTGCGTCGTCAAAATCGCGTATTGTTCGCGCTACTTGCACGCGTGTTTAGAAGCATATACTTTGATCCATTTATCAAAGCCCAATAATCACTAAATGGTTTTAGAACTCTAAAAGAATGCTCAAATATCTGATGTGGGGCTATCTTGTTTTTACAAACAAATACTAACAATCCCCCACTTTGTTTGGAAAAACAAAATTTTTAAATATTATTTTATTTAAAAATAATCTGCAATATGTACAAAATGAGATAAGTATACATATGTAGAGGCATCTTTTGATTTAAACCTTTACTTAGTACAAACACTTCAAACTTCAATCAAAGTTATTAGTTGCCTTAACATTAAACTAATTGCTCTTTGTGATAGAACCAGAGAATGTTGTAAATATACTAATCTCTTATTTCAATGAGAATTAATATATTAACACTGTTATGGCCTTGTGCTTATTCACGGTTCATAAACTCTTTAAAGATCAAACATTTAGCTCTTTTAAGAAGCGGCACCACTTCTAAGTTCATATAGGTGAAACGTCTATAATGTGTCATCCATTACTTTAAGCACACATCATTTATGTATGAGACCTTCATTAAGAGCATAACTCACACTCTTATTCCGTAAAGGACGATATTGACATTATCTTTTAGGGCTTAATGTGTCAATATCAATCAATCACTTTCAGAAACTTGTTATTACCCATTTAAACCTTTTAACCAGTGCAATTCTAGTAAATGGTCGGGTTACCATTCCTGGTGATCTTAAATATAAGGTTTCAACCCCATTTTACTTGATGTCATCTTTACTACCTCTCTTGCTAGAGGTTTTGTAAATGAACCAACCAAGTTTTTATTTGTCTTAACATAGACAATTGTTATGACACTAACTTGTACCAAGTGTCTCACATATTCATGTCTTAGACTTATGTGTCTAGACTTACCATTATATGTACTATTATAAGCCCTTTGACAAAATGGCTTGACTATCATAATGGATAGAAATAGAAGGCGTTGGACTAGCCATAACTTAATATCTAGTAGCAAGTTTCTAATACATTCAGCCTCTTTACCAGTTGCTGCTAAAACAATAATTCAGATTCCTTGGTGGAGTGTGAGATACATGTTTGTTTCTTGCTCACCTAAGAAATTGCTCCTCCACCAAGTGTAAAAACCATTCCAGAAGTGGATTGGTTCTCTCCAACACTAGTTATCCAACTTGCATCGGTGTATCTCTTTAATACAGCCAGATAATCGTTATGAAACAAACAAAGATTTTTTGTTTTCTTTAAATATCCAAAAATCCTAGAAATGCTTTTCCAATGTTCTACACTTGGATTACTAGTGTATCTACTTGATTTGACAAATGCAATATCAGGTCTAGTACAATGCATGGCATACATTAATGAACTAATTGCACTAACATACTCAAGCTGTGCTACAGCTCTACCAGAATTGGCAATCAATTTGATACTGGGATCAAATGAAGTGTTAACTTCTTTAAAACCAAGATGATTAAATTTATTTAATATCTTTTCAATATAGTGTGATTGGCTTAAAGAAAACACCCCCACTATGCTTTCTAAGTTTAATCCCTAAAATAGTATCTGCATCTCCTAACTCTAAACATAAAAGATAGATACTCTTTTGTCTCATTTATGCCAATCGTGTTAGTACCGAATATTAACATGTCATCGACATACAAGAAAACAAGTACACCATATTTATTAGTGAATTTAGAATAAATACACTTATCAGCACTATTTTGTTTGAAACCATAATACAAAATAACAGAATCAAACTTTTCATGCCACCGTTTTGGTGCTTGTTTAAGACTATAAAGAGATTTAATTAGTTTATATACTTCTTTTTCATTTCCTGGAAGAATAAAATCTTTCGGTTATTCCATGTAAACCTCCTCATTTAAATCTCTATTTAAAATCCAATCTTAACATCCATTTAACGAACAAACGACTTATGTATAGATGCCAAAGCAATAAGAATTCTAATAGATGTTATGTGCGCGACAGGTGCATATGTATCAAAGCAATCTCTGTCTTCTTTTGTCTAAACCCTTTGACGACTAATCTAGCCTTAAAAGCTTGAACAGAACCATCAGAATGATATTTTCTTTTAAAAACCCATTTACATCATATTGGTTTTGATCCTTGAGGTAAGTCTACTAAAATCCAAGTACTATTACCCATTATAGAATCCATTTCATCATTAACAGCTTCTTTCCAAAATGAAGCATCTCTAGATGACATTGCTTCTATAAAGGTTTTAAGATCATCATCTGGATTAAAACTTATAGGATGTTTATTTAAAACATTATTATTCCTACCACCTTCAACAAGAAAAATAATTTGTTTAGGAGAAATAAAATTTGAAGGTAAATATTTCTCTTTTCTTGTCTAGTACATCTTCTTGGTTCTGAAATTTCTTTAGATGTATTAGTTTCCCTAGCATGAAAATAAAAAATAGGAATATTATTATAGTTAAGCAGAATAGAAACATTTTTAACATTTTTAGAATCCGTAGAAAACTTATTTTTAAAGAATTCAACATCTCTAGATTCAACAATAGTATTAGAAGATAAATCAAGTAGTCTATATGTTTTACTATTTTCAGCATATCCAACAAAGACACTTTTAATGGCTCTAGGTCCAAGTTTTGTTTTTTTTAAGATCAGAAACTCTATAATAAGCCAAACACCCCCACACTTTAAAATATGACAGATTAGGTTTTCTACCTTTCCATGATTCATAAGGGCTTATATCTGACTTTTTAGAGGGAATCCTATATGTATATAACATGTTGTGTAAAGTGCTTCTCCCCATAAATTTAACAGTAACTTAGCATTATTAAGCATATAATTTATCATTTCTTATAAAGTTCTATTCTCTCTTTCGGCTAATCCATTCTGTTGGGGAGTATAAGGTGTTGTGCATTGATGAATAATGCCATGTTCTTCACAAAAAGCATTAAAATTATCAGAAAAGTATTCACCACCTCTATCAGAATGTAACACTTTAATTTTCTTTTCAAGTTGATTTTCAACTTCTGTTTTGTATTTTTTAAACATGTCAATAGCTTCATCTTTTGTTCTTAAAAGATAAACATACATATATCTATTGCAATCATCAACAAAAGTGATAAAATATATTTTTCCTCCTCTAATTAACATACCATTTAATTCACATATATCAAAATGTATTAAATCTAAAATTTTAGAATCTTTACAAGAACACTTGGAAAAGATTTCTTTATTAATTTAGACTTAGCACAGATTTCACATTTATCATATTCACCATTAAATTTAATCAAGTCTAATTTTCTTATATTTTCAAATAGCGAAAATTTAACTGTGCTAAGTGATCATGCCATAAATAAGAAGTTTCAACAATATAAGCAGAAGACATAACTTTATTATTAATACTGAGTTGATACATTCCATCACAAAAGTAGCCCTTTCCCACAAACATCCCTCTCTTAGACATGTTTACATTATTTAACTCAAAAGTGACGCGAAATCCTTTCTTACAAAGAAGATCAACAGAAACCAAGTTCTTTCTAATTTCGGGTACGCATAAGAGTCAATTTCTTTCCAGAAGTAAAATCTATTTCAAGAGTCTCCTTTCCAACAACTTTTTCACAAGCATTGTTCCCCATTTGCACTTCTGTAATTTTTGAAGTTTCTTCAAATCCTTTAAACATGAATTTGTCCTTGCAAACATGGATTGTTGCACCAAAAGCAAACCACCATCCAAACTTAACAGAAGTCATATTGATTTCAGAAATCATAGAGACCAGATTCTCTTCTATCATATTTGCAGAAGTCTTTGATTTTGCATTATTTTTTTCTGTGACGACATTCTTTAGCAAAATGTCCAAGCTTACCGCAAATAAAACATGACCCCTTTTTCTGAAATTTTTCTTTTCAAAGTGTTGTCCACTTTTCTTTACTTGAAGATTTCCATTTTTCATAGAAGATTCGTTCTTTTCCACTATATGAACCTTAGAATCACTTTGGACAGAATTTTTCGAATCATGTAAGCATGACACCTCTTCAATTCGAAGATTTTTCTGAAGTTGTTCTAAAGAGGTACCCTTAGTTTTATGCATTAGTTTCTTCGAGTAATCTTTCCAAGATGCGGGTAGTTTTGTAATAATTACAGCAACTCAAAAAGATTCTGGAAGAACTACTTTGAGAACATGAATCTTATTAACCAGAACCTCAAATTCATGAACTTGCTCTAGGACAGA
>BQKN01066736.1:0-12520 GCA_022839385.1 Asparagus kiusianus | reverse complement strand
AAAGATATTTATAATATATATTAATTATCTTTGTTCACTCATATTCATACTTGAAAGTTGTCAAAATCAACGGGGTCTTACAGTGCCATCACGGGAAGTTGAGGAACCATCACCAAAGTTGAAGACTATAGCTCTCAAAGAAGCTAGTGACAACTCCTCCTCGTCATCGGATAGTGAAGTTGATTTTTCTAGAGAAGTGGCTCATCTCTCTAGAAGAATCTCTAGACTTATAAAAATGAACAAGAAATTTAATCCCCGATCTAACAACAAGTTTTCCTCTCGTGTAGGTAAATGTTTTGAGTGCAATGAACCGGGTCACATCGCTAAGGATTGCCCCAAGCTCAAGGAGAAGTACATGAAGTACAAGAAGAAGAAGGCTATGTATGCCGGATGGGAAGAATCCGAACCAAGTGATTCGGATAGTGATGATGAGGGAGCTAAACTTGCTCTTCATGACCCAAATGTTTGTTTCATGGCAAATAAACATGAGGTAATATCCGAGGCCGAAAGTGAATCTTTCTATATGCAATGTGACATAGCTATGGCTTTAGAAGAGTTGAACTTTGATTTTAAGAGAATGTCTAAAGAATACTCTTCTTTTAAAAAATTGCATGCCTCTTGTGATATTAAGCTAGAACAACTAACTACCTCTCTTTCTTTAAAAGATGAATTGCTAGGAGATCTCGATTTCGAGAATAAGCAATTAAGATCAAAGATTGAAAGACTAGAGATTGAGAGTGGTAGGACTAGACCCACTCATGTTTATGCTAATTATCATCATGGTAGAAATAGGTTTTATGGCTCTCACACTCATGCATACAAAAGAAATTTTGTGTGCACATATTGTATGAGACATGGACATATTTCTACTCATTGTAGAATCAAAGATAACCATGATTTTTATGGAATGATATGGGTACCCAAAGGTACCAAGACTACTAACCACCAAGGACCCAAGACATGGGTACCTAAACCTACTACACCTTCATCTTCATCTTTTGTAGGGAACGTCACGGCAACGACGTAAGGAGATGTGGTACCTTGATAGTGGTTGCTCACATCATATGACGGGCAACAAAGATTTATTCGCAACCCTATCAAGGATTAAAGGAGGCAATGTCTCCTTTGGTGGTGGTGAGAAAGGTAAAATCATTGGTATCGGTTCTATTGGTAAGAAACCCTCACCCATTATTGAAGATGTTTATTTAGTAAATGGTTTGAATCATAATCTTCTTAGCATTAGCCAATTAAGTGACAAATGTTTTGAAATTTCTTTTAAACCGGATAAATGCATCATTAGTATGAATGAGAAAATTGTTTTTATTGCTAATCGCAAATCTAATGTGTATATTTTTGAGATGAATGAATTAGTGAATCAAGATGTGAAATGTCTTGCGGCAATTGATGAAAACCCTTGGATTTGGCACAAGAGACTTGGACATGCAAATATGGAGTTAATATCAAAATTGTCCAAGAAAAATCTTGTAAAAGGGCTACCTAGCTTGCACTTCATCAAAGATATAATTTGTGAGGATTGTGCCAAAGGTAAACAAACAAAATCTTCTTTCAAATCCATCCATGAGGTATCGACTTCTAAACCTTTGCAATTACTTCATCTTGATTTGTTTGGTCCTATGCGTGTTACCTCTCTTGGAGGCAAACACTATGTTTTTGTGATTATTGATGATTTTTCTCGTTTTACATGGATAATTTTTCTTGCTAAGAAAAACGATTGTTTTGAAGAATTTACAAATCATATCAAAAGAATTGAAAATGAAAAAGATTTGAAAGTTGTCAAAATAAGAAGTGATCATGGTGGTGGATTTCAAAATGAATTTTTCTATGACTTTTGTGCTCATCATGGTATAACTCATATGTTTTCCGCTCCTAGAACACCACAATAAAATGGTGTTGTTGAACGGAAAAATCGTACCATACAAGAGATGGCACGCACTATGCTTAACTCTTTTGACTTGCTAAAATATTTTTGGGCGGAAGCTGTCAATACGGCTTGCCATGTTTTAAATCGTGTTTTGATTAGACCCAAGCTAAAGAAAACTCCTTATGAACTTTATTATGGAAAAACTCCTTTTATTGGTTATTTTCGTATCTTTGGTTGCAAATGTTTTATTCTAAATACAAAAGATCACCATGATAAATTTGATTCTAAAATTGATGTTGGTATTTTCTTGGGTTATGCACCTCGAAGTAAGGCTTATAGGGTCTTCAATAAACAAAGCCTCGTTGTTGAAGAATCTATAAACGTTACTTTTGATGAGACTAATGTTGGCTCTCAAGTTGTTTTACCTAGGCAAGATGATGATGATGATATTGAGGGAGGATTGGACTTCTTGCAAATCAATGATACTCCCTCTATAGAAGCTCAAAAGGATGTGGATAGCTCCAATATTCATGAACAAGTTGAACAACCTAAAGCTTGGAAATTCTCATCACATCACCCAAAGGAACAAATTATTGGGAGCCCTTCAAAAGGAGTTATTACTCGCTCAAAAGCTTTGAGTGAGTGTGGTAATGTTGCTTTCTTATCTCATCTAGAACCTAAAAAGATTAATGATGCTTTAAATGATGAATTTTAGGTTTTGGCTATGCATGAAGAATTGAACAATTTTAAAAGAAATGAAGTTTGGAAGTTAGTTCCTAGACCTAACAATGCTAGTGTTATTGGTACAAAATGGGTTTTTAGAAACAAACTTGATGAACATGGCATTGTTACTAGGAATAAAGCCCGTTTAGTTGCCCAAGGATACAATCAAGAGGAGGGCATAGACTATGATGAAACCTTTGCACCAGTTACAAGGTTGGAATCTATTAGGATGTTTTTGGCTTTTGCTAGCTTTAAAAATTTCAAACTATTTTAAATGGATGTTAAAAGTGCCTTCTTAAATGGTTTTATAGAAGAGGAAGTGTATGTTGAGCAACCCCCCGGTTTTATAGATCATGTTTTTCCTAATCATGTTTACCGGGTACAAAAAGCTTTATATGGTTTGAAACAAGCTCCTAGAGCTTGGTATGCTCGCCTCTCTAGTTTTCTTGTTAAAAATGGTTTTTCAAAAGGAACAATTGATAACACTCTTTTTGTGAGATAAAGGAAAAATGATTTCATTTTAGTTCAAATATATGTGGATGACATTATTTTCGGTGCTACTAATGAATCCTTGTGCAAGGAATTTTCTAAAGTTATGCAGGATCACTTTGAGACGAGTATGATGGGAGAGCTTACATTCTTTCTCGGGCTCCAAGTCAAGCAAACTAAGGATGGGATCTTTATTTCACAAAGCAAGTATGCGAAGGAATTGGTGAAGAAATTCAATTTGAAGAATTATAAGCATGCGCCTACTCCCATGAGCACTAGTGTTAAACTTGATGCGGATGAAAATGGTGAAGACGTGGACCAAAAATTATACCGAGGTATGATAGGTAGTCTTCTTTATCTTACCGCTAGTAGACCCGATATTATATTTAGTGTGTGTGCATGTGCACGTTTTCAAGCATCTCCTAAAGTATCTTATTTAATTGCCGTTAAAAGGATCATTAAATATGTTAATGGTACTTTTAATCTTGGTTTATTTTATCCAAGAAACACTTCTTTTGATTTATATGGTTTTTGTGATGTCGACTTTGCCAGATGTAAGGTAGATCGCAAGAGTACTAGTGGAACATGCCAATTCTTAGGAAATTCACTTATTTCTTGGGCTTCCAAGAAACAAAATTCTGTTGCATTGTCCACTACGGAAGCGGAATACATTGCCGCCGGCTTATGTTGTGCTCAAGTGTTGTGGATGAAACAAAGTTTGGTTGATTATGATTTGAATTTTCAAAATATTAAAATTTTTTGTGATAATACAAGTGCTATAAATATTTCAAAAAAATCGGTTTTGCATTCTAGAACCAAGCATATTGATGTGCGCCATCATTTCTTACGCGATCATATAGAGAGACAAGATGTATCCCTAGTATTTGTTGACACAAAATCTCAACTAGCGGATATATTCACTAAGCCTCTTGGAGAGGATGATTTTTATCGCATAAGAAATGGTTTGGGCTTATGCACTATGTGAAAGTTCTACATTGCTTGCTTGTTTAGTTGTATTTTGCATTTCTTTTTACCCCATTTTTTGATGGTGACAAAGGGGGAGAAAAATCTCCTCATTTGTTGCATATACTTAGGGGGAGCTCATAGATAGGGGGAGCACCTATCTATAAGCTATTTTTATTTTTGCTCTTATAATGGTCGGTTATCATCATCAAAAAGGGGGAGATTGTTAGCCCTTATGTTTTGATGATGTTTTACAACCATCATTATCGGTACTAATGGCTTATTAAGTGCAAATATAGTAAATTTATTTATCAAGCTCGTTAGTGCCATAAATGGAGGATTGGATGGAATATGCGCTTCAACGATGATATCCAAAGGAGGAGGAGGCCAAGTGATGAAGCAACTTTATTTCAAGAACAACAAAGTCATATACAAGCTTCATCCAATTCAAGCTATATCAAAGCTCAAGTATTGCTTTCAATATGAGGATATTAGCTATCTTTTATGTTTCTCTCTAGTGCTAGAATGTAGGCAAAGAGTTACTGGTTTTACTTGAAGCTATTGGGACTCACACACACGTTTTCATACTTAAGCTTTTAAGCGGTTTTCACAAAACTCTATTTTTCACAAGTATGAGGGCCTATCTGCAAAATTCTTTTTCCAAACAGTTTGATTTTAGTATTAAAAACATTCTACAAAGTTTCATAATTTTCAGAGATCAAATAAATATTTTGCAAATATTTTTGTTTGAGTCAAAAACCTGTTTTTGGAATGTATCAGAAAGCGGTCGACCGGACCGGTCGACCGCACATATGATCATTCGTCACTGTGTTCCAGAGCGGTCGTCGGTCGACCGGTGCGGTCGACCGAAATCTCAATTTTTCTATCGGTCGACCGCGCCGGTCGACCGATGATGTTTCTGCTTGTTTTCCAAGTTTTCGAAGTTGCTTGCGGTCGACCGAATTTTCGGTCGGTCGACCGAACCATTTTTCGGTCGACCGAAAGTTCATCCGGTCAACCAAAAATTTCTTTCTCAAACCGCGCAACTTTTTTAAACGGTCATTTACCTGGATTACTGTGCTTTCACTTAATTGTGTTTGGCACAGTCTGAGGTAAGGGTCTGAAAAGGAGATTATTTGCTCATTTGGGAAGATTGGGTTTTGTTTTTAAATTGATTAATCACTTCTATAAAAACCCCAGTCTTCTTCTTCTTCAAGCTGCCCTAGTTTCTGCTGAAAAACCAGAGAGACGCTCTCTTCTGATAAAAATTTTCAAACTCTGTTTTTCTGTGGTTTTTCACTGTGTTTCTTGTGTGAGCTCACTTCCCAGCTTCAGTAGTCTTTCTCTTTGCCATAGGGTCCTGTAAAGAGAGAGTCTTGCATCTTTTCTTCTGCTGTGAGAGTGAGATCTTGTGTAGATCAACTGTGAGGGAGTGTGATCTGTTGAGATCAAACCGTGTAGTGAGAGATCGTGTGGGATCGCTGTGTAGACGAAGTTCCAGCTTCCAAACCGGGTGTGTAGTGGATTTCTCCTCGAGAGTGGGGAGCGGGGACGTAGGTCAGCGGGCCGAACCTCGTTAACACATCGCGCGTCAAGGATAACGATTCCTAACCCTATCTCTCTTACTTTGTTTGTATCAGTTCACTGTGGTTTGCTTGTCTTAATTTTTTAATTGCATTATTAGAGCCTCTTGACCCTAATCACCCCCCCCTCTAGGGTCCAACAGGGTCGGCTCTCAATATGGACAGGAGCCTGACCCGGAGCACTGCTTCGAGTAGATCACCATCTCGATGTTATGGGGACTATCCTGGACTATCGTCGAATTCAGTCGAGGGTGGTCAAGTAGTTCTAGCTTCCTCGAGATGAGGAGTTTTTTCAAGGGGTTCCTGAT
This sequence comes from Asparagus kiusianus, assembly GCA_022839385.1. Taxonomy (NCBI): domain Eukaryota; kingdom Viridiplantae; phylum Streptophyta; class Magnoliopsida; order Asparagales; family Asparagaceae; genus Asparagus; species Asparagus kiusianus. The sequence continues at coordinate 6,572 of BQKN01066736.1, read as the reverse complement.
GTCGGTCTCCACCTAAGCCTCCGTAGCTACTTGGTTCGTGGTGCTTTGTTAGAGACGGAGTTAAAGATCAGAAGGAGCAAGTCTGGACCACATATTATCAAGCTTCTAGGAGAGGTTACTTCCCTGAGGGCCGACAGAGGGGCCGACTTAGCGTGGGCTGCTGAGATGCCAGCCCCACATGCTTTCGAGGTCAATAGGCTCAGGCGAGAGCTCGAGGAAAGTGAGAGGAAGGCTAGGAGAATGGAGGAGCCTCTCTAGGAGAGGGATCATGCTATGGCACTGGCTAAAATGGAGAAGGATGGGGCAGCGCATGCGAGACGTCGGCTAGACGAGGAGCATGCAGGGCTTATCAAGCTTCAGGGGTAGGTCACCCACTTGTAGGAGCCGCTATCGATGGTACAAAGCCAAAAGGCTCAACTCGAGTCTGAGTCTCATCGTCAGGAGATCATCAAGGGTTATCGCCAGAGCTTAACTAGAAAGAATGAAGTGGCGATAGCCTGTAAGGTCGAGTATGATTACTTGTCGGTGCAGCTTTCAACTGAGATGAGGAACTCATCCGATCAGTTTCACTATCCTCCTATTATGGCCAACTGTTTGGATGAGTTGATGGAGGTGGAAGCACTTGAGGGGGGGAGGGTGGGGGGGCTCAATCTTGGTAAGGAAGAGGGGGAGTCGGACAAAGGAGGAGACTGCTCGACTCGTCTATCGGCTGCTCCCAACAGCTCCTTGCCTGCGACTCTAGGAGCGGGAATGGACTTCTCCTAGTCTCATAGGACTTCTGTCTCTTGCTCTCATTGTATATATGTATACATTATATCATGTAAATATTCCTTATAAATGAATAAAGAAATATTTGTGAATCCGAAATTGCTTTCTCTGTGTTTTGCAATCTCAATTTATATCTTCCGAATGACTCAGCTCTAATGTAGACTTGAACTACTAACTCAAGGGGGCTCATCCTTCGTTGAGAAGATACGTCTTGAACTTGAGTAGTCACTTTTGACGTGTTAGTTTTTTTTTGTCTAAGTTTGGAATTAATCATGGTTGACTATTTTTGCTAGTTGGCCTCTGAGCTTTTTGGGCGAGTGCCTGAGAGATACTTTTTGAAGTTTGTTTCGGCTATCAAGGGTCGACTAGGGTCGGGTCGACTGCTGGCCGAGTAGACGTCGTTTAGTGAGTTTCCAAAAGCCTTTATTGAGCAGGTGAATCGTTACTATTTGAAACATCATGATAATGCTATCAGTTGTCAGAGACTTATGGTATCACTTCGATTTTCCGACGTGTTGTAAAGGGGAGCAGTGTTTCGAGTTTCATGTGAAACATTTAAGATTTCAAGGTGAATCTCACCCATTTATTTCAAAATGAGACAACTATACAGATTAACCCACATGTTCCTCTTGAATGCTATAAATAGCCCAGTGGGGGCGAAGAAGGAATTTCTTTGCCAACTCCCGCTCTAAATCTTTGGCGCTTGTCTCTCTTAACTTTACCAAATATTTTGCAACCTAGATCTTCAAATGGCTTCTCAGACTTCCACCACTGGCCACAATGAGGAGAAAATTACTCTTTTATGGCCGATCCGCTCAGAGGTCTGCACCGGAGAGCTTGAGTAGTATTACGGGCTCTATGATATCCCTAAGGTGTTTACACTTGTAGTACCAAGCGGAGATGAACTGGTGTACCACCACGGCGAGAATAAGTCGTCGTTATATCTCGCCCATCTCAAGTATGAGCTTCGGCTGCCGTTCAATCCCTTCATTCGGGATGTGTGCGTTGCTCTGGGGGTTTCTCCCTCTCAATTTACCTTGAATGCAATTGGGGTTCTGGTGGGCTTCATCGTAATCTGCCACTGAGTTGGTGTCCTGCCAAGCATGCAACTGCAAGGGCATCTAGTCAGCGTCAAGTCGACGAGGAGGGATCATCATTACTTCTTTACACAATGGAATTTGTAAATTCATCTTGAACGCTCCAGAGTCCAATAGGGACTAGAAGGAGTATTTCGTGTGGGTCATCGGCGCTGACAGAGTCCTCACTTGCCCTGATTGGCCTACAGTGATCAAGGACGCGCTAAAGTCGTGCGTCCTTACTACTGAGGAGAGGCAGCTGTAGGGTCCTGTTTTTGCTTATGTATACCAAGTGTAGGATCGTGACCCTTAATAATAGAATGCGCTCTTATAAAAATCTACGGAAGCTTTACACTTAAACACTAGAGGGTGAGTTTGCAAAGTAGATTATAAATTGCAAAGAAAGAATGACAATCTTAGAAAATGAACATCACAAACACAAGCATGTATACTAGTTCCACCTCCCTGGTGTACATCCAGTCCCCAAGCAAATCCCGCTTGAGAGTTTTCACTATGATTTTGAAACCTTACAAAATTAAAAGCAAACCTGACCAATTTGTAAGACCATGCAAATTGCAAACCCAATTGACAAGACCATGCCAATCATCACCCAATCTCTAAACCAAGATATCAACCCTCTCAAACCCGAGAGAAATCCTTTTTGAAGCAAGAACACAATTGATCCTATAAGCCTTGAATGTGTAGTGAAGTGTAGCAGTGGCTTAGGATTATTTTAACTCTCTGAATATTGCCTATACAATCTCTAAGAATGATTGAAACAAAGGCAATATCAGAAACTCTCTTTTTCTAAACACTTAGCATGAAAATCTGGAAAACTAGAGAGTGAATATGCACAAATGTTTGATCTTATGTGTATGAATTAGTTGTGCAAATTTCTGAACTTATAACCTATTTATAGCCCTTGAAAAGATAAGTTTTCAATCACTAAAAACGTACACAAAACGACTATAAACAGTCACTTATTCAAAATCTAAAATCTAGAAAAATTGCATCTATAGTCGACTACAAGTTATAGTAGTCAACTACACTGAGTCTAAACAGATTCTGTGAAGTCAGAAAATTGCTTAGTAGTCGACTACAAGGCATAGTAGTCGACTACACTGTAAACTCACAGATTTTGGAATTTTTTTTAGTATTTTAACTATAACTTTCTCATTCGATATCAGAATGTGGTAATTTAAGATTTGTTGGAAAGCTCTTGAAGAGACCTACAACTTTGATCTTTTGAGTTTTTCTAGATTCTAATTGATAAAGGATATAAATAAAATATTTTAAGACTCACTCAATATCTATAAACTCTAATGGCTAACATAGGGGATTTCTATTGTTAACTAACACACTAAGCATGTGTTAGTGTGTTCTAACACTATGTGTATGCATGTTTGTGAGTGATCAAGGCTTGTACCAATTTCTAAGCAAAGAAAATATAAAATTATATTTTGACAATAAAGTATATCTTCTTCTTTGTTTTATTTTGCCTTGAACTCATCTATGTCTTGAGTATCTCTTTGAATATAATTGTTGATATAGCTCTGATACTGCAAAACAAATGTTTGCACATAATACACACAATATATAATATTTGTTATCATCAAAATAAACTAATTTTAGGGTCAAGATTCCTAACAGCAACAGTTGGAGAAGATCCGCTCCTATGTCGGGTCACAGGAGAGATAGAATCTCTTTAAGATGGTATCTCTCCGTGTGGCGCACGTCTCGATGGTCCCGCTCATTGAGGCTGACAAGGTTAGGGCGAGTCTGCTGGTCCTCCCCCTTGAAGAAATCCATAAGAGGGATTCGAGGGGGGAGTAGTCGGGTTCGCCCTTAAGACCCCAGAAGAGGTTGAGGGGGAATCTCGACCCCGAGGAGGTAGCCGACTTAAGGTCGTAGGTGGCCGAGATCGCTTCCTAACTGGCGAGGCAGAGGGTGAAGAAAAAGAAGGTGAAGGCTAAGAAGGACCAAGGGCCTAGTAGGCTGACTGGGTAGGTCCAGGTCAATCTAGCTGAAGAATAGCGGTCGCCGAAGAGCAGCAACTGTCCGTCCTAGTCGACCGATCAGACAAGATCGTTGTGGTCGATGACTCTCCCTCCCCTAGGCTAGAGGATGCGTCCCCAGTGGTTGTGATCACTAAAATTGGGGCCATTGTTGAGGAAGAAGCTGGCTCGAGTCCCGCACGTAAACCATCTTGTCGGCCCGATAAAGAACCTGTCGGTACTTCGGGAGGGGCAGAAGAGCAAGCAGTGCCCCCTCCCGAGCCTTCGGTGGGAGATGTCAGCGGGATGCAAGAGGGTAGTTTTGGATGGCCCTTCCATCACTGGATCTTAGAGCTTAACCCTCAATTCCGGGAGAAGGCGAGGGCTATGTTATTGGGAGTGCCGCCGGGGCCTTGTTAGCTTAGGAGGGAACCCCCCGAGGGCGAGCGATTCGTTGCAGAGGCACCTCTTGACATAGAAACCTCAATCTTGAGGTCCTGGACTACCCTAATCCTAGCTGTCCAATAGTTCACCCTCCCAAAAGGACGATGAGTTTTTACGGGAGATGTCTAGCGTTGTCTTACATTTAGCCCTTAAGGCGTACTTGGTTCAGGGGGCATTAGTAGAGCAGGAGTTTTATGACCAGCTCACCCATATGCACCAATCCCCATCGAGATGGCGAGAAGACTTTTCTAGGGATAGGTTTGCCAGGGAAGAAGCCGTGAAGAGGATCGTTGCCTTGGAGGCTGAGCTAAGCAGCAAGGAGGCCATCTGGCACCGAGAGCTGGATGAAAAGGGAGGACAATTGAGAGGGTTTAGAACCCATGGCGCCAAGCAGGCGGCTTCCATTGAGGAACTTCAAAGAGAGGTAGCGTGGCTGAAGGAAGAGGTTGGCCACCTACAGCTAAGACTCTCCGAGCGGGATGGTCACCTCGCTTTTTTGGAGGGAGAGGTTGAGTCCGAGAGGCACCTTAAAGTGGCAACTGAGGAGGACGCTCGATTGAGTCTTCTCTTGACTGAGACGATACCTCGAGGTAGAGCAGTTGACTCATCAGGCAACCGCAACAATAGTCAAAGACCTTGAGGATAGACTGGTTCACCTAGACTCAGAGCAATATTGGGAGAAGATAGTCAATGACTGGTATGACCCCTTAAGTAAAACTAAGGTGGCATTGGCTTGCAAGGCTAGTGTTGACTACTTGGCCTCGCTGCTCCCTCTTACCTCTCGCACCGTGCCTGACCGCCTCTGTAAAACCCCGTAAATTTGAATATTTTATGATAAATAATGATAAATATGTTATATGGTGAAAAATAATATATTTTGATATTTGGATATGATAAGAATTAATTTGAGATTAATTCAATGTATATTTGTGAAAATATGAGTGCAAATGCACAAAACATGCACAAAGGCCAAGAGTGAAAATCTGGGAATAATGACCAGTTATGAGTTTTTATATTTTACACACTGATTCAGTTAGAATTTGGAAAGGTGTAAAAGACCAAAGTTGTAGATATCTTCAACAGCTTTCCAACAAGTCTTAGATCACCTCATTCTGAGGTCGTATGAGAAAGTTACAGGTAAAATACCGAAGGGGTATTTTCCTAGTCAGACTAGGTTTCCTGGTTCGGGTCTAACAGGTTTGTTTCGGGTTTGCCTCTATAAATACCTGTATTTTTCATGAAAATTCCTTTCTTTTATCATATCTAAGAACCCTAACAGCCACTAAACCCCCATAAACCCTATTTTGAATTCTTGGAGAAGATTTGAGGCTTTCAAGTTGTGTTTTGTTGATTTTTGGCTTTTGGAGTGGAGATCTCCTTCGATGTTGCTTCTAACAAGTTTTTCTACAACCCCAGGCGAGTATCATCTCTACTAATCCCCTCCCAGTTTTAAAAATATTTTTAAAGAGTTTTATGGAGCCTAATCAATTAATTTGTGTATAAAAATTAGATCTTTTGTATATATGTATAAAGACTAGGTCTTTTCATGTTAAAGAGATTAAGCATGAATTTACAGAAGTGTTTTAAGATCTAAAAATAATTTAAAATATTGTTTATCTGAATTTAGATGTCTTATTCTTCGTTTTAAAGTTTTGTGCATGATTGAAGGTTTACATATGATTTCTTGTGCAAATAATCATGCTTGTTATGTTCTGCTAAAAATCTGCTGCACATATATACTATTGAACTAGAAATTTAAAATAACAAATAAAATCCAAATTGAACCAAACTAATTCCAATTGAAAGATATGTGAATCTAGATTTAAAAACAGAAAACCATACCTAAAGATAGTTTTCCTAGAGAAAGATATGCTCAATTTACTGATGATATATCCTGCAGAAAATCTGCTGCACATATAAAATGTTTGACTGGAAATTAGAAATATCATATGAACTCCAAACTGAGCCAAATCAGTGTCAAATGATAGCTATGTGAGTCTAGTTTCCAAAACGATAAACTATTCTTAAAAAGAGTTTGTCTAGAGAAAGATATTCTCAATTTACTAATGATATGTTCTGCAGAAAACTGCAGATATGCTGATTTGAAATAAATTATTATATTACGTAAATATTTCTTGAGTTTCGCTCTTGTTTGTTATTTTTTGAGAGAGTTTCTCAATCTTGTACTGTTATATACAATGCTTAAGAGTTGTTTAACATCTGGGATGATGATGAATACCAGATATGGACACGCACACCGAGATATGTGCACGTACACTTAGATTATGTT
>BQKN01066735.1:256686-299077 GCA_022839385.1 Asparagus kiusianus | reverse complement strand
TGCCGTTTCGCGTGTCACGTTGACTCGTACGCTTCACTGATTCATTTCATACATTTCGTAACTCAAAGCTGGCCGGTGAGCATGTAGGCCACTTGGCGATGGTCGGTGAGCACATTGGCCACTTGGAGGTGGCCGGTGAGCGCACGGGCCACTTATTTCGCTTCATACGCTTGTCGGTGTCAGATGATCCTCTTTGACTCGGATAATCCCCTTCGACTTGGATAATGGCGTTCATCACCTTCTCTTTGTCTCGAGCTATGCGTAAACACCTATAGGCATTTTTAGACGCCTACAGTCCCCTGTGTTCTTTGAGGTTTCTTGGGGGTTGCAATTCATGTATTGCCTTTACTTTGTCGGGATCAATATGGATGCCCTTTATGGTGACAATGAATCTGAGAAATTTGTCACTGGACATTCTAAGAAAAGACTTAGTAGGATTCATCTTCAATTGGTGACTCTGTATGAGATCGAACATTGTCCTCAAGTCTGTAATGTGGTTGTCTTTATTACGGCTTTTAATGACCAAACCATCAATGTAGCACTCGACAGTCTTCTAGAGGTGTTTTTGGAAAATCTTCATCATTGCTCGTTGGTACATGGTGCCTGCGTTCTTCAAGCTGAAGGGCATGACTATGTAGCAGAAGATGCTAAGGGACGTTTTGAATGCAGTATGCTTTTCGTTATCTGGATACATCTTGATTTGATTGTATCCTGAGAACCCATCCATGAAGGACATTCTCTCAGATCCACACGTGTTGTCAATGATGACATCTGTGATAGGGAGAGGAAAATTGTCTTTCAGGCAGGTGGTGTTCAGGTCTCTGAAATCGATGTAGATCCTGATTTTTCCATTCTTCTTCAGAATCGAAACGATGTTCACAAGCCAATCAGGATGTTGCTCTTTCGGATGAAGCCAGAATCAATTAACTTTTTTACTTCAGATTCGATTGCCTCCATAATCTGTGGACGAAACCGTCTTTGTTGTTGTTTGACATCCGGTTTGATGTTAAAGCAGTGCATCACCACGTTTGGGTCAAGTCCTGGCATATCTTCATAGTTCCAGCCAAAGACGTTAATGTACTCCCAGATGAGGGCAATCGACTCCTGCTCTTTTGGGGAGAGGCTGTCACTGACGAATATGGGTTTCGGATTTGCTCCGTCGCCTATGTTCACTGGACCACTTTATCTTCGGTGGGAGATTCTCTTTATTCGAATCTATCACCATATTGAATATTAAGGTGGTGGACCTATGGGTCTTCCCAAGTTAGCAATTGATCATCTTCCTCCATTATAGTGGGATCAACTGTGGCTATGTTCGACATCAGCCCTTTGAACATCTCTCCAACGTTGATGTCAGAGTCCCAATTTGAAGAATCAAACGAGTATCTATCTTTATTCGCTAACTGGTCAATGACTTGCTAGTAGCATTCATCTTTGGATGAAGAGACATAGCCTAGATCTCTTCTGTATGTGTAGTAATTATCAGGTTTCCCCTTTGGTACATAAGCAGCCTTAGTCGGTGCCCGAGGACCTTGACCGAAGCAAAGTCCTTCCCCAAGTGCAAGATTGTATCCTTATTTTTCCATGAGGTTACGCACTTTTGAACTATATTTAGACAAGTGAGGATCAGTCTTTTCATCGTTGCGATTATCCCTCAAAAAATGGTCTGGTAGCAGAGACATCTCTCATTTACCGTAAATTATCTCATTTTGACCCTTTTTCTTAGCAGGAATGACAAAGGTCGTCCCGAATGAGTCTTGTATACGCTTCTTTGTTATGCAAGATGAATAGAATGACATGTGTAAGTCAGGGTCATCGTATAACCCCTTCATTACCTTATTAAGAGAAAGCGAGTACTCTAAATCGTCATTTATTTCAGTTTTGGCAAGTTGCTAATTACAACTACCGTCTGACGATTCTCCATCGTCAAGATTAATTATAAAGAGTACAATGTCATTCAATATAAAACTACCATCGTAATCAAGTCCAGCTTCAATATTAGCTTCTTCTCCACTATCCATACCTTGGACCGATGGTTCATTATCAGATTCAGCATCGTAAAGAAGGGAATCGGTGAAATAGTTTTCCAATCCCTTAAACGGTTGCTTATCTGTGACCACTGTCTTGACCTCGCTATTAGTGTCTATATATTTTAGACACTGATAGAGTGTGGAAGGGACTATAACATTACCATGGATCTAGAATCGACCTAATAGCAAGTTGTAAGAGGTCTTTGAATCGATCACATAGCACGTGACCTCCGATATTAAGTCTCCAAGTTAGCACTTCACCCGGATTTTACCCAATGGCCTAGACCCACTGGTGTTAAATCCGTAGATAACATTTCCTATTGATGCCAACTTGCTAGTGGGGATTCTGAGATTGTACATCAATCGGAGTGACATAATACTGACAGCAGAACTCGGATCGACTTGGATCTGGTTGACAATGCTAGAGCCAATGTATCTGGTAAAATACAAAGGTCTGTCATGCATTGAATTCCTTACTTGCATGTCCTCCTTGGTGAAAGTGATGCACTGGAATTGTTTGACTATGAGGTTGTAATGTTGAGTTGACGAATCCGGTTCTTTAGGGATCGTCTTGATCGGAGTGAGGAACACATCTGAATCGGCTAAGGCTTCATGCAGTGCCACCCTGGTGTCTTTAGATAAACACAATAACTCGTATAGAGTTATCCTCACTGGGATGTTAGCTAATTAGGGCATAACATCAAAACAATAAGGAACATTCAAACTTCCCGGTTTATCACTCCCAATCGGGTGATTAAATCGAGACTCCTTCGAGTTTTGAACCTCTTGATGTTAGGGTTCTTTATCCTTCTGATTAGCTACAGCCTCCTTTCATTAAGGAGTTTCTTCAGAAGGTTTGGTAGTGATTGCAACCACCCCCTGCTCAGTTGATTCATTGGACACCTTGGGATAGTTGAACCGATACTCGTTCCCACTTCTAGTGGTAAAGGTCGGTTCTCCGCTGGTAGCAAAAGCTTCATGCTCATCATCAAAAAGTGGGAAGGTGGGGATCCCTTCGTTATTTTCCTCCAAAATCATTATGGTAGTGCAACAAGATTTTCCTTTGCCCTTGGTTTGGATTTCTTCATGGAAGAAGACCCTGTCCATTGCTCATCTTGAAGTAGATCAGGATGAACCCAACGAATTTAGCTATTGGAGGGCGTGTATGACACTAGGCCTTTCTGGCATTGCCCATGAGGATCTTCATTGATCGTCTTCATCTCTACTTTCGTCATGGGTTCTAGTTGAAACCACGTGAGAGGGACAGAGCCGAAGCTAATGCTCACTACGTTCGCACCCACCTTCTTTTTCTTAGGTTGCTTTGCGGTGATAATCCCGACATCGATCAGGGTCTGGATTTTATCTTTTTAGCGCATAACATGTCTTGGTGGGATGATGAACCGCCCTATGGAATGCACAGTATTTTGGATCTCTAGTCTTCTTAGCTCCTTCGTGATCGGTGCTTGGGGGTAGCTTGATCTTGTTGTTCTCCGACAAATACTTGAAGATACTGGGGACCTCATCTTCCTTGAAGGAGTATTCCTTCAGGAATTTTGGCTTAGAAGTCTTCTGTGGCCTTTGAGGTCATTGCTGCCACTGAGGTGATTGCTGCTTTGGCGCCTGTTGTTGTGGTTGCCGTTGCTGTTGCGGTTGCAGCTGGAAGTCCTGGTTGGCATCCACTACATTTGCTTGTGCCTTCCCTTTACCACGAGGGATGAAGTTATGTTTCGAGGCATTAGCCGTTGGTTGACCTCTTTCAGCCTTCTTCCTTTTAAGTAAGCATTCGGCTTGCTCCCCGCACACCTTCAATTCTTTCCAAGTCTTGGATGGTGTTACGCCTATAGCTTCCAGCACGTCCAAAGAAAGATTGTTGTGACACATTTAGAGGATGAATTCTTCTGTGACCGGATATTGGCAGTTCATCGTCTTATTCCGGAAGTGCTTGACGAAGTTCTCGACCAATTCTTCATCCTTTTACTTCTCATCAAAGAGTGTTCCGATTGATACTTTAGTGTCGTCATCGAAGAAAGTTAGTGGGAAACATGCTATGTCATCCCAGATGTTGATATTTCCGGGCTTGAGATGGCGGTACCAATCGAAGGCAGCTCCGTGAAGGATGCCAACGAAATGACCGGACCATCAATGGTTCATTATCGAAGATCACACCAAGGTGAGACTTAAAGTAAATCAGGTGCTTAGTAGGAAGCCCTCTTCCGTCGAATAGCATGAAATTAATCAAGTTGAACTTTGGCGAATACAGAATTGATTCCTACTCTCTTGGATAAGGACATGGGATACTGGTCTTCTTTACCTCTTGAGTAGACATCAATACGTTGATCTTACTCTCCAGTTCTTTCATTTTCTCGTCCTCCCTTGTATTTTTCTTCGAACGATTTTGAGGAGAAACAACTGGACCACCCCCAGCATTGTTACCCTCATTGAGACCACCCCTAGTATTTTGGTCAACAGGAGGGGTATCAGCATTAAGATTTTCATCTACGTCCGAATTGCTATTTTCATGATTGGTAGTGTTGTAATGACTAGATTCACCATGCTAATTTGATAAGGCTTGAATCTGTTGGTCATACATTTCTCTTATCCGTTACACAGCCATTTCCATCTCAAATTTGAAATTCACTTTCTACTTAGCCAGGTCATCTTCAAGAATTTTGGCCATTTGTTCGGCGTTGATCATGAATGCTTCACGGGATTGTCCTGTGCTAGACATCGTATCGTCAGAAAAGCAATACCAGAGTTGGCATCTAACGTTTCATCATCTGAGGAGTGGCCTCTATTTGGCCTAGGTCTTCTAGTTCCTGACCGTAACCAAGAGATGCGCTGAGATGCCTCCGTGAAAGAGTTAGGGCTGAAACGCCTTGTTGACTTTCCCTTTTCGGCCACATTGATGGTAACTTGTGGAAGCTCCTCATCATGATCTAGATTTGGACACTTTAGTGGATATTCTTTCAAATACCGAGACCCTCCGTTAAGTGGTCATGGGGTATCTACACTCTGGTAATACTACCCTGACTAACCTCTTACAAGGATAGTGAGAGTCTAATTTTGGGGTACTCCTCTTTTGAGATTTATTCGTACCCCCAGCCCGATAGTACAACTCATCGACGTTATGGCCAGAGCAACCTATCGGCTATCTACTTGAATTTTTAGGTATAACTTCGTCTTCTATCAGACACATTTTTTTCTAAATAGGTAACGCTGTTCGCGGGAAAAATTTTTGTTTTCATTGAAGTCATTGTTCTCTTAAGCAACTGTTTATCGGTTACAAAAGATCCGGTCTTTTTATAAGATCCGGTTACAACAAAATCAAAGAAGAATAAAAAGATTACAACTTTCCTTTTTTTTGTGGAACAAATCGCAAGATCCTGTTTTGCGGTCTCTTGCTTTTGTGGGTTCTTCGCCTGCACCGGGGTTAATCCGTGGACCACCGCGCGATCTAGATCCGATCAGATCTACACGGTATGACGGGTATTATTTCGCGAAGGAAATAATAGCCGGGGGGGATTAGTTCACCAAGGAATTAATCGCCCAAAGTAATCGAAATCGACCAAGCGAAATCGATACTCTTCTCGGGATCAAAAACCAAGTTTTGATCCGGAGGGTAGCCGTATAGATCTTAGATCTGATCTCTCTCGAACTCTTGCCTTGTTTGGTGTGGATGATCGCCAAGAATCAGATCTGAAAGTTCAAGTCTTCAAAGCTTCAAAACTTTAAGGTTTAGATCTCAATCCAGCAGAGCTTCGCCTCTCAAAATTCCAACCTCCAAAACAATGAGCCACCAAGCCTATTTATAAGCATTTAGAACTAGATCTGGGCTCAGATCTGGGCTTGGCCCAGGTGGCTCGGCCACCGAGCCACCTCCTGGTGGCTCGGTTTTGGCCGAGCCACCAGGTGGTGGCTCGGCCACCGAACCACCTCCTGGTGGCTCGATTTTGGCCGAGCCACCCCTAAGTGGCTCGGTTTTGACCGAGCCCTCCAGGTGTTTGCCGTTTTGTCGTTTTCCGGTTTCGTGATTTATCCGAACTCTGATTTATTGATTTGGACTCTGATTTGGCAGTCCGGATCCTGATTTAGCAGTAAATACGCTTCGGTGTTCGAGTTCGTTAACCTCGTCGCTTCGTTAATCTGCTTCGTCGCGTCTTACTTAGCCTCGATATTGTGGTTTAACGATCATGCTTGGATTCATCGCCCGATGGTTCATTGGTTTGTCGAATCATCGTGTCGAGCTGTGTTAAGGGACCTATAAGCAGTTTTATACGCCTATAGATACCCCTCTAAAGTGTTTCAGCCTCATTCTTTTATAGAAGAGTCTGGAATACTTTGGATATGATTGTCCCAACCTTCAATCGGTGTAACGGGACCTTGGAATAGCTTCTATTCTTGATTCTTTCAATCCTCCATGCTATTCGGTGCTTTGTCGAATGTCTGCAAGGGTTCTGGTGCTGCATTTATTGTCTGACCGTTGTCGGAATTTCAAACTTGAAGCTAATTCCTGATTTTCTGATCTTTAGCTCGTGTTTGTTGTTTCAACATAGAACTGACCATCGATTGTTGGCGCTGAGTATTCATTTGCAACGCGTTGTCCGGCGTTTTGACATAGTTTATACTCGTACGCCTGCTGGAGTCTCGAGAAGCAGTTTATACTCTTATATTTTTCGGAGTGTTGTTGAGTTATCCTTAAGAATATTTTTAGAAAAATACTCTCCAGAAACTTCTCAACAAAAATAGGGAATAGTTTATACTCGTATACCTTATTGGAGTATTTTTTAGTTCCGAATGAGCTGAACCGGCCTGATAATGACCCAAAAAAGGCGGTAATTAGGCTCAAAAAATCTTCCGACCCTTCCGAATATGCGGGAGAGGGGTGAATAAATGAGGGATTAAACCGTCGGTCGATCTGAAGTCATTTCGATACTTAGTTCAGCTTCAATTTGAATTATAGTTCAAATCTGGTCCGAACTGGTTCAACCTGGTTCAAGACTGGTTCGACCTGGTTCAAGGCTGGTCCAATACTGGTTTAGCCTGATTTAGACTGGTTTGGCCTGGTTCAGACTGGTTTGGTCTGGTTCAGCCTCTTTTGAACTGATTCATCCTGGTCTGGTCTGGTTCAGAACTGATCTGGTCTGGTTCAGGACTGGTCTGGTCCGGTTCAGTCTGGTCTGGTCCGGTTCAAGACTGGTCTGGTCCGGTTCAGGACTGATCTGGTCCGGTTTAGTCTAGTCTGGTCCGGTTCAAGACTGGTCTGGTCCGGTTCAGTCTAGTCCGGTCCGGTTCAAGACTGGTTCAACTATAAAAGAGCCTCTTTTCTCCTCTTTTAGGGCCGGCCCCCCTTCTCCCTCTTTTTGGATTTTTCTCTTCCCTCGTGCGTCCTTTCTCCTTCAAACTCTAAAATTCATCTAAGATCCACCTTTCCTTTTGATCTTAGACTGAAAAATCTTTCAAAATCTCCATATAAAAAATTTCTCTCAGGCCCCTCGAGCACGTGGTTCGAGCTTCTTTCAAGATCTGATTTTTATTGGATCCTCGAGCTTTTCTTCAGGTAAATCCTCCATAATTTTGACATGTTTCATATTTAATTCATTCTATGAATTTGTGGGATCGTATATGAGAGTTAGGGTTGTGATTTGACGCCTCGAGCTCGCATTTCAGGGGGTTAAATTTGGAGATCTGAGGGGTTTAATTATAATAAAGAGGGGGTAAAATTTTAGGTTTAGAGTTTGTCACCCTAACTAAAATTTTTGTATTTGATCCCCTCTTTTATTTTGCAGATCATCATGTCGCATATCCCGAGAGGTCAACCCCCTACTGCGTCGGCTGAAGGCGTGCTTCCCTCATACACTGGTGAGCTCTCTTTTTGGCGCATTTGGAGATTTGTAGATTTGTAGATTAATCCTTTATCCCTATTTTGTTCTCCTTGGTGAGACAATCGGGAAGAGCCTTGATTCTCCTTGGTGAGGATTGACGCTTTAAAGATAGGTTTTGTTTGGTCAAAACCATATCTCAAAATAAATAAAGGGGGCGTTTTGACGCTGCATTATGCCTTATAAGGCAGGGATATACCCTACCTTATGAATGCATAATGTGGCCAAATCGTCTCACCCTTTATATGGCAGTGACTCTATCTTACCCATTCGTAAGATGAGTTCAACTTCCTTTTATAACTGAGACTAATAAATGTTTAATTGCTTGTCTCCAGTGGAATATCCCTCCAGAGCGTTCTCATCTCATGCAGTGGACGGGCGTCGTGACGAGTATTATTCGACCTCCGATGATTTTTCACCTATTCCACTTACTTCTCCGTTTACTTCGGGCACGTTGCCAGAGGTTGCCCAAGTGGTGAAGGAAGGTGGACATCGAGTTCTTCGACAGTTGATTACTGATGCGCCTTTCGTGAAGGATACCAGCTCTATTCAGCCTCTCAGGAAGACTGACTTTTTATTCGGCGACTCTGTTGAAGACCCTGATGCAGTGTTTATTGGTGCCGAGAAGTGGCTTCATAAAGATGACGAGGGTTTCTTATATTTGCCTAAGATTTCTCGTCATCGTTCATTGACTGAGCTCAGACATCAGGCCGTGACACGGGAGATGTCGTGGCGTTTGACGGAGGAGCATGAGAGCATTCACTGTGGCTATATTACTCATCATGCAGCTCCTGGTTCGAGCAGGAGTCATATCATTGGATTGCGACCTAGAGTATTGGGGCTGGATACACCGCCGCGTAACGAGTTTCTTGCTTCTGCTTCTACTTTGAAGAATCGTCTCGCCGACTTAGGACGGGAGATGCCTGTGTCGCGCCACAGATTCTATGGCTGGGTTCATTCTTCAGACAGGCTTTGGTGGGCTCGTATGACGACCTACATCTTAAGCCGATGGAGCGAGGAGTTGCACGCTTGTGGTCTATATGCAGCTATTCGTTCCACTATGTATGGTTTACCCGTCAGCGCTAAGCATTTCTTTGCTTTGTACGAGCTTTATAACCCGGATTCAAACACTTTTCTGACTGGGCATGGAGAATTGGGCTTGGCTCTCCATGAGATGCACAAGATTTCTGGTTTGCCCATGGGCCAGATGTTATATCAGGAGTACTTTCCTTCCAACCATGAGTTAAGTCAGCTGAAGGACCGCATGCCCAACCGTTATGAGATTTTATGGGATCTCACATATCACTACTATATTGCTTTGGCGCAGTCTGAGCCTTTAGTGAAGAGGACTAAGTCACAGGTGAGCCTGAAGCAGTTCGCATGTTACTTGTTCAGAAACTTAGAGAGCACTTCTGGTGAGGCTATTTGTGAGCTGGCAACGCTTACTCCTTCAGAGGTTAATGGTCTGCTGAAGAAGATTGACGCTCACTCCTATACCCTTAACAATCTCGAGAGTGGCTTTCCTGCAGGGACCAAATTTAAATCATTCTTGTGGCATGCGACCGCATCGATTCAGCCGATGACCCTTCTTGCTGGTTACCTCGCTATCTGGTTAAAGAAATGCGTGGTCCCGTATCAGTCCAGTGATATTTTGCCATTGGAAGTGCTCTACCCAGCGGTTCAGCTTGCCTACAAAAAGGAACTTTCGCTTCTTCTGGTGATGGTAGCTAACATTCATTGAGGGCTTCGACAGATTTCTAGTGCTTTCACACAGAAAGAAGGTGTACCTTCGGCTCGGATTCCTCTTATTAAGGTGGAGCTTCCATACACTTATTTGATGGCTTGGTTTGTCCTTCATCGTTCTGATATGATGTCGGTACCTAACACCACGGATCGCTCTGTTCCCCTCCTACAGTTGTTTGAGAATGGTAGGTGGGAGGGGCGAGGATTTCTTGAAGTCAGGAAGCAGCTACAGGTCCATAAGTGTTGGGCATTTTCCACTTGCTTCCCGCAGTTCTTCAGCCGATACGGCGAGTGTTTGATTGATGAGGAGAGGCCGAGGGAGTATCGAACTTATTTAGATGTCGGCTTCTTTAATTAGCTAGTGAACATTAGGCCGGGTTATCTGATCTTCCGGGTGAGGAATCAGTGTTTTATAGAGCCATATCTACCCTGCCGATTCGCTCGCCAGTTTGGCTATGACCAGCTTTATATCGGGAACCCGCGTCAGCAGCTTCGAACTCACGGCGGTTTGGTGGACGGTCTTCGGGCATGGCTATGGACCGTGACGGGCTGCACTGGTGCTAAGTTCAGTCTCCCGAGTGCTGAGCGTCAGTTAAAGCTCACATTCTTAAGCTACAGGTGGTTGCTAGCAGCTAACAAACCCGTTCCTATGAAGCCGATTGCAGAGTTAGTGGCTGAGGAGGCTTCTCAGGCTGATTCTCGTGCGATTCAGGAAGATGCTCGGTCATAGAGGACGCGGAACAAGACTCGTCGGATCGACGAAGAAGGAAAAAAGACTTTCAATTCTGCTGAAGAGGTTTCAAGCGGAGATCCTGAAGATTACGAGGAATATTTCGAGCGAGGTTAATCACCCATCTTTTCTCTCTGTCCTCCAGAATTATTAATTTTGACAATTGTTTGATGTCTCAGGGACAGTGGCTGATGAAGAAGAAGAATTCCATCCTTTTACTCAGGCGAGACCTCCGATTGTTATCCCAGCCGCTAGGCGGAAGAGACTAGCCCACAAGCCACGTGCAGATCCACGAGCACCTGAGATGGATTTGGCTGGTGATGATCCTGCTAGTGACGGAGGTAACATCTACCCTATAGACCATCCTCTTGATCATTCAGAATTTCGAGCTCATGTTTTTCCATCTTTATATAGGAGAGCGTGAGGAAGGCGAGATGGGTCTCAATCCTACTCCTCATGATTTTGCATTTTCTGGTGAGCCTGACTTACCACACCAGGTAGAAAAGCCTGCAGAAGCTGCCGATATGAGGGAGACTATCAATGTAGGACCCGATTCAGCGAATCCAGGTACATCTACCATTGACAATATATCCTTTAGATGGCAAACAAAGGAGTTGAATGATTCAGAATTCATGTTTCCCTTAATTGTCTCTACGCTTCTTGCTCTTTTTAGATAAATTGCAGGGGCAAACGTGGACCTTGGGAGTAGAGAGGCTAACACATCCGTAAGAGGTAACTCATTTCCATTGGTCGTAGTCTCTTTACTTTTCTCTCGCATTTATATTTTCTTGTGTCAGATTTTTCGACTGATGATTTCGATGAGGAGGGTTTGCTTGTGAACACTCCTATGCTCCACTTCATGTATGGCTCTCCTTAGATTGATGACTAAATGCCTGAAGATATGTTTCCTGAATCTACACTCCCCAAGAGTTCCAAGGATGGTCCTTTTGAAGGTACGTGCCTTTTCTCTGGTTAATTATAGGACTAGCCATTTTGTGACTAATGTAGCTATAATGTGATGAATCTGAAAATTCTATTTTGTATTTGACAGAAGCTTTTGTTGAGACTGATCCTGTTGAGCCGGCTGTGAGACCAACTACACCAGTTGATACATCAACAGCGGTTACACCTCCACTACCCCCAGTGACTCAAGGGGAAGAAGGTATGAATTAAGCAACTGAGAAATGTCATTTATTTCCTCATCAAGGCTTTTTAACGGATTTCCCCTTCTTTGTGTAGGGTCTTCTTCTCGGCTTCATGTCCTTGTGAAGGAGTTGTTATCAGACAACGATCCTGAGAAGATCGTCATCTGCATAGAAGTTCGCTCCTTCTTCTCCTTCGTGAACACTATGATTGGCAAGCTCTTCCACGATGGACTCTTCCTTCACCAATTCAAGCCTTTCCTTGACCCCAGAATAAATTCAATAAGGGATGCAGGATATCCGAATCTGGCGAAGGCTATAGTTGATGACCTTGATTGCCTAGAGCATGAGCTTCAGATGTTACGTGAGCTCCGTGATACAGGTGCCTCTTCATTCATTGCTGCCGAGTTGGATACCCGTTTACAGACATGGCGCGATACTCAAGTTCTTGCTGAGTTCGAGATTCAGGTGCAGCGGGATCGGATAGATCGAGTTGAGGCCAACATTGCTGTTAGATCATCTTCACTTGACAACCTTGACTTTTCTATTGCCTCTTGCGAGACCAAGATAGAATAGCTCAGAAAAGGACTTCGTGAAGAAGAGGAGACTTTGAGTATCCTTCAAATGACGAAGGTACAGGATCAGCAAGCCCACATTGCCTTATCTGAGGAGTTGAAGTCCTTGAAGCAGAAGCTGGTTGAGACGGAGGAGGTTGCTGTGAAGACTCTAGCCACCACTGAAGAGTCCCTCAGAGCTGAATTGGAGGATGAGCTTAGGCTGAATTGGAGGATGAGCTTAGGCAAGCTTATGATGAGAAGCTGTCTAAGATTAGTCAACAGATTTTTAGCCATGGGCTTGATGTATGATTTCTTTTGCTAGATATTTTGACTTTTGATCCTCTTAGTGGACATGGTTTTATCTTTATCTTTATTATGATTTCTCATTCTGTTTGGAATGATTGACCATAATACTCATAGGATTTTTGGCAAACCCTCAGCCCTCAACGGATTTGATAAGCCTTTACCGACTACCGTTTGAGTCGGGCTAGCATGCGGATTGTCTAAATCCGTTCCGCATGTAACGTTGTGCTAAGAAAGTGAATTCTCTGAGACTTTGTGCTATGATGTCGAATACATAGGCTTTACCATTTGTTACGGGAATAGGTTACCCGGCGACGCGTGTTAGGCGTTGACTTTAGGATTTTTGGCTAACCCCCAGCCTTCAACGGATTTGATTAGCCTTTACCGACTACCGTTTGAGTCGGGCTAGCATGTGGATTGTCTAAATCCGTTCCGCATGTAACGTTGTGCTAAGAGAGTGAATTCTCTGAGACTTTGTTCTACGACTTCGAATACGTAGACTTCGCCATTGTTACGGGAATAGGCTACCCAGCAACGTGTATTAGACGCTGACTTATCCCTATTTAGGCTTCGGGATAAAGGTCCCCAGAATTAGGTTCTGGTGTCTTCTTAGACAGTAAAAGACTAACCTGGCGACGCGTGTTAGGCGTCGACATATCCTTTCTTAGGATTCAGGATGAAATTCCCCATGCGTGTAAGGCATGGATCTTGGTGTTATTAATAACAACCTGCCATAATGTTGAATATGTGGGCGGGTGTTCTTTTTAACGGTTAAGAACTAACCGGCAGCGCGGGTTAGGCGCAGACTTATCCCTGCTTAGGTTTCAGGATAGGATACCCCAGAATCGAACTCTGGTGTCTTTTTCTATGGAGAAAGACTAAACCGGCAGCGCATGTTAGGCGCAGACTTATCCCTGCTTAGGATTCGGGATAAACTTCCTAGGATGAATCCTAAATTGATAAATTCTTGGAAAAGGTTGGTGTGGGAAAGGAAGAATTTTATATTCTATTTCCCGGTCTTCTTTTAGGGTGAAGGCGAACCCGAATATAAGGAAGGAAGAATTTTATATTCTATTCCTTGATTCTGGAAAGGAAGAATTTTATATTCTATTTCCAGCGCAAAAGAAACTAGAAGTGGGATCTCCACTCCGAGAATCTGGAAGATCTAGATAAACTTACCTTTTATAGGATTGGTTATCTAGCCTGAAGATGAGTTTTTCGTTTATCGAAATAAAATTTCAACTTCGGTTATAACCATGAGGAGGTTTAACCAAAGAGAAAAAGAAGGGAGTTCTTTCGTTTATCGAAAGGGAACTCTGAACTGAAAGTGGACCTCTTGTTCGTGAAAAGAATCAAGAGGGGAAATTGCTAGTGGTTTGGGCCAAAAAGACACTTTTGGTGGACTCACTGTCAATTGAAATTGATCAGTGAGAGATTTTGGTGGTGAAAATGATTTTGGGTTATCCTCTAGAATATTAAGTGTAATATTCTTCAAGGAACTTCCCGGTAAATGGGTTATCCTGAATGTACTAAGGATAGTACTTTTTTAGGAACTTCCCATTTATTGGTATTAATTGCCTGACGCCCTCTAGAGAAATCAGGCGATAAGCGCCGTTTGAGTAGACTGTGTCTATCACAAACGGTCCTTCCCATTTGGGTTCAAATTTACCTTTCTTCTTGGAGTTGAGGATTATCGGTCGGCGAGCAGCGAGGACCAGATCTCCTTCCTTGAAGCTTCTCTGTCGGACTCTTTTGTTAAAAGCCCTAGATATTCTGGCTTGATAAAACTCAATGTGTTGTTGAGCTTCCAAGCGCTTTTCATCCAACATTTCGAGTTCTTCGAGACGTTTCTGATGTTGTTCTTCCGTCGTCATCTCAGTTGCGAGAACAATCCGAAGGGATGGGATTTGGATTTCTAATGGCAGCACAGCTTCACATCCGTATACCAACGAATATGGGGTAGCTCCTATAGGTATGCGTATGGTGGTATGATAAGCCCAGAGTGCTTCACCGAGTTTATCATCCCAGTCTCGTTTATTGGTCTTCACGAGCTTTGACAAGATTTTGATGATCGTCTTGTTAAAAGCCTCAGCTAATCCATTCAAGGCGGGATAATAAGCTATTGATGAAATATCTTGAATTTTGA
This sequence comes from Asparagus kiusianus, assembly GCA_022839385.1. NCBI lineage: Eukaryota > Viridiplantae > Streptophyta > Magnoliopsida > Asparagales > Asparagaceae > Asparagus > Asparagus kiusianus. The sequence goes on along the minus strand of BQKN01066735.1, from coordinate 284,547 downwards.
ACTTGTCACAAAACCTGACGAAAGCGTTGCTTATGAACTGTGGACCGTTATCATGAATGATCCGTCTTGGCACGCCATGTCGGTATATGACATGATGTTTGATAAAATTGATGACGTTGTTCGTCTTCACTTCTCTAAGCGGAATCGCTTCAGCCCACTTTGAAAAGTAATCCGTTATTGCGAGAATAAATCGATCGCCTTTGACTGAAGGGGGAAAAATAGGACCACCAATGTCCATACCCCATGTTTCGAACGGCCAAGACGTGGTTGACGTGTGTAAATGCTCCAATGGTTGGTACATATAATTTGCATGTACTTGACAGGCATGACATTCTCGGGCGTATTTGATTGCATCATGAACCATTGTCGGCTAAAAATATCCCATTCTCCTGATGCGATCATACAGCTTGGGACCGGGCAGATGCGCACCGCATTCTCCTTCGTGTGCTTCCTTAAGAACTTCTTCTGCTTCTTTGTTCGAAAGGCATCGAAGTAACAAACCATCATACCCTCGACGGTATAATGTATGAGTCTCGGTATTATAGAAGAATCTCGGTGCTCTTCGGCGGATTGATTCCCTTTCTTTTACATCCTCTGGCAAAATACCATATTAGACATAGTCAATGATAGGAAAACGCCAATCTCGGGACTCAGACTCAATTTGAGTTGAGTTCACCTCCTTGGCTTTTATGTTTCTATCATCTTCCTCTTCGATGTCCATATTGTATATGGGTATGCAGAGTTGATGAGATCTTACTGTGACTAGCAGTTCAGTTTCGGGAGGCTGCGCAAGTGATACCGCTAGTGCTGCCAGTGCATCCGCATAAGCGTTCTGGAGATGAGGGATGTATTCAATAAAGAATTCTTCAAAAGAATCTGCCAATTTTATGGCTTCCTGGTGGTACGGGATCAGGTCTTGGTTCCTGACCTCATACTCTCCACGGACTTGGTTGACTATCAATTGAGAATCCCCAAAAGCTTCTAGATATTCGACCCCCAGCTCCTTGGCAAAACTGAGTCCAATGAGAAGCGCGTTGTACTCAGCTACGTTATTGGAACATGGACCAGTCAGTGAATAAGCCCGAGGCATTACATGCTTCCCCGGGGAAACTAAGACAACTCCAACTCCGGAGGAGACCTTAGGACATCCGGGGGTTACTACCACATTAACTGCTCTGGAAGCACCGTCAAAGTATAATTGCCATACTTGTTGGTGTGATGTAGTGTTAACCTCGTGGGTTTTATCCGGCAAGTCATCATATACTTCTGCCGTATCTGTTGTCGGGTTTGCCGCCAAAAGATCACAAATCGCTTGTCCTTTGACCGACTTCTGCTGTTTGAAGTGCAAATCATACTGGGACAAGAGAAGGGCCCACTTCTCTAACCGCTAATTCATCGAACCCGGTTGAGTCATAAATACCCGTACTAGATTAACGTTAGAAATGACGTAAATCGTCTGTCCAACCAAGTAATGCCGCATCTTTTGTACTGCGAATTACCAATGCAAGGCATTCTTTCTCAATCATCGGATATCGAGACTCGGCGCCTACTAAGGTCCGACTTAGGTAATAAACTGCATGTTCGTGACCGTTATCATCGTCTTGTGCTAATAAAGCACTTATCGAGTGGTTCATCGCCTTGAGATAAATCAAGAACGGTTTACCTGATTTCGGTGCAACGAGAACAGGAGGATTCGTCAGATATGTTTTGATATCTTTGAGTGCTTTTTGGCAGGCGTCGTCCCAAATAAATGACACACCTTTCTTGTTTAGCTTAGAGAATGGTTGGCACTTCCCAGAAAGATTTGAGATGAACCGCCGGATGTAAGCTAAACGCCCTTGCAATCCTCTGAGTTCTCTTAGATTTCTAGAGGGTTGCAGTTCATTATCGCCTTCACCTTATTAGGATCGATATGTATACCTTTAGTGGTGACGACGAATCCAAGGAATTTTCCGCTGGACATTCCAAGGAAAGATTTAGTGGGGATCATCTTCAATTGATGACTCCGCATGAGATCGAACATCGTCTTCAAATCCTTGATGTGATCTTCTTTGTTGCGGCTTTTTACAACCAAATCGTCAACGTAGCACTCGACTGTTTTCCTGAGATGTTCTTAGAAAATCTTAGTCATTGCTCACTGGTACGTGGCGCATGCATTCTTTAGACCGAAAGGCATCACCGTGTAGCAAAAGACACCGAGGGGCGTTCTGAACGCTGTATGCTTCTCGTCATCCGAGTGCATCTTGATCTGGTTATATCCTGAAAAGCCATCCATAAAAGAAATTCTCTCAAATCCACACGTATTGTCGATGATGACGTCCGTGATTGGGAGAGGAAAGTCATCTTTTGGACATGCCGCATTCAGGTTCCTGAAGTCGATGCAAATCCTGATTTTACCATTCTTCTTCATGACGAGAACAATATTGGCTAGCCAGTCTGGATGTTGCTCCTCTCGGATAAATCCTGAGTCAATCAATTTCTTAACCTCTGCCTTAATGGCTTCCATAATCTGCGGACAAAACCGTCTTTGCTGTTGTTTGACAGGTTTGGCATCCGACTTGATATCAAGGCGGTGCATTGCCACATTGGGGTCGAGCCCTGGCATGTCCTCATAGTTCCAAGCGAAGACGTCAATGCATTCCCTGATGAGAGCAATTAATTCCTCCTTCTCATTTGGGGGAAGACTATCGCTGATGAATATGGGTTTTGGGTTGGCCTCGTCGACCATGTTGATTTGGACTATTTTATCTTCAGTAGGGGGTTCCCTCTGTTCAAACCTATCACCGTACTATATGTTCAGGTGATGAACCCATGGGTCTTCCCATGTTGGCATTTGATCGTCGTCCTCCATTGTGGATGGATCAGCTGTAGCCATGTTCGTCATTAGAGCTTTGAATACTTCCCCCAGACTTGTATTGGAATCCTATTCCGAGGAATTTGACGAGTACCCATCTTTGTATTGCTCAGATGATTGGTTATTGATTAACCAGCAACATTCGTCTTCTGAAGAAGAGACATAACCTAGTCCTCGCCTGAATTTATAATAATCATCCGGTTTCCCTTTTGGTACATATGCCGCTTTGGCTGGAATACGGGAACCTCGATCGAAGTATAAACCTTCTCCGAGTGTGAAATCATATCCCTGTTTTTCCATGAGCTTGCGCGCTTCCAGACTATACTTAGATAAATGCCGACCAGGTTTGTCATCATTCTCATCTTCCCTTAAGAAATGATCAGGTAATGGAAAATTCTCTCCTTTACCGTAAATCACTTCTTTTTCGCCTCTTATTTTGGCAGGAACGATCAGGGTTGTTCCGAAAGAATGTTGGAAGTGTTTCTTTGTTATATAGGACGATCGAAGTGGCGTATATAAATCGGGATTATCATACAATCCTTTTATCACATCATTAAGAGACAGTGAGTACTCTAAATCATTATTTATTTCATTATTGGCAAGTTGCCAATTACAACTACCATCTGACGATTGTTCATCATCAAGATTGATTACCAAGGGTATAATATCGTTTAAAACAAAACCTCCATCGTAATCAAATCCAGCTTCGGTATCAGCTTCTTCTCCGCTGTACGTGCCCTGGGCCGATGGTTCAGTATCGGATTCGTTTCCATATAGGAGAGAATCAGTGAAATAATTCTCAAACCCTTTGAATGGTTGCTTATCCGCGACCACCGTCCTAACTTTACCATTAGTGTCGACATATTTTAAACACTGATGGAGAGTGGAGGGGATTATAACGTTGCTATGGATCCAGGGTCGACCCAATAGTAAGTTATATGAGGTCTCGGCATCAATCACATAACATGTGACTTCCGTCTTCAAATCACCCATTTGACATTTTATCCGGATCTTACCCAAGGGTCTTGACCCGCTAGTATTGAATCCATAGATAACAGTGCCTGTGGACGCCAACTTACTCACTGGAATGCCGAGGCTATGCATCAAGCGAAGCGGCATAATACTCACAGCGGAACCCGGATCCACTTGGATTCGGTTGACTTCGCTGGAGCTAATATACCCGATGAAATATAGGGGTCGATCATGGTTCGAATTCTTCGTCTGCATATCCTCTTTGGTGAAGGTAATGCAAGGAAGGTTTTTAGCCGCTATATTGTAGTGTTGAATTAACAGTTCTGGCTCTTCAGGTATCGGCTTGATCTAAGTAAGGAACACTTCTGAATTGGCCAAGGCTTCTTGCAAGGCTTCCCTGGTTTCTTTAGACAACCGTAGCAACTCATACAATGTTATTCGCGCTGGAATATTAGCTAGTTGAGCCATGATATCGAAAATACGCGGAGTGTTCGAGCTCTCCGGTTTATCTCTTCCAATCGGACGATTGAAACGAGACTACCTCGGATTCTGAACCTCTTGAGACTTCTTTTCTTTCTGTTTATCAACCGGCTTTCGTCGAGCGTCTTCAACCGGTCTAGGAGTTGTAACTATTCCCAGTTCCGTGAGAGTTTTGGCTGGTCCCAGTTTAGTCACCCCCTGCTTAGCTGCCTGATCACTAGGTGATGGATAGTTGAAGTGATACTGGTTTCCACTTCTAGTGGCAAAAACTTCTTGTTCTTCTTCGGAGAGCGGGAAGGTAGGAGCTTCATCACCATCCTCTTCGAAGATCGCGGAAGTAGCATTGCAGGACTTGCCTTTACCCTTTCTGGTCGAGGAAGTCGTCCACTGATCGTCTTCGATAAGATCAGGATGGACCTAGAGGATTTCGCCGTTTGGGGCTGTATGTGGTACAAGTCCTTTTTAGCGTTATCCGTATGGGTCGTCGTTTACTATCTTCATTCCGACCTTGGTGATGCGTTTTGGCTCAAACCATGTTGTGGGTACTGATCCAAAGCTAATTGATACTGCATTTTCTCCTACATTCTTGGGCGGCTTCGGGGTTATGATGCTTACATCAATTAACGCCTGGATCTTATCCTTGAGATGGTAGCATGACCTTGTAGGGTGATGGACCGCTCTATGGTATGCGCAATACTTCGGATCCGTCACTTTGCTGGCCCCTTCTTGATCCGCGATCGTCGGTAGCTGGATTTTGTTATTCTCCAACAGGTACTTGAAGATAACGGGAACTTCGTCATCTTTGAAGGAGTACACTTTAGGAAATCTTGGCTCCGACGATTTCTGCTTCTGAGGCCGTTGTCGCCATTGCGACTGTGATTGTTGTGGTGCTTGTTGCTGCGGCTGTTGCTGATGTTGCAATTAGAAAGTTTGATTAGCATCAACTGCATTAGCATGTGCCTTACCTTTCCCTCGTGGGTTGAAATTCTGTGTTGGAGCATTCGTTGCCTGTTGGCCTCTCTCCGCCTTCTTCCTTCTGAGGAATCGCTCGGCTTGCTCTCCTCGGACCTTCAAATCCTTCCATGTTTTGGACGGTGCTGTCCCCATTGCTTCCAACACGTCCAATGTGAGGTTGTTGTGGCAAGTCTGGAGAATGAATTCCTCAGTGATCGGGTCCCGACAGTTCATTGCCTTGTTCCGGAACCTTTTGACGAAGGTATCAACTAATTCTCCGTCTTTCTGTTTCTCGTCAAGCAACGACCCGATGGATATCTCGGTGTCGTCATCGAAGAAGTTGGCGAGGAATTTAGTCTCCATGTCATCCCAGCTATTCACGCTTCCTGGCTTGAGGCGGCGATACCAATCGAAGGCGGCTCCACGAAGAGTGCCAACGAAGGACCGTACCATCAGAGGCTCATTACCAGAAATAACCCCTAAGTGTGATTTGAAGTAAATCAAATGCTGAGTGGGTGAACCCTTCCCATCAAACGGCGTGAAGTTAATTAGATTGAACTTCGCCGGATACGGGATTGATTCCCATTCTCTTGGGTATGGACAAGGAATGCCCGTCTTCTTCATCTCTTGAGCGGAAATCAACGTATTGATTTTGCTCTCGAGGTTTTTAATCTTCAAATTTTCACTTGTATTTTCGTTGGCATTCTCGTTACCACCCCCTGCATTGACGGGAGGATTATTGGCATCGTGAGCTTCATCCGCATGTGCGTCCTTATCTTCCTGATTAACCTGGTTATGATGACTTGGTTCGCCTTGCCGGTTTGTCAATGCTTGGATTTGTTGGTCATGCATTTCTCATATTCTGCATGGCCATCTGCATTTCGAACCTGAAGCTCTCCTGTTGTTTGGCCATGGCTTCTTCGAGCATCTTGGCCAGTTGTTCCGCGCTTATCATAAGTGACTCGCGGGGTTGTCCTTCGCTGGATACTGTATTATCTGATGCGACCATAGAGCAGGCATCCGATTCTTCATCTTCTAAAGGTAATCTTGTCCGAACCCTACCATAAGTTGCTCGTATAATGGCTCCGGACTGTAGACAAGTTACACGCCGGGGTACTTTCGGAATCGACTCGTGATTATCCTGTGTCGATGTCCCTTTGCTGGTCATATTAGTGGTGACCCTCGGAAATTCTCCATCTTCGACTACCGTTCTTCTTCATCGGAAACGCCTAGGCCTTGGTTTTGGCGCTTCGGTACTGAGCCTTTTGAAAACCGAAGTTCTTTCGGGAACTGTCTTGATGCAGTTGCACTCAGACAATACTGCTCGAATGAGTTTGGAACAGGGGCACTGAGTTTCTAGTTTTCGAGGACTCCTTTTCCTGGTTTTACTCGTACCCCCAACATGATAGTACAACTCGTCGGTTTAAAGGTTGGAGTAACCTATCATGTGTTGGCACGACTTCTCAGGTATAACGCTATCATCATCAGACGACAACGCTTCCTTCTGAGGGTGAACTGCCTTCTTTGGGCTTTCAAGAGTCACGCGTCTCGAAACCCACCTTTGTGGGCGTGAGTTCTCGGCAGGCTCTTGGACTTCAATGCGTAAACTGGTGCGCGTAGTTGCCATGAACTCCTTGTCATGTTGAGGGTGGCGGCGACCCCCAGCATGTTGAGTCATTCGGGGCTTCTTTATCGGGCCCAAACGTTCTTGAACTGGAGCTTCGCATCGCTCATCGGGAAGTGGACCGAGGCGCTCCAAACTGACCTCCTTCTTCGGGATGGTTCGGGAGGTTGAACTTGTTTTGAAGGCTTCAATGATTGTTCCTTAGCCTGAGTTGCTGCTTCAGACTTCGGCCTCCATACTTGGCGGGTTGGTGGCGGCTTTTTGGCCACTTCCTTCTGCAGTCTTCTGCGGGCTTCTTGGACTTGAGCCCGTGCATGTGCTGACAGTGCGCGACGCTTGCGAATGCGCTCATCCAGTGTCGAACGATTCCATTTGATACGGATCCATTCATTCGTTGGCGGCTTGGAGGAGCTGCCATTCATTGGTTGTTGAGGCTGTTTGCCTCTCCTGTTCTTCAAATCTGCATTGTAGCGGATTTCGTCAACGGACTCCATCGCCTTTGCTAATTGTCGCGCCAGGCGTTGACGTCGCCTCTGGCGGGCTCTCTTTGAGAGATTCCCTACGCCTTCAGCGGTGGAGGAATTGGCGAGAACAGGTTTGACCTGGTTGGAGGTCGGTGGAACTTCACTCGATGCAACTTCGGCATCGATCGGGGTGAGATCTTTGTTGGTATTCTCTACTTCCTTATACCAACGGACTTTTCTCCTGAAGGAGAACTTCTTGGACTTGCAGGGGGAGGTGGATCCGGATGAGGATAATAGATACTCCTCGAACTTTTGTTGGTCGAATTCATACTCGACCTCCTCCTCGACCGGGATTGAGATCCGCGGCTGCGGCGCAACGATCTCGGCAGCGAGATCGGTGGCTCCCACTGTGGTCGCCAGATTGTTCGCGGGAAAAATTGTTGTTTTCATTGAAGTCATTGTTCTCTTAAGCAACTGTTTATCGGTTACAAAAGATCCGGTCTATTTATAAGATCCGGTTACAATAAAATCAAAGAAGAATAAAAAGATTACAACTTTCTTTTTTTTTGTGGAACAAATCGCAAGATCCTATTTTGCGGTCTCTTGCTTTTGTAGGTTCTTCGCCTGCGCCAGGGTTAATCCGTGGACCACCACGCGATCTAGATCCGGTCAGAACTACACGGTATGACGGGTATTATTTCGCGAAGGAAATAATAGCCGGGGGGGATTAGTTCACCAAGGAATTAATCGCCCAAAGTAATCGAAATCGACCAAGCGAAATCGATACTCTTCTCGGGATCAAAAACCAAGTTTTGATCCGGAGGGTAGCCGTGTAGATCTCAGATCTGATCTCTCTCGAACTCTTGCCTTGTTTGGTGTGGATGATCGCTAAGAACCAGATCTGAAAGTTCAAGTCTTCAAAGCTTCAAAACTTCAAGGTTTAGATCTCAATCCAGCAGAGCTTCGCCTCTCAAAATTCCAACCTCTAAAACAATGAGCCACCAAGCCTATTTATAGGCATTTAGAACCAGATCTAGGCTCAGATCTGGGCCTAATCTGGGCTTGGCCCAGGTGGCTCGGCCACCGAGCTACCTCCTGGTGGTTCGGTTTTGGCCGAGCCACCAGGTGGTGGCTCGGCCATGGCCGAGCCACCCCTAGGTGGCTCGGTTTTGACCGAGCCCTCCAGGTGTTTGCCGTTTTGTCGTTTTTCGGTTTTGCGGTTTATCCGAACTCTGATTTGTTGATCTGGACTCTGATTTGGCAGTCCGGATCCTGATTTGGCAGTAAATACGCTTCGGTATTCGAGTTCGTTAACCTCGTCGCTTCGTTAATCTGCTTCGTCGCGTCTTACTTAGCCTTGATATTGTGGTTTAACGATCATGCTTGGATTCATCGCCCGATGGTTCGTTGGTTTGTCGAATCATCGTGTCGAGCTGTGTTAAGGGACCTATAAGCAGTTTTATACGCCTACAAACGCCTTACTGGCATTCGTAGGAGTCATACGTCTAGAATCACACCCTCGTGAGAGTGAAACCCTAATGGGCTCCTGATTCTCGACACACACCCCCAAGCGGGTGATTCCAGGAATCAATTTGTTAGGAGGGCGCATATGACCCCCAGTCTGAATAGTTGCTCGGGAATTATTTAGTGAACCCAAGCATTCCTTAATAGGAGTTTTGCCTTGATCTTCGTGTAGAGGACCTAATCGATCCTTCAATAGAATTCTGAATTTGGATAGACCCACGCTGCTGTAGGGCTTCACTAGAGCAATAGAAGTGGGATCAAAAGTTGATGGAGGCTGGGAAGTAGCCTTGGAGCTAGAATTAGATGAGAGACACAACTGGTGTCTCTCTCCAAGTGGAGGCGTCTTAGCTGTTTTCGGTGTCATTTTTGGCACTGTTTTGGCCTTTGGCACCCAAACTTGCTTAGATTTTGGTGATTCTTTGACCACCTCTTCCTTTTGCATCTCTTATGCCCTTTGCACAAGGATCCGTGCATGCGCAAGAAGTACGTGGTGCTTCTAAATGCGCTCCTCAAGAATAGAACGGGTTTGTTTGACACGAACTCATTTGTTAGTTAACGGTTGGGAGGAGGAACCCATTGCTTGTTGTGGCGACGGCTTAGTGGTTTGGCACCTTCTGAATTCTAAGTCAGCTTGATAGTGGAGTCCATCCACCTGCTCCAGTGCTTTGGCGAATTAACGGGCAAGAGTTGGTGCCGCCTCTGACGAGCCCTCTTCGTCAGAATTGGTGCGCTTTCGATGGGCAACTCCTTCACTTGTGAGGAGTTGTCACGAACATCGGATTCGGCTTCATTAGACGCCAGAGAGGAGTTTTCAATTGTAATTGGGTGAAGATTGACACCCTGGGCCTTCAGATCTGAAGACCAACGAATCTTTTTCAAGGACGTGGTCTTCCTGTACTTGCAAGGAGAGGAAGATCTGGAAGAGGAGAAGGAGACGTACTCCTCGAACTTTTGTCGGTCGAACTCGTATTCGATCTCTTTATCCATAGGGATCTTGATCATTGGCTGTGGCACGATAGCCTCGGCAGCGAGGCTGTTGTCTCCCATTGTGGTCGCCAGCGTGTTTGCATCGAAAGTTTTTTTCTTCATTACGAAACTCATTACAACTTTAGTAGTTTACAATAAGTTCAAAAAGTAAAATTAGTATTTTTATAAGACTTTCTTACACAATAAAAATAAAAAGGTTACAACTCTCTTAAAATACACGTAGATAATGTTTATCACCTGCTGCTTACGTGGGATCTTTGCCTGTGTCGGGGTTTATCCGTGGACCACCGTGGATTAGATCCGGTTGATTAGAATAAAAGATCAATGCTCTTGCTTCACAAAAGAAACAATCGTAGAAGTAAATAATCTTAACGAAGTAAGATTACTACTCTGCTTGAGATCAAAACAAAGTCTGATATCAAGGAATGATGAAACGGGCTTCAGATCTCTCGAAATCTACTCTTTATGCACAGGAATTCGCCAAGATCTCGCTAGCTTCTCTCAAATTCATCAGAACCTCACCCTAGATCCTCTAAAATTTGTGGCTCCTTTCAGATCTACCTTTATAAGTGTGCTTGGGGTATATTTATAGATTTTAAATGTCATGTTTGTGGATACGATCGAAGAAGAACCGTTATTATCCATTTAGGTGGGTTTTCAGTTGAATAACAGCTTCCACATGTTTAAGGATAACCTTACATGTTTATGAATGACCTCAAGGAGTTCTAGAAGTCAATCTTATTAGAAAACATATTGAGGGCTGACCTGGGCGTGAGTCACTTCAAAGTGACTCGGAAATTTTTGAGTTTGAGGTGACTCGGATTCTCCGAGATAGTTTATACTATCTTTGGTATTTTGGCTTTAATTCTCTTGTTCAACCTTAGAATGAAGTGATTAAAGATGCGTTGGAAAACTAAAGAAGATAGCTACAACTTTTGTCTTTTGAGAATTTTCAGATTCAAATCTCATCATGGTCAAAATTTTCACTTCTTCGTGCGGGTCACTCTAGAGTGACCCGCACGTGTGCAAGCCACCTTGAGCCCTCCTGATTGTATTTGCTTTGTCATTTCACATATTTTGACATTTCACATGCATTACTACGCTTCTTTTTATAGTATCAGATGACCCTCTTTGACTTGGATAATCCTATCTGCCTCGAATAATAGCGTTCATCACCTTCTCTCCATTTTGAAGTACTTGCAGGAACCTATAAGTAATTTTTGACACCTACAGATACCCCCTCCAAAGTATTTCAGGCTTATTCTTTTATAGAGGAGCCTAGAATACTTTGGATATGATAGGACCAGCCTTCAATTCTTATACTTCTTCATCTTTCAGTCCATTCAGTATTTTGTCGAATAGCTAAAATTTTTTCGGTGCTGCGTTTATCGTCTGTCCGTTGTCAAAATCTTGAATTGGAACTAGAGTGTTAGTTTCTGAATTAGCTCATTTTATTAGATTGATGTTGAACTGATCATCTTCATCGGGAATTCATATCTGAATCACGATTAAACTCTCGGGGATTATCCTTTGACCTGGAATTTTTTTGAGCCTTATTTCAGCGAATCTATCGCTGCGTTGATCAGCATTAACCTTTATTGTAGCGCGTTGTCCGGCGTTAATACAGTTTATACTCATATGTTTACTAGATTCTACATAGTTTAAGCTCGACTGATGTTGTAACGCATGGTAGGCCCAAGTGTAGAGGTTGCAGGACCAACCGTTGATGTTGGTTCATCTACAGGTACGGATCTTATCCTTACGTCCCGCCAGTTATTTACTTAACCATAGAGGAGTTTTGGTTGTAGCACTAGCTATTGGAGCTAATATGGCTACTATTATGAATGCTTTAAAGGTTCCTCATGGAGACTTCGGCTAGAATTGATATTGTCCTAGGTGTTTAAGTCACGAGACCAACTGATGAAGCTAGTGCGTCAATGACTATCATACTTATAGGATTTTTGGCAAACCCTCAGTCATCAACTGATTTGATAAGCCTCTACCGATTATCATTTGAGTCGGGCTAGCATGCGAATTTTCTAAGTCTGTTCTGCATGTAATGTTATGCTAAAAGAATTAACTCTCTTAGACTTAATGCTATGATAATAAAAACATAGACTTTGCCATTGTTACGGGAATAGGCTACCCGACAACGCGTGTTGGGCGTAGAATTAAACAATCCTTCGATCTCGGGTTATCCTTAAGAATATTATGTGTAATATTCTCCAGAAACTTCACGTTGAAAATAAAGGAAGCAGTTTATCCTCATATACCCGTTGGAGGTTGGGGAAACAGTTTATACTCGTATACCCGTTGGAGTATGGGAGAAGTTTAACCTCATATACCTGTTGGAGGATTTCGTTCTTATTTGTCTTATTTTGCCATCATGATACCGACATCAACCAATGCTTAAATGCTATTTTTATAGTAATATAAGCCTTGGTGGGGTGATGAACCCTCCTGTGATATGCACAATACTTCAGATCTGAAACCTTGTTTGCTTCCTCCTGAATTATAATCGGTGGTAGCTTGATTTTGATGTTGGTGAGGAGGTACTTAAATATGGCTGGAACCTCATCATCTTCAAAAGAATACTCCTCATGGAACTTCGGATTAAGAGTCCCTTGTTGCCTCCAAGGTTGTTATTGATGAATGTCGACAGCAGTTACAGGTGCTTTAGCCGTCGGTTAGCCTCTTTCGGTTTTTTTCCTTTTGAGAAAACGTTCGACCTGTTCACCATGCAGTTTTAGCTCTTTCCAAGTTTTGGATGGTACGACCCCTAAGGCTATCAGGACATCGATGGAAAGATTGTTATGGCATGTCTATAAGATGAACTCCTCTTTGACAAGATCCCTGTAATTCATTGCCTTGTTGCAGAAGCGTTTGACAAAACTGTCAACTGACTCACTATCCTTCTGCTTCTCATCCAGAAGAGCTCTGATCGACACTTGGGTGTGATCATCGAAGAAATTATTGAGGAATGAGCTTTCCATGTCGTCCCAGCAGTTGATGCTCCTCGGCTTGAGACGTCGATACCAATCGAAGGCCGCCCCACGAAGGGTGCCCACGAATGACTGAATCATCAGGGGTTCATTCCCAGAGATCACTCTCATGTGAGACTTGAAATAAATTAGGTGCTGAGTGGATGAACATTTCCTATCAAAAGGCGTAAAGTTAATTTGATTGAACTTCACCAAGTACGGAATTGAATCACACTCTCTTGGATATGGACACAGAAAGCTGGTCCTCTTCACTTATTAAGCTGATAACAAGGCGTTGACCTTATCTTTCAGGTCCGCATCATCTTGTTGTCCTCGCCCGCATCTTTCTTCGGAGGATGTCGAGAAAGATCAACTGAACCACCCCCAGCAATATTGAGGAGTGCAATTAAACCACCCCTAGTGTTACTGAGGAATGCGATTAGGCTATGATGACTTTGTTTACTTCTAGATCGCTTTCAACTACGAAGTTCTGAGTGCGACGACTGGATTCAGCCCACTGACTGGACTCAGGTGGTGGTTGAAGTCGTTGAGCCTGTAACTCTCTCATCTGCTACATGGTCAACTCCATCTCTATTTTTATTTCATCTTTGAGTTCCTCTCACTGCCGAGCTAAAGCCTTTTGAAGCATTTGAGCCACTAGGTCGGGAGTGATTGTGAACGACTCTCTTGCTTCCCCCATGCTGGATATTGTATCATTGGAGGTGATTACGGAGCAAGTATCCTACAGTTTGTCTTCTGAAGACAATCCTTCGTTCATCCTTGGGTAATCCCTATGTCCGATGGCTTCTAGCTGGAGCCGAGACGTTCATTGGGCTATTCCTGAATTGACTTTTCTTTCGACAGAAAAATCAGGATTAGAGCCGTTTGAAGCAATCACGGACTTTCCTTTGTCAACCATGTTGATGGTGACTTCAGGGAATTCATCATCCCGGACAGTGGATTTTCTCTCATGGAAACGTCTTAGCTTAGGCTTCGATGCTTCGGTGGTAAGTTTCTTGAATGTTGAGACCCTTTGTGAAATGGTCCTGGGGTAGCTACATTTCTATAATACTGCCCTGATAGATCTCCCACATGGACAGTGAGAGCTGGTTTCTCAAACACCCTCCTTTTGAGATTTGTTCACACCCCCAGCCTGCTAGTGCAGTTCATTGGAGTAATCCATCACTTGTTGGTGTGATGCCCCAAGTATAACGTTGTCTTTCGACGGACACGTCTTCTTTTGGGGATGAAGAACCTCGTTGATATTCTCGGGATGATTTGTTGTCGCCTTTGAACGATCCAAGGTTACATCAGGAGTCTCACATTTAGGACCACCCTCTTGTGAGCGTGGAACCTTAACGGGCTCCTGGGTTTCAATACGAACCCCCAGGCAATCAATGCCAGGAGTCCTCTTGTGCACGACGCACGAACATGTATAATGAGGTGCCCTGGTTTGTTTGGAGGTGGCAGAACACCTTTGAGCGGCCTTTAGCTTGACGGAAGTGTTTGTATGACCACTAGCCTAAGGAACTACTCGGGTTTTGTTCACCAGAGCTTTGCCTCGATCTTTGTGCAAAGGACCAAGACGGTCTGCCATCGTAACGTTAAATTTCAACAGGTCAACGCTGTCGTGAGACTTGTCCAGAGGTACAAGATCAACTGAAATAGGAACGAGGCTTGACGGAAGTGGAGAAACGGTTACGGGAGGCGAATTAGGCGTAGGACACCTTGAGGTAACTCGGGCTAAGCATGAGTCACCCTGAAGTAGCTCGGGACTTCTGATCCTTTCGGTCGCTGTCGGAGTTGTTTTTTATGCCGTTTTGGACTTTGACCTCCAGACTTGGTGTGGTCTTGGTGGTTTTTTTCCACCTCTTCCTTCTTCATTCCTTGTGCCTTTTACAAAAGGGTGCGAGCATGTGTGGTACATGCACGACGCCTTTGGATACACTCCTTCCGAGTTGAACGATTCCTTTTGACAATGATCTATACTTCCATCGATGGCTTAGAGGATTTGTCAGCCACATGCTATTGAAGTAATTCGGTTGCTTGACGCCTCCTGAACTCCAAGTTTGCATAATATCAAACCCCGTTGACTTGTTCTAATACCTTGGCGATTTGACGAGCTTGGCGTTAGCGTCACCTCTGACAAGCTCTTTTCGTCAGAGTTGGCGTACTTTGATTGGATAACTCCTTGATTGGAGAGGAGTCACTTGTAGCCTCCATCAGTGAGTACACCTCCTTCAAAGACAATATCTTTTCACATTTGCAGGGAGAGGAGGATTTTGATGAAGATGAGGAGATATATTCCTTGAATTTGGCTTCGTCGAACTCGTACTCGATCGCTGAATTAACCGGGATCTTGATCTTCGGTTGCGACACGACAATCTCGACAACGAGACTGTTAGCTCCCACTGTGGTCGCCAGCGTGTTTGCATCAAAAATTGGTTTCATCATTGCGGAACTCATTACAACTTCAGTCGTTACAATAAGTTCAAAAAGTAAAATTAGTCTTTTTATAAAACTTTCTTACACAATAAAAATAAAAATATTACAACTTTCTTTTAAACACACGCAGAGAGATCGTTTATCGGTCTTCTGCTTACACGGGATCTTTGTCGGTATCGGGGTTTATCTGTAGACCACCAAATGATCAAATCCGATTGATTTTGTTGCCTCGTGAAGGAGACAAGAAATTGAAGTGATTATCTTAGCAACGGTGCGATCTCAAGGAAAGCGGATGAACGGGGCTGAAAGAACTGCAGATCTATCGAACTCTCCTCCTTTATATTGAAGAACTCGCCAAGAACTTGCTTCCTCCTACTGAAATTCGTGCTCCTCCACTCTCCAATTCAACAGGGCTTCGTCGTTTGCTCCTAATTCTTTATCTGTGTGAATGAAGACCCTAAGGCTATATTTATAGGCTTCAGAAGCTCTGTTTCGGATAAGAACAAACAATTTGATCTTATCCTCAGTTGTAACCACTTAACCACATTCAAAGATAGCCTTAAATCAGTTGGAGAGGCTCTGGACTAAAGGAATCCCAAAATCTTATCGAAAAATAGGTTTTTGGGAGGCTTTACGGGCGAAAACAGGTTTTCTAGGCATGAGACACCATTGGTGTCTTGGCCATTGGCCGAGACGCCGTTTGGCGTGTTTTGACTGTTTTGCCTCTAACTCTTCGCCCGATCTCAGAATGACGTGATTCAAAATGTATTAGAAAGCCAGAGAAGAGACCTACAACCTTTCATGGACGAAACACATATGGAGTGAGCGAGACACAAGTGGCACTCCGTCTTTTGTGGGTGAAATGTGACTCCTGATCGAGTCGTTTCTTTGTTATTTCGCCATCGCGTTGATTCATATGCTATGCTAACTCACTTCATGCACTCGTTAGCTTCCGTACGATATCAAATAATCCTCTTTGACTTAGATAATAACGTTTATCTCCTTCTCTCTATCTCGAGCTGCGTGCGGGAACCTATAGGTAATTTTTGACGCCTACAAGGACCTCCGAACCCAAGGTTAGGGCATCATCTCTTTTTCATTTTTTTTAAAATTTCTCCTAAGTTCTTTGTTTTTCTAAGGTTTTAGTTCTTATAGTCGACTACACTGACTATTAGTCGACTATTTCATCTCTAGGGCAGTCTACTCTTTGGGTAAGTTCTTTCAACTTGATCTATTTAAGTTCTTTAAAGTTATCATGTCTAGATCTAAGAAAGCTAAACAAACTCATTCCAACGTTTTAATGATGAAATCATTGTATACTTGAAAAATCCCAATTTGCTTGAAGAATTTAAGAATATCTCATCTTTTGAAGTTTTTCCGGGACTTTTTGTAAAATTTGATGATTTCATACTATACAACTCTGGTTCATATTTTGACAATGTTGGTTTGCTTGAGTTATTTTCATCGAAAAATAGAAAATCATGTTATCCTTTTTTAGTTCAACTCTTCTACACTAATATAGCTCGTGTTGAAATAATTAGCGATTTTGAAAAATTATCTACACTTGTCAAGGGGATTAAGATTAAATTAACACCTAAATCACTTGGAAAAATACTCAATATCCCTTACAAAGGTGTATCTCTTAATAGTATTAAAATAACGAATCAAAACTTGCTTTCAAATCACATTCTTCTCCCCAGTCAAGAAAAACCCTTAAATTATGCCAACAAACTTACATTAATTCCTCGTTTTATTGCACGAATTCTAGCATATAACATGTTTCTAAAAATCAGGAGTTTTCATTTTATTTTTCTTGATTTTGTTAAAGCTCTATATGCTATAATGGGAAATATCCAAGTCAATTGGGCTAAAGTTTATTATGACAATCTTTTAGTTGTACCAAGAGGATTTCTTCCTTATGGTGTATTTTTAACAAAATTTTTGAAAATTTTTGTGTTGAACTTGACTCTGAAAATTTTGTGGTTCGTTCCATTGAATTCTTTGATTCTAATGCCCTAACTAGGATGAAGTTAACAAACTTTGAACTTCATGACCAAAATCCCCAAGATGAGCCTCACCCTCCTCAAGAATAAATCCAACAAGAAATCCACAATCATCTCATCAAGCAGGCCCCTCCTCAAGTCACATACCACCTCCAATGCAAACTGATCCCTTATGCTCCTCAGATGCTCAATATAATATTGTAAAACCCCAAAAATTGAATATTTTATAATAAATAATAATAAATATGTTACATTATGATAAATGATATTTATTAATGTTTAAGTATTCTAAAAATTTATTTGAGATCAATTCAATGTATATATGTGAATATAAAGGTGATATTATGCACACGTGCATGGGCCTGAATCTGGGAAAAACAACCAGTTAAAATTATATACATTTTACACACTAAAGAAGTTGGAATATGAAAAAACTTAAAAAAGCAAAGTTGTAGGTCTCTTCAAGATATTTCCAAAAAATCTTATATCACTTCATTTCAAGGTCAGACATGAAAGTTATGGCCAAAATACTAAAAGTTGTTTTCCTAGTCAGACTAGGTTTCCTGGTTCGGATCAAACATGTTTGCTTCAGGTTTGCATATACATATGATATGGGTGTATCTCTCTTTGGAACTTAGCAATCCTCATGGGAGCTTGAGGATAGATGATTCTTATAATAGCATGAGAATAGAGGTGTAAAACAGTACAATAGAACGCAGGTGGAAGCGTGGGACAAGACGACGAGCAGCAGATTCGAAGAATCCAGTTTCAGCTCGTGAGTCGACTCATACATATACATGAGTCGACTCATCATGTTGAGTCGACTCATGCCTGTCATGAGTCGACTCACGAAACCCAGCCGTTTTGCCAAAAGTCTCTGACCAGTCGACCTGCGGGCTTATGAGTCGACCCATGTGTCATGAGTCGACTCATCTAAGTTATGAGTCGACTCATTGTTAGTTGTTGTGTTTTATCCAGTTTTGGACGAGTCGACTTATCTCAGTCATGAGTCGACTCATCGATAGTTTCCTGATTCGTTTGGGTTTCTGTTTACACGAATTCCTGTTGGTTTTGGGCTTGGTTATTTACCAGATTGCCATCCACGTTTGTATACCTATATAAAAGATTGTTTTAGGGTTTCTAAGCAATCAGAGGTAATTAAGAGAGCTTCTAATCATTGTATTAGGGTTTAGAGAGGATTGAGAGGTTGTTCTCGATTCTAGTGAGATTGTGAGTGAGAGATTTGTAATAATTGATTCTTCATAATCTAGAGAAGATATTTTCCTTCGTCATACTGAATTGTTCTTGTGTTTTAGTTATCTTCTTCTCAACCCACCTTTTGATAATTCCACGATCAAAGGGTACTCACACAACGACTCATATCAAGTTGGTATCAGAGCAATCAGATCCGGTGAAAGGGCATTCTGTGTATGGTTCTTACTCGATCCCAATACAAAAAGCTTAGCGAGATCCTTATTTCATTGGAAGGAGTTTAGGTTTTAAGGAAAGAGAAGATGGCTGAAGGAGACAATTCAGCGATGATTGATGCATTGGAGAAGCAGATCGAGATGATAGGTTTGACTCTCACACAACTCGTCAGTCTTATCCATAGAGGTGGCAAACAAGGTGAATTTTCTTCGAAGAAAATTATTGAGTCCGATGTGGAGAGAGTAGATTCAGATTCCCACGAGGAGGAGGAGACCGTTAAGGCTGCATTGCATCAAGGGGGTAAGAATTATTATCAGAACCTGAAGATTGACTTCAAGGTAGATATTCTTGTTTATGATGGGAGTGTTGACGTCAAGAAGCTTGATGACTGGATTGAGCAGATAGAGATGTATTTTACTCTTTATGGCTACTCGTCAAAAGACAAGATTGTGTTCGTGACTTTGAAGCTTTCAGGGCACGCATTGACGTGGTGGAAATCCTACTGCAAGCAGGAGAAGAAGGCGATGTCGTGGAACAAGTTCAAGTACTTACTGAAGAAGCAGTTCTACCCGGTGGGATTCCTTGAAGAGCGTTGGTACAAGTGGTACGGCTTGCGTCAAAGAGTCAATCAAACCGTTCAAGAATACACCACAGAGTTCCAACAGCAGGCGATGATCCTCAATATTGCGACAGAGGAATACTCCATGTTTATGAAGTATATGGCGGGATTGAGCGATTACATCCGAAAGGAGATGAAGCTATTCACGGTGGAATCAATTGTAGAGGCGAGTGTGAAGGCTATTGCCCTCGAGGGCAAGCAAAAGAAGGGCAACGAGACTACGGGAGACTCCAAACAGACGGGAGGCGAGTCTAGTGCTTCTCAATCTAAGGAGGAGAAGAAGAAGGGTGATCCTGCGAGAAGACAGGGCACACAGCTGATCGATGCTGGGAGAAGTATCCTCATCTCAAGCCAAGAGGGTTGAAGAAGAAGACGAGAAAAAGGCATACATGATAGCTCAAGGTCCGAAAGAAGTCCCGAGGATGACAGAGCCCAACAGCTGTCTTAACCTTATGGCGGGGAAACAGACCACGAAAGAGGACGACGACCCGAGAGAGCAACGCTTTGTTCTTAAGTTGCAAATGAAGACCAGTTTGATTGATGTCATTGTTGATTTGGGCAGTGAGAAGAATTTGATATCCGAGGTATTGGTTCAGAAGCTGGGTCTGAAGATGGTCAAGCATCCGAAGCCTTATCCATTGGGGTGGATTTAGAAGGAGACGAAACTGAGTGTAGTTGATCAATGCACTGTTAGATTTGCGCTCTACGAGTCGTATATTAACGAGGTTACGTGTAACGTTGTTCCATTAGATGTTTGTCAGATTATACTGGGCAATCCATACTTATGGGATAGATATGCGATCTACGAGAGGCGGGCTCAGAAGTACACCTTCACTAAAGATGGTGAAAAGTTCATATTTCGTTCGGCATCTCTTCCGAGAGAGATAAGCTTGGGGACGGTGATACGAGCGAAGAGACTAGTGAATACAAGTAAGAAGTTTGTCTCACTGTGCATTAGACTTCCAGAAAAGCCATCGATAAAGGATTGTAACTTAGGGCGAAAGGTGACCAGGACGAGACGCGGGATGGATGAGATGTTTCCGATCGGACGTCGAGACCAGGTTCCTAGCAGGGCCAGATGGTGCAGAAAAGATGGAGGAGCTCGAGAGTTTTCTCAGCAAAAGTTCTAACTTGAACGGGACTTCAAGTTCCTAAAGGGGGGACCCATGATATGGGTGTATCTCTCTTTGGAACTTAGCGATCCTCATGGGAGCTTGAGGATAGATGATTCTTATAATAGCATGAGAATAGAGGTGTAAAACAGTACAGTGGAACGTAGGTGGAAGCATGGGACGAGATGACGAGGAGCAGATTCGAATAATCCAGTTTTTAGCTCGTGAGTGACTCATACATGTACATGAGTCGACTCATCATGTTGAGTCAAGTCATGCCCATCATGAGTCGACTCACGAAACCCAGCCATTTTTATAAAAGTCTCTGACCAGTTGACCTACGGGCTTATGAGTCGACCCATGTGTCATGAGTCGACTCATCTCAATTATGAGTTGACTCATTGTTGGTTTTTGTGTTTTGTCCAGTTTCGAACGAGTCGACTCATCTCAGTCATGAGTCGACTCATCGATAGTTTCCTGATTCGTTTGGGTTTCTGTTTACACAAATTCCTGTTGGTTTTAGGCTTGGTTATTTACCAGATTGTCATCCACGTTTATACACCTATATAAAGGATTGTTTTAGGGTTTTTAAGCAATCAAAGGTAATTGAGAGAGATTCTAATCATTGTATTAGGGTTTAGAGAGGATTGAGAGGTTGTTCTCGATTCTAGTGAGATTGTGAGGGAGTGATTTGTAATAATTGATTCTTCATAATCTAGAGGAGGTATTTCATTCGTCATACTGAATTGTTCTTGTGTTTTAGTTGTCTTCTTCTCAACCCACCTTTTGGTAATTTCGCGACCAAAGGGTGCTCGCATATATATATATATATATATATATATATATATATATATATATATATACTGGTGTTTTAACAAAAATTATCACCCTTACATCAGAGCTTTGTGAAGCAAATATCGACACGAGGGTGAGATAATCGACATGTAGCAAGGGGAAAACAGGTTGTTTGCACTTCTAATTGCTTACTGTTTATTTCAGAGGCTTAGAGTGATGTTTGAGGCAAGATTATCTTTATCCAAACCCATCCCCATAGTTAAATAACTAGTTTAGATATTTAAGATGTGTTTTCATGTTTAAAATCTTAACATGTGATGTTAAAATCAGATTTTTTTATATTAAAACTTAAACCAATGCTAGATTAATAATCTTTTCTTGTTGTTTATGATAGTATCATGATCATGATCATTAGGGTTATTCATAATTTCGTTTATATATGAGAAATTTAAGAGATGTACTAAATATATATTTTTTTCAGAAAACTGCAACACTTATATACTATTTAAATGACATTTCGAGATAGCAAATAAACTCCAAATTTAACCAAACCACTTCTAAATGAAAGCTATATGTATCTAGTTTCTAAAACCGAAAAACATTCTTAAAAAGAGTTTGTATAAAGAAAGATATATATTTTTTTACTAACAACATATCCTACAGAAAAGCTGTTGTACATGTATAATGTTTAACTAAAGATTTGGGATAACAACCTCTAAACTGAACCAAACTTGTGCCAATTGAAAGATGTGTGAATCTAGATTTCAAAACAGAAAACCATTTCTATAAATAGTTTTGCTAGAGACAGATATGATCATTTTACTAACAGAAGTCCTGACTATTTTCTTGCTCGTTTTGTAGAGCTGTGTTGTGCCGTTTTGAGATGCGTTCGGAGAGTTTTGAGCCACTTGATGTTATACGTATATTCATGAATATATTTTGTTACACATTTGAGAATCCCAAGGGGATTATGATGAGTTTTAATTTGATCATATTTGAATTAAATATCATTCATACACATGTTGGATGTCGTTGATGAACACAGCTCAGTACTATATGAGATAGTGCATCGACATACCAGATATACACAGTTTATATATGAGGTGGATATTGTTGATGAGCTCAGTTCAGTACTACATGAGGTAGTGCATCGATATTCCACATGTACAGGATATTGAGTCGGATTTTAGGAGGTTTGATCCAGCCGTCCGTCCCGCACTAGGTGCGATGAGGCTCGTGAGCCGTATTCTAGGATGCCTATTTAGTAGTCCATCCTGCACTTATGTTACACACTGAGATCGCGATGAGACTAATGAGCCGTGTACACAGTTCAAGATACATACATGGTAGTCCATTGCACTGAGACAATTATTTGATAGCCTAAGTGTGACAGATGTCAGTTATGAATACAAAGAATTGAAGAATTTTATAGGATTAAATCAAAGAATTGAAGTTGAGAAAGGTTATCTACAACACCCCAAATTTGACGAAGATTTACTTAGTTTCAAGTTAGCAATTTTCGTGGCCAAATGCCCGAATTCGAGGTTTGTCACTCATGTCCATTTAGTGTCCTACTAACTTGGAGACTAGATAGGGTAGGGGACCCAATTCACCCATGGTTTACTTGTCAATGTAGGGGGCTCGAACTCAGGTCTTGGCTAGGGATCCTTCTGCCTTACTAGGTTTCCCTCATATCCAAAAATAAAGTTGAGGGGGTTTTTTTGACATTGGCCCCCATAGCTAAGAGGGAGTTTTCTAAAATTAACTTAAAACGCAACTTAAGGCACATGTGACATCAATCTTATAAAGTAATTTTTATGTCAAGTTGTGACACCCCTGGGTTCACAAAAGGCTGCAGTCCAAGGTAAAACTAAGAAGGTCAAACCTGTCATGCACCATACCGTGCAATAATATGTTTCACCATCACAATTACTATCTCTCTAGTAGAGTCAATAACAGGTGTAGGTACAAAAGCAAGTAAAAGATAATACAAGAATCAACTGATGAAATAATAGAGATCAAATTAATATTTCATCAGCTAACATACTGAAGTATAAGTCAATGTCTGAAATAAATGAACTGGAGTTCTCAACAAGTCTCAAATACAAAATGTCTGAAAAAGAGGAAATAAGACACACAGCCTTTACAACTTCTAGAAATAAAATCCTCAAATGTCTAAACAGAAGTCTACAGTAGAGCTCAAAAGAACAATATAACTAAAACAGATAGCTAAAGCTAAAGTGCATCACCATCAACCTGCGACTCTCCGGGCTCCTGGCTCGTTACCTGAAAGGGGGAGGGACAACGAGCGTCAAAGCACTAGCGAGCAACATCACAACCAACCCCAAGGGAAAGGGCTCGTTGTATACAGAAAATACAGTTAATATATATATATATATATATATATATATATATATATATATATAATCACTGATCCTATTTAGGAACTTACAACATGAGCTTAAGTACGTCGAGCAAAATAATCCAAACAAGGAAACCCTCATGTATATACCTTGTAGCTCAAATTGTAGATCCCTAATGATAAGAGGCTTTTAGTACTTAGGAAATTACACAATTATATCACTCTATGAACTGATTTGGGTAATGTATCTTAAAATTATCATATACATCAACTCTGAAAATCTTTTGCTACAAGAATCTCTAAGAGAAATTTAATCTTTATTTGTGAAGGGTATGTAATCCTTCTGATTCACCTTGTCTTTCATAATTTGTAATAAACTATTGTACAAAATAAATTAAATTGTTCATTTTCATAGTTCACACCTTCTTATAAGTTTATGAAACACGTAGCTTGGGTATGAGTATTGTTGCGGATAATGGATTCTTATAACTCTCAACCTAAATTTTTGAATATTGTTTGACATTCGATAAATTTGAATTATTTGTTAAAATACAATCCATTGTGCATAATAAGTATAAATCATTCTCATATTATATTTTATAATTTTCTGAAACTAGAGAGTAATCATTTTGACAAATCAATTAATTAGTTGGGAAGATGTAGAAAGACTACATATCTGATTTTGAAATTGATCATATAATTTATGTTTTTTATTGATTAAATTTGCACATTCTGACAAATAAGATTCTAGAAAAAAGTTTTTGAATATCTATAATACTTGGTCGCCGGATAAACAACAAGTGGAAGTAAACAACAAGTAAAAGTGATTTCTTTATAGTTAAACAAAATCCTATATGACCAGATAAAACCTACCATTTTACTTTAATGAATTCAAGAATTTATTTTTATCATTAATAATAATAGTTTTTTATATTTGTCCCTTACATTATTAATATTTTTTAAATCATTAAATTACTCTTAACCCATTAATATTTTAAGACTTTTTTCTATGAAAGGCAAAATGTTAAAACCAACAAAATATTATACATGGAAATATCCAATTTTTTTTAATATGTTACGACAATCATAAATGTTTTTTGCAAGCATGTTATAGTGAATAAATAAACTTAAAATAAATAATTTAGATATTTGACCACGTGCAGTGCACGTGCATTTCACCTAGTAATAGTTAAATATACTCTAGAAATTATCACTTTTAACAGTTATAGTATAACTTAATAGGTACACCATAATCTTAATAGAAACATCTTAAACTTAACAAGTATGGCATAACCTTAACATATACGTGATAAGGTTAACATTAATGCTATTACCTTTGCATATATATTATAAACTTAACAAGTATATTATAATCTTAACATGTATGACCTAACCTTAACAAGTATATTAGAACCATAACAAACACATCATAACCTTAACATGTATGCTAGAACATCAACCACACTGTGAGATCTCCGTGATATTTCCCTCGTTTTGTTACAAAATTATATCCCGCCCTCTTCGTCTTCATGATGCTAAATTTGTGTTGTGAAATACGTCATGATGCTAATTTTTGTATCGTGAAATACTTTCATTTATATTAGTTTATGCAAGCAAAACAATCTTCACCAAGGAATACTTGCATTTATAATGCATTTATAAAATGTTATCTACGTAAAATCCAATGCTTCTTAATCCTCCTCCTCTTCTCTCCTCTCAAAACCCACAAAGTTCAGAATCCTCACAAATTCCTCTCCCAAACCCTCATTATCATCATCATAGTTCGCAATCAACCCATACAATTATAAGTTTACGTAATTTTGATATTTATATACACATAACTACACAACGAGATCTCGATGACATTTTATTTGTATATGACCTGTTATTGCCACATTCCAAGAAACCATATCTCTATTTGGCACTTCATCATATACTTTACAAGCAATCTCCAAACTACCACATATCATATACCCATTTAACATGCTACTCTTAAAAATCAAATCTAACTCATCCATTTCAATTAATAATAAAATTGGACAAGCTCCAATCTACCACTAAGAAGTAAATCACATAATCCAATCATGGGATTTGTTTGAGAGAAATGGTGAAGGAGAGAGGCGAGAAGATACATAGGCAGTTTTGAGGAGGTTGGTTCATTCGGTGCAAAGATCAATAGTGCAGTTAGCGATAGTTAAGGGAGGGAGAGTGAGTTTGACAAAGAAAATAATTATCTTAGACATCATGCAGGAGAGTTCAAAGGAGAAGAGGGGATGGTTGAGGGAGTAGAAGGCGGTGAGCTCGGCGGTGGAGATCTTGTCATCAGCATTGGAGTCGAACTTGTTGAGGATGCGCTCTATGCCTATAGTGGTAGAAGGGGTAGGATGTGATTGAAGGAGAGGATTGAAGAGAGGTGGAAAACCCTAGAGAGGGTTAACTTGGGAGGAGGAGAGCTTGAGCGAATGCAAGAAAAGGAGGGAGAGAATTAAGAGAGGAAGAGAGTTGAATTAGGAGGGGAAAGAGAGAGGAGAAATCTAGTCAGGGGTGGGGGGGATTGCAGTTATGAGAGGTAAAGTGGGAATTGTCTGGGTTTTACTCTTCTTAGTTGGCATAATATTAGGCTGATACACATTTGGCAATATATTTAGGGCTTATACACAATGAAAAATGTACAAGGGGCTGGGTCACATAAAGTTTTGGTTTTTTAGGGCCTTGACATATTTTTACTATATATTATTAACTTAACATCTGTAAGGACGACCGGGAATAATAGACTACTTTAATCATATTAATGGTATTTAGGGATTAAAGATAACATATCATAGCATGAGGGACCTATTCGATAAAACTTAAATACTATGATCGATGAGTTCATTTTGTCAAAGTTAGTTTGAATTTTTTTGTATATATATAATCATAAAATTATTTTACATTATTATATAATTTATTATATAAAATAGTGTATATAATCTATTAAATTTTTTGATAATATATTACATTAATTATATGATAAATATATTATCATATATTATGTATATTATATTATACTATATAATTTTATTGATACATAAAATATTAAATTATATTACAGAGTTATATATTAGGTTAATATTATATTAAATAATAGTATAATATAATATAATATAATATAATATGGTAAAATATACCATATTATTTATTACAATATATTATCACCATTTAATTATAATACAATATAATATATTAGATTATAATATAATATAGTATATCAAAAATAAAGTATTGGTTTAGAATAAGTATATTACATTATTAATTACATCAACTGTAAAATAATATTAAATAATATATTAATAATTTATTAATAAGCAATTATAATTTAATAAATTATAAAAATTTATTATTAGATTACGTATATTATATTATTATTAATATTAACTTCAATATAAATTTAAAGAATATATTACTATTTTATAGTAAGAAATTTAAATATATTTATATTATATTAATTATTACAATATTTTCATATATTTTATAATATTTTTCTTGAAATATAACAAAATAGTGTAATATAATATTGTGTTATAATATATTATACAGTAATAATACCTCATATTATATTATATTAAAATATTACATATTATATTACAAATCATCTTTATATATTATATTAATTAACTACAATTTGATATTAAGTAATATATTATATTATCTTAAAATATAATTTATAATATATTATATTTAGGATGATTAATATGTTATATTAACTATAATATATGTGACGCCCCTGAGTTCACACAAGGCTGCAGTCCAAGGTGAAATCAAGAATGTCAAACCTGTCATGCACTACACCGTGCAATAATACGTTTCACCATCACAATAAGTATCCATCTAGTGGAATCAACAACAGGTGTAGGTACAAAACAGGCAAAAGAAAATATAATGGAACAATAATAAACAATAGGTGATCTGAAGAAAAATAGTCATCACTGATATGAGTAAATAAATCTCTGAGAAGAAACAATATCTGAGCTGAATACAAATGTCTCGACACAGGGAGAAATAACATTTAGGAACCTCGCCTTTACAAAAACTAGAATAAACTCTCAATTGTTCATAAACAAAATTATTGTGGAGTTCAAACATATACTAATAATATCTATGAATAACTGCTAGAGCAAATCCATCAACCTACGGCTCTCCGTACCCCTGGCTCGTTACCTGAAAGTGGGGAAACAACGAGCGTCAAAGCTCTATAGCGGGTAACATCACAACCAACCC
>BQKN01066735.1:238693-256676 GCA_022839385.1 Asparagus kiusianus | reverse complement strand
GTCGTTACTAAAAAGACTATATCTTTCTCAATATAAATCCTTTTTAACTTGTTAAAATTTCAACTAATTACTGGGAAGGTTTGGGTAGGAGATAATCTTGCCTTAAAGACGTGTGCAAGCCTCTGAAGATGATATGAAACGACCGCTTACCGCCAAACACCACAGATCTCACATTTCCTTCGATGTTCGCCTCACGAACTCTCCCAAAAACACAAGATTTAAAGCTAGGGTTTTAGAGAGGAGGGTAGGGGCTGCTAGGGTTTGGTATTCTGATGAAGATAGCTCTTTTTTCGTGCACCAACATGTTTTTATATAGCAACAAACCCGATTCAAAAAGCCCAAACCCGAAACCTATTAGAATCTGGAAACATCCCGTCAGTCTACGATATTTTGGCTGTAACTTTTTCATACGAACTCGGAATAAGGTGATCTAAGATTTGTTGGAAAGCTCTTGAAGAGACCTACAACTTTGCTCTTTTACTTTTTTTTCCAAATTTCAACTGTATCTATATGTAAAATGCATATACTTTTAACTGGTGGTTTTTACCAGATTCAGGCCCGTGTACGTGTGCATGATATCACTTCTATATTCACATATATACATTGAATTGATCTCAAATCAATTCCTAGCATACTCAAATATTGATAAATATCATTTATCATAATATAACATATTTATTATAAAATAAAAATAAAAAAATTTAAAATTTTAGGGTTTTACAATATATTAAATATTATATTATTAAAGCCAAAATACCTTTTCAGTTTTACCCATAAATATTTTAATTTTTTTCCATAAAAAACACAGTGGTTTCCAAACATCTTATGTTTTTATTTTGGAAAAAAAACCATAGAGATAAAGAAAACACCATCCCAAACACTCCGTTTTAATATTTTCGGGATCAATATCAGAACAATATTTATCCAATTATTACAGAATTTGCATTGTTGCCCCTATTGGTAATTTATCTACCAATAATCATAAACCTTAGGGTCCTGTGTGCAAACAATGTCGGCAAGCTCAATTCACCAGAAACGACAAGAAAATACTGAGCACACAAAAAAGATGGAAGGGAAACAGCCGCAAGTCTATTGACGCGTGCTCGTTCTGAAATCCCAATCTTAAATCTCGTCGGATGCTCCGTCTCATCAAACCCTCGACCTAAAAAACCCTAGATTTCGATCTCATTTCCAAAGCCTAGGGGTTTTCTCGTGTCTTTGTGAAGATCCTAACCCGAGGTATGCATTTGTCACAGATTTAATAGAATGCGCGTCATTTTAGGCTTTGAGATTGAGATCTCGAGATTTATCTGATGTATGCTTAAATTGAGCCGTTGCTATCAAATTTGTAAATTAAGATGTTTGTTTTAAAGCTAAAATTAGCGAAATCTTAAGCTGGTCGCTTTCTCTGGAAGAAAAGAAATCGAAATAGCTGACGCTACTTTTTAAGTAGAGCAATTTTTATTGTAGAATCATGTTAATTTTCCCAAAAAAGAAAATGCACTTTTGGCTGTAATAATGATAGTTAAGTAGTTATCTCTTACTCTAGTGTTTTGAAGATTGAGTGGGGGCACGTTCACTGTTTTACGTCTTGCAATTGCAGATTTCTGCTGGTGTTTAATTGAAAATAGCGAATTTTTGAGTGGGGCACTTATAGTACGGGGAAAAAAAAACCGAATTTGCTAACGTGAATTTTAAGCAGAGCAATTTTCTGTTCTAGAATCATTTTAACTTTCCTAAACAATTGATGCTTTTTGATGCTTTTTGCTACATTAATCATAGTCAGTAATTATTTCTTAATGTTTTAAAGACTGACATTTTCACTATCGTAGGTCTTGAATTTGGAAATATCTGTTGGGCTTAATTGACCTGATCGAGAATGAATCCTTATCTTGTCGGTATCGTTGTTCCCTTCGTGTTCTCCTATATTCTTAGTAAAAAGAGTTCAAAACAGCGAGGTTTGCCTGTTGATGTCGGTGGAGAACCCGGATATGCTATTCGAAACTATCGGTTCACCTCGCCCGTCGAAACACAATGGGAAGGAGTTACAACACTTGCCGAGCTATTTGAGCTTGCTTGCAAGAATTTTGCTACCAAACGAATGCTTGGTACCCGTAAGCTTATCTCTAGTGAAATTGAAGTCACAGCAGATGGAAGGTCCTTTGAGAAATTTCATTTCGGGGAGTATGAATGGTTGAGTTATAATCAAGCTTATGATGCTGTTTGCAACTTTGCTTCTGGAATTGTGCATCTTGGACATGGGAAAGGGGAAAGAGTTGCGATATTTGCTGATACGCGAGCAGAGTGGATGATCGCTTTACAGGTAGCTCCGCTTAAAACTGTGAATCAGTGCTTATTCATGTGGGTTAGTGACGAGCAAGAATTAATCTCTATATTGGAAATTTTTTTAGTACTCTTAATTTCCATTTGCTGAGAAAATTCTCCTACTTTCCAAATCTAAAAAACAGCACATAGCTGCATACGTGATTGTTACTCTTT
Source organism: Asparagus kiusianus (assembly GCA_022839385.1). Taxonomy (NCBI): domain Eukaryota; kingdom Viridiplantae; phylum Streptophyta; class Magnoliopsida; order Asparagales; family Asparagaceae; genus Asparagus; species Asparagus kiusianus. The sequence goes on along the minus strand of BQKN01066735.1, from coordinate 254,177 downwards.
GTTTTATCCTTTACTATATTTATGGTTCATGGATATAACGATTATGACTTTCCATCATGGGTACTAATTCCTCACTATACATAATTGAGAAAATTATTCATGGGAAGCCAATCCTCTGGGTTGATAATTTTCATAAGGGGATCTGCTAGTAGAGATCTTACACGCATGCCCTTGTGGCACGTTGCTTCCCTTCATTCTAATTGGTGATGAATGATTATATTTTGATGTAGCGTGACATTAGATTTTTCCTCCACATGACAGAAAATGCTTCAAACTCATTTTAAATAAAATTACTTATTCAAAATACAAGTAATATAGTTATTAATAATATCCATGCCATTGCAAGCTCAATAACAAGACCAACCATCCAATACTAAAAACATAGAGAAAATACCTATGACAATATTGAACTATGCAATAGTAACTACTTGTATTATTAGATAAACACCATGGAAGAAAGTGGTATAGCTATGCAGCAGGGGATACAAGAAGAAGCTTGACAAAGAGGATAAACGAGAGACAAAGGGAGAGAAGTTTGGAGAGAGGAAAGAAATAGAGAAACGTTTTTAGAGAGACGGGGGAGTTCTAGAGGGAGAGAGGACAACCATTAAGTAGAGAGAACCACAATTAAGGAAAAGACAACCACCATTAGGGAGAGGGAGAGGACCACAATTAAAGAAGAGAGAGAACCACCATTAAAGAAGAGAGAGCCATTAAAGATGGAGAGCATTGTTTTAAATATCCTTGACATAGCTAATATATCAGCTGATACATCCTTTTTATAAGGTTTGTTGCAAAATGATATGATCTTAAAAACCTTTAAACTTTTTGGCAAATTTTGTGATATATCCCCAAAATGGCCCATATATTAGCTAACATGTTGATCGATATATCCTTTTCTATGACTTGCTGCAACACAATAGCATTTAGCAAATTTTGGGTGGTATATCATAATTCTTCAATATTCAAGTGACATCTCAGCCTGAAAAAAAATCCACAAAAATGTTGCAATGTCGATCTGGGCTTGTATTTGTGTTAGAATATTGGTTTGTGGTCCTAAACATATATTATTGTGTGTATTCTTAGATTTCATTAAGTATGTTTATATTATAATTATATAATATATGCACATCATCTGATACAGAACTCCGATATGTACTACTTATCCACAATATTTTTCCTATATCTGCAATCCAATATGGATTTTGGTCATCCAATATTTCCTCGATGCCCGATATTTAGAACCTTGGGGGAGAGAGAAAGAGCCATTAAAGAGGAGAGATGGATAGAAGAGAGGGTAGTGGTAGACATTTCGTCACAACCCAAACCACTAGCGCCCAAAGGAGTTCGTATCTAGTTGGATACAAAAATGGGTCAAATATCATGCTATTAGGCTTGCATCATATATCTAACAATGCACTCTGCAAGGAAATTTTTTTGCAGAGAGAATCTAATCTTTAGTTATGACCCATAGTCAATGTAGGTTCTCATGAATCTCGATATGCTAATAATACTAGGCTACTAGCTAGGTACTTGGGATACTTAGTTATTGAACAACTAAATTATTGTTTGTTTATACAATCTTTCTTCAGCCATCATATTATATGTTCAAAACAAGCCTATCTGTATATACTTTCTCTCTGTATTTGAGACTCAACAGATGTAAATTTTCATGATGTATTGTTATATAACTTCTTTTTATTTGCATTGACTCTATTTTGACAGGGTTGTTTCAGAAGAAACATCACAGTCGTCACTATATATGCTTCATTAGGAGAGGAGGCTCTTTGTCACTCTTTAAATGAGGTACTCTCACCCTCTTTCCTCTTCTCCTTCTCTTTTTATTTCTTCCTCTCCCACCCTTCCGCCACTTGAACTACACATATATTCCCTCAGTTTTTGTTTAATGATTAGACTTATGTGGAGACTACCTTGATCTAGTTTTGATATGGTCAAGCTCAAATTCTCTTATCCCGTAGGTCATCCTAAGGCCAAGATTACTTTAGGTTGCTGGGACATAATAAGAAGGCACTAGTGCTAACCTAAGCCCGGGCAAAGCCTCGTAAGTGGAGCCTCACTAATAAGCCAAATTCAATTATAGTGAAGTTTGGAATTGACCACACATAAACGTTTTCCTTTCGAATGTGAAGCATTCTATATAAAAAAGCCAAAATATGTTTTCTCGCATACCATAATCTTTGTATTTTACGGATCTGAAAGTTAAACTTAGAAGTAGTACTGTGTGTCTAAAGGTCTAAACCAATCTACCTTCAGTTTACTAGGTTCTGTAATGTCTTATTGATTTTTCATGAAACCATTTATTATTATGCTTTTCTTGTTCCAATTGTATTAGAATGTTGATCCCTTTCTCTGCCGTTGATATGTTAGTACTCCAACTAGAAAGCCTTATTATGTGGAAATCATTTAGTTATAGCTTTTACATTCCTTGGAACTCTTGTTTTTATAAAAAAAGATATTTAAAATCTTGCTGCCAGAAGAACTGTCTACCACAATAGTTTATATATATAACATAAACTGGACATCAGGATTGCTTTCTTTGTGTTAGTTTGGGACCTCTTTCCATCAACTATCAATTAATTTATCTGTGGCTGTCTGTTATTCTTAATTATTATACAGATGGATCCATGCCTTTGTACGATGTTTTTGTAGTTTAATGCGTCACTACAAATTTTTTTCTTATTATTAACCAAACCAAGGAAAAGACTGTTGAGAAGTGACTTTCTATGATGCCAGTGTCAAAACTTGTGATTTAATTTGTTTTTTTGGTGAACTGCTGTCACATGCCATCTTAGTGTATACTATTGTTTCATGGAGAATTCCTTTCCATGAGTCTACTGTAGAAGTGTTTATGCAAAATATTGGGAAACTGTGATTTCAATATCCCAGGCTGATCATCCAATTTAATGGTTTATTGCAAATTATGTGGACCGAGTGTTTGAACTTTTTTATGATACTTGAATGCAGTTTGCAGTTAATTTTATGCCTATGATTTAGTTTCTGTTTCTTCTTCTCCACAAGTTCTTTTACTGTTTCAGATCCTCACATGGTATTTATGTATTCTGTTATGTTATACAGACTGAAGTTTCAACTGTGGTTTGTGGACATAAAGAATTAATAAAACTCATTGGTATAAGTGGACAATTGGACACTGTGAAACGTGTGATCTATATGAATGATGAGGGTATTGCAAAGGATGTTTCGCTGGCTGAAAAGAATACTCAATGGACTCTTGCCTCTTTTGAAGATGTAGGGAGGATAGGCCGGGAAAATCCTGTTGCTGCTGAAATGCCTGTTTCAGCTGATATTGCAGTTATCATGTATACCAGCGGAAGCACTGGTTTGCCTAAGGTTGTTTCCAGCTCTGACTTTACTTTGTGTAGATCAGGTTTTAAATACTTAAATGATGTCATTGCAATTTGCAAAATACCTCAATACGCCAGCTGACTTTTCTTAAAGATGTAAGCAACATCTGATTACAAGTCTGAACTGCATTATTTGACCAAAATGTTCAAACCTCTTCAACTTTATCCATTCATATGCTAAATGATAAGTTTTTCTCAGCTATGGTGTCTTAGTTTGCAAATTAATTATAGATCTTGGCTAATTTTTTTGGTATGTTAGGGAGCAAACCATAATTTAAATCAGCTATGTATGTGTCTTGTTGGTGTCTTGTAAATGTGCACTTTTAGGCTATAGTTTCATATAATTTTTATTAAGATCTTTAAACTTCCATCTGTCAAGTTAAAATCTTGTGATTGTCCTTCGATTTCAGATTTTCGTTACACATATGGGGCTAGGTATTTAGGGGAAATGTGCCTTTTATTTGCCAATGTTTTAGTCCTTGGCAGTGAAAACATGACGCTGTTAGCTTATAACACTATTTCTCAACTTTCACTTGCCAAGTGATATGTATACAGTTACTGTTCCGTCTACAGTTACTGTTCCATCTAACTCTGTGCGGGTGTTCGCCGCGAGTGCATGTACACATGTGCGTGCGTGCGTGTGTGGTGTGTGTTCATGCGTGCGTGTGTGATGTGTGTTCAAGCGCGCGTGTGCATGTGCATGTGTGCATGCACACGTGCGTGTGTTAGTACATGAATTTTAATCTCAGGGGGGTTATTCATTGGGGTAAATTTGGGTAAATTATTCCAATGGGGTAATTTTACCCAATGGGATAATTTGAGTGGGATAAAGTGGGGTAAAATGGGGTAATGGGACAATTTGAGTGAGACAATTAGTATGACATCTTTTTATAATATTATATTTATAGCTCAATTAAATTCAAGTTTAACTTGATATAACATCAAATGATTAAATAAATAATAGTTGTAATATACAATAATATTATTTTTTAAGATTATTTTAATATAAAATATTAAAAATAATATAATAATATTAAGAATATCAATATTAATCAATATCAATATAAATCTTTAAAATATTCATAAGGACTCCTGTAACACAAACTATCCAATGCAAAATAGATATAATACAGAACATGTACATGTACAAAAACTCACCAAGATAATACATCTTACAGTTCTCATCAACTCCAAATGAGAACTCACCAAGATAATAAACAACTCAGGAAACACCAGTTATCAAAGTTATTCTGTTAGTATGTCCCAGATGAGAAAATTTGTTAAGTAGTAGTTCTATCATGGAATAATATCTATTGTTATGTTGCTGCAGCAGTTGGTGAAGCCAACGAGTATCCAAAAGCTCGTTGTATTGGTTAGATTTGATCGTGTGTTTGGTTTTAGGAAGCCAATTTCTTGACTTATTTCTCAAGAACTCTGTTTCAATGACGATTACGATGCTTAAATCTTTGCTTATTCTTGACTTATTTCCCATATCAATATCTTTCGATGCCTCTTATCGATCCTCGCCTCTGCCAAGTAAAGAAAGGCCCTTGCAACTGCAAGCTTTGACACCAACAACCAAAATGAAGCAAATATTCTTCCTTCCAAAGTCTTGAATGCTCGATCCCCATACCCTAATGTTGTAACCAACATCACTGACAAATAAATGGAGTCCATCCAATCCAAGTGCTCAATGTGGTACAATGCCAATGTCCCTGCCCCAATACAAAGAATTACAACACCAACTGCTAGTGCAACCTGTTAAAAGTTTTTAGTTAAAAGTTCAGATGTTTGTTTTCATTGATGATACTTAATTTTGAAACTTTTACTAGTATTGGGTCATAAGAGGTCTAAACATGACAAAAATTTACCTAATAATACAAAATCTATATGAAGTTCATGGGTTACTATAGTACAGTAGGGTGTCTGAATGATTCCAATGTTTGCAAGCCATGAGATATAGAAAGGAAATGTATTCAGTTATTTAGTAATAAGATTTGTGTAATAAGATTTAGTAATAAAAGGTCTAAGCATGACATAATAATTTATGTAATAAGATTTGTAATTACAAAAGCTATTATCAAGTTTATGGGTTATTATAAGTGGTTGCTTGAAAATTTTCAGTGTATCACATGCCATGAGTCATGCAAAGGAAATTTTCTCCATTTTTAGTATGATGAAGTACTGAGGATGACTAAATTCCCTACAAGTGTCTACATATCTTACAAGTAAGCTTTGCTTATCCATGGTGAAATTTTGAAGGGAACTGTCACCATTTCGGATAATTGTGAAACTCACTATCACTTCAAAGAACTCTCTAATTCACAAAATATTCAACAAGCACAAGCTCCTAAATAGCAAAACCAAGATCAAAAATCAAAATCAAACAATTTCAACCAAAAGCAACAATACACTTCATCCTTATCCTCATCCTCCCCTTCTCAGCATCAAAAATATAACTAACCGCCCCAGCCCTATCCCTCGCACTCGCCGCCATAACCATCCTCTCCTGCACATCCAACACATAGCTCACCGCCCCCGACAGCAACACATCAATAATCCCAAACCCAACGAGCACGAAAGCGCAAGACAGCGCCTTTGTCAGCGGCGTGAGCGGCGCAATGTCGCCATACCCAATAGTGCAGAGGGTGACAATGCAGAAGTAGAGGGCGTCGTCGGCGGGGATGACGCCGCCGCCGGCAGAGCGGCCATTCAAGCTCGAGAACGACGTCGGCGGAGTCGGCAAATGAGCTCGAGACCGGCGGCGAACATGATCGAGAACGGCAATGCCGGAGCGGGTGAACGAGCTTGGAGGATGGCGCGGTTGGGGTCGACGTCTGGCCGCGGTCGGAGGTGGAGGTCTGCGGGCGATTTGGCGTCGGATCTTCAATGGGGGCGTCGGATCTCAAAGGAGTAACTTGGTTCCAGCGCTGGAATTGGGGTAAATTATGAGGGTGGGGCTGAGAATTGCTTTTATAGCTGGGACAATTTGGGGGAAAGTGGGGTATTTGTCCCAGATTTACCCCAACAAACCAATAACACCATAAAGGTTACTCTAGTTCCAATTACCCCAATGAATAACACCAAACATTATTGTTCCAAAAATTATCCCATTATCCTAAAAATTACCCCAATGAATAACCCCCCCCAGTGATATTAGAAGAGAAATATTGGACATACATTTCCAACTTCTGCAAAGTACTCCACTTGCAGGCAGTTATGTAACCATCTGTCAGAATATTTATTGAAGTAAGGTTGAAGCACCTCTGAGGTACAAGTAGACGTGTTCGTTGAGGGTATTGTATGGTTGCCAAATATTGTTTAGAATTTTGTATTATAAGGTTATGCAAGCTCAAATTCTCTAAATTCTTTTTTGAGTTTGAGAGAGGTTCTCGTGCAAATGTGACAATTCTTGATGGGGGAGAACATCTGGTCATGTTCTTCTTCTGAGCTAGAAATGGAAGAAGAGGACAGAGGTGGAACTTCTCACTGAAAGGAAAAGAGCTAAACTAGCTCGGATGGTAAAAGAGTGGTAACTAACATATGGGGAGTAAGGAAAACGATGGAACAGTCCTTCATAATCTTGATAATTATAGTAGAGGAAGCAACTCATGCAAAGAGAATATGATGTCTCATTGCAGCTTATTTCAAAGTTATGAACTTAGGAACAGAACCTCAGTTTCCTTCTTTATGAAACTGGATATAATTTAGCAACTGAATATGCAGTACTTGTGCTTAAGAACGAAGGACTGATAAAAAATGAATTTAGAAGAGAAAGAAGACTCAACAAATTGCGATGTTTTTTCATTGGAGTTCTCTCAATTTTGTAACAGAGCATTTTCTCCTGCATGTTTTTTGTATTTGTTCGAACTAATCATACCTTGCAGTGTACTTAGAAACAGCACCATGGAAAATTTTCAATCTTAGATATAAATGAAATGCTATTTAAAAACTCCAGTGTTCCTAATATCTTGCTGGTCTCTTTATTCTCTTTTAATGTTTCTGTTTTGACAATTTTCATGTAGGGAGTCATGATGACACATGGTAATATCCTATCAACACTCTCTGCGGTCATGACTATTGTCCCTGGGCTTGGTAGAAAAGATGTTTATCTGGCATACTTGCCTCTAGCTCATGTTCTTGAGTTAGCTGCAGAGGTAAGGGTGTTAAATTATTCTTTCCTGTCTCCAAAATGATTAATCTTCAATCTTCCTAGCTCACTTGTATCCAACTGATCTTTTATTCGAATTTGACTAATGGAGACATGTTTCTGTTGTAGTCTTTGATGGTTGCTGTAGGAATAAGTATAGGATACGGATCACCATTGACTCTCACTGATACATCTAACAAGATAAAAAAGGGAACAAAAGGTGATGCTTCAGTCTTGAGACCAACACTAATGGTTGCGGTCCCTGCTATCCTTGACCGTGTCCGAGACGGTGTGAGGAAAAAGGTAAGCCACATTTGTTGTGACAAAGTAGCACTTTGGTCTAAAGTTCATTTTCATTAATTACTTTATCTATATGTATCAGGTAGATGCAAAAGGTGGACTATCAAGAAAATTGTTTGACATTGCATATGGACGTAGGTTGGCTGCGATTAATGGAAGTTGGTTTGGAGCATGGGGCTTGGAGAAAATGCTATGGGATTTTCTCGTGTTTAGGAAAGTTCGAGCAGTTTTGGGAGGTCATATTCGTTTTCTTCTGTCTGGAGGGGCTCCTCTTTCTGGAGATACACAAAGATTCATTAACATATGCCTTGGGTTAGTAGGAGCTTCAGTATCTTTTAACTTGCACCCTTATGGAAGTTATAACTAGTGAATTCTCTGGAATGTTGGATGGCAACTTCAAAAATGGATTAGATGCTTAAAGTTAGTTAATTGGCAGTGTTGTAGTTAGACTGATTTATTAATTCAATCGGTTTGATAATTTCATCAATTTTTAGGTAGAGAAGCAGAGTAGTTCCTGAACTGCTAGTTATGAAAACATCACATGCATAGATTTAACAATAGTTGTGCTGTTAAAATTTGTGTTATTTGCCGCAGGAAGGGCCATTGAATTTAGCATGAATCTGTTTCACTTTGGTAGCCTTTTAATGACTAATTCAAAGCAAAAAAGAAAATAAAAAAGAAAAAGGAAGAGTAGTATGCTTTTATATGTTTATTTCTGGTTTTGGACATACTAGGAAAATTGCTTTCTGGTTTTGGACATACTAGGAAAATTGCTTCTTAACATTTGTATAGTTCTATATTTGTTCCAATGCCAGTATGTCATCGAATAATAATATATGTATTTTTAATTTCTAGGGCTCCAATTGGGCAAGGATATGGTCTAACTGAAACTTGTGCTGGTGGAACATTTTCTGAATATGATGATACAACTGTGGGTCGTGTTGGTGCTCCTCTCCCCTGCTCATTTTTAAAGGTAATTTAATGAATTTCTCTCTCTTTCAACTAGTATAATTATCAGGACATTTATTCAACAGTTGTCGCTGGAAAGAATGTATATTGACAGTTTCCTACTGAGGATATTTATATTAACTTATTCCTGGACAGAATGTATATATTTATTATTTCAACTGATCTTGGCCGAAACATTTGTTTCTGTAACTTACCTTAACCAGTTTCCCCATTTCTAGTCCTTTGGTTTTTCTTTATTGTGTGGTTGATTTGAGGGCTGGGCAACAATTCTTTCATAGCAGCTTTAGGTATTGGCATTTCCTCTCGAAGTGATTATAACGATATGGCATTTCAATTGACATCTAAAGAAAAGAAGAAAATCTTCCATTGTAGTTTCATATAACTCCATCGTCTGACTTTCTTTTCACTGAAACTTTAACAAAGTTTTGATCCATGCAGTCCTATAATTTGCACTGTGCTTGAATTTATAAACATGAGGATTTCTCTTTGCTATTTCATTTTCATATACTTTTCAATAGAATTTACCCAAACACTTGGTAAATTTCTCTTTCCTGTTAAATTCAAAGAAACTTGAATGACCTCTACATGTTCTTCCCCCATTTCTTTTGCCAACGTCCATTCAATTACTGACTCAAGCACATCATGTATCAGTTGATTGATTGGCCAGAAGGTGGGTACTTAACTGTGGATACACCTATGCCTCGTGGAGAAATAGTAATCGGGGGACCTAATGTCACCGCGGGATACTTCAAAAATGAAGAAAAAACTAAGGAGGTCTACAAGGTAGACTGCCAATTTTAATTACCTACACAGGACCATGCTTTATGTGGTTTGGTCATAAAATTTAAACTTACTGCTTTGACTTGCATAATATCACAAAGGTTGATGAAAGGGGAATGCGGTGGTTTTACACTGGAGACATTGGGCGTTTTCACCCTGATGGCTGCCTTGAAATAATTGATCGTAAAAAGGATATAGTGAAACTCCAGCATGGTGAATACGTCTCTTTAGGCAAGGTGTGTTGAATATTTTTGAGCAGTTTGTTTTTCCATCACCTTATTCTTGCAAAGTGATTTTACCATCTTTTGCAGGTAGAAGCTGCTCTTAGTGTGAGTCCTTATGTAGACAACATCATGTTGCATGCTGATCCTTTCCACAGTTACTGTGTGGCTCTTGTAGTACCTGCTTATCAGGCACTAGAAAGCTGGGCTAAGTCACAAGGAATCATATATAGTGATCTTTCAGAATTGTGTCAAAAAGAAGCAGCAGTGAAAGAAGTTCAGGGATCATTAGTAAAGGTTTGCATATTTCATTCTTCCTTTCTTTTCTTTAGTATATTCACTCTTTCCTATTACTGATATCATGAAAATTAGATAAATTTGTTGAGGAATTATGTATAAGGGAAAATTGCCTCAAGCCCCCTGCCTCCTTCCTGACTTTTAACCAATGCCTCACCCCGACCCCTTTTCCCTACAATATTTTTGAATAACTCTGTAGTACCCTTAGCCACACCATCACCCTCAACCTCTCCTCTCTCCCATAAACCCTCTCTCCTCTTTACTCAACCATTATCTTTTCCAACTCACTGCCACCTTTCTGCTGCCGCCACCTCACTCTACTTAAAATACCTTCTGTCACTGCCTGTCGTGGGCTCACTCCATCTAAAATCCCTCCTTTTTTGGCCACCACCTCCCTTCGGTCCCACCACCTCTTCACTGTTGCGGGAGATGTTTTTTTGTTTTTTTTGGGGTGGGGGGTTTGGGGTGGGATAGTGTAGAGGTTCTTGGGTTTATGCCTTACCGCCACTGGCTCAAAGGGAGACGGAACCGGTGGTTAAGATAAGTGGTTTTTACCTTCAAATCCAAAGCTTTACTCTAATTTACTTTTAAACCCAAGTTGTTTTATTTGTGTTTGTAAACCCAAGCAAGTTTGTATATTTATATTTAAACCCAACCTCTCAAATACACTGCATGACTGTGTTCCCCCGCTAATAAAATTTCTAGAAGCATATTTTACCCCTTCCTCTCCTTTCATTCTCTATCCCTTACCTCTGAATTTTTTTGAGTTTGTAGAAAATGCCCTTAAATTTTTTTAATTGCAAAAAACACTCTAAAAATTTAAAATTTATAAAAACATTCCTATAAATTTAAAATACCATAAATACACAGTAAATCTAGGAATTATAAACAGTCCCCTAAAAGTTTAGAATTTGCAAAAAACACACTCAAAATTTCAAATTTGCAAAAACATCTTCAAAAATAAAAAATTTACAAAAAAACCCTAAAATGTCAAAATTTAGAAAAAACGCCTAAAAATTTCAAACCTGCAAATTGTATATACCAAAATTCGATTGTGAGTAGCCCCTTAAAAGTTTATAATCTTTAAAAAACACCCTTAAATTTTAGGCAATTGCAAAAATCTCCTTAAAAATTTTACAAAAATGCTCTAAGAAGATGAAAATATTAAAAAACACATTGTTGTAAGTTTTGATCTGTTTAGAGTATTTTTGTAAAATTTGACTTGTGAGGGTGTTCTTTTGCAATTTTGGCTTTTCAGAATTGCTGTAAAACTTTTATGGTGTTTTCTACAAATTCTAAGTTTTTTAGAGGCTATTCATAATTCGTAGATTAATGGCGTGTTGTTTGTATTTTAAATTTTTCATAATGTTTTTTATAAATTCAAAAATTTTAGGGTATGTTTTTTACAATTAAAAAATTATAGGATGTTTTTTAGAAAATAAAAAAAATTAGAGGGAAGGGAGAGAGAATGAAGGGAGAGGGGTAAAATCAGCTTTTTTGTAAAATTTTTTTTTATAGGGGGGCCACATATTATGTAGTGTATTTGGGAATTGGGAGATTGGGTTTAAAAATAATACACAAAGTAGTTTGGGTTTATAGATGCAAATAAAACAAGTTGGGAGTAAAAGTAAGTCAGGGTAAAGCTTTGGGTTTAAAGGCAAAAACCCCTTATGATAAATGAGTCTAGGGGTTCATGGGTTCATGGGAGGGATGAGAAAATGAGAGAGAATGAGGAGGGAGTTACTTTGGGCATGTTTAAAAATGCACATGGGGACAAGGAGGGGGAAACATGGTTCTTTGGTTAGGGGGCGGAGACTTCATAAAAAAGTCAAAGGTGAGGAAGCTCTGATCATTTTAAGCCCCTGGGTTTGAAACAATGTTTCCTTTGTTCAATTATAGCAGGTGGGCGGTAGGTTAATTTTCCAAGGTTTGCTAATGTTCCTATTTGCTATATTCCTATTTGCTAATTTGTCCTTCTTGGAAATAGTTCACATCGGTATTCATACAAATTGTTTTGTTAAGAAAAAACACTCGCATGCAGCATGAAATGTTGCTTACATCAAACACGGTGTGGCTGCATAATAGGAACTATATATGTTTGAAAAGCCTTTGTTCTTATCAAAGTGTCGGATTAACTGGCCGGAAGATCTTCTGGTTGAGACTCCCATTATCATGGTAAGTCTTGGACATGCAGCTGGCATCATCAACAAGTATAATTGGAAAGAAGTTTTACATTCATAGCACCAAATATGTTCACTGCTGGGTCTTTATTGAATATTTCCCCAATCACTAGCTGCATCATTATGTTCTTTTTTACTCGAATATCTTTGATTACATGTTTCCAATCTGTTATTCATGGTAGCTTATTCCCAGTGAAATTTATGCCTTGTGACCTTAATCTAGCTGCAAGCCTGCAACCATTGAAATATCTTGTTGTTTGATGTTACCAATTGGCAAATGTTCCGTACTCTCTGACGGGTATCTTAATACTTAGCATAGACTTAATATTTACCACGAATTGCATCCTAATATAATCAAACTTAATACCTTTCAGTTTATAGATTGCTAATTACTTGAAGTTTCCTACATTTGGATACAGGCAGCGAAACAAACACGGTTAGAGAAATTTGAAATACCTGCGAAGATTAAGCTGATGGAAGAAGCATGGACTCCTGAGAGCGGCCTAGTTACGGCAGCACTCAAGCTAAAGAGGGAAGTCCTCAGAAAGAGGTTTGCTGATGATCTATCCAAATTGTACGCGTGAAGCTTTAGTGAGTTCTGAGAGGAGTGTGGGCTTATACGAGGCATAGAGATGCAGTAATTGCACAGTTTGGGTTTATATGAGGCATATAGATGCAGTAATTGCAATGTTTTTGTCATTTTTCGTTTGTATGCGCTAGCGTTTCTTAGGAATGTACTCTGTTAATTGTCATGCTAGTTAATTTTGGTAAAACTGCAAAAAGTTTGTCGCCCTGCTAATTTGCAATATGCGTTGGGTCCGTTTGTTAAGTGGGGCGGGTCGGATTAAGCATATATGGTCGGGTCAGAACTGACCCGATCTGACCTGTTTGCCGCTCCTTTTCTGACCTGACCTGACCTGTTTGCCATCCTTTTTCTTCCATCACAGTTTTCTTGCCTTTAATGTCGATAATGCAAACAAGCACAGGCTTCTAGATCTCCCAACTCCATGTATGTTTGTATTCTTATTTCCGTCGATGGTTTTTGCAACCTTGTAACAATCCATAGCTACAATATTGTGTGTTGTGTGTGAATGGTGGTTCTTTTTATTATTACTAGTACTTCTAGTGCACACGATGCGTGCACGTACAATACACACTTGTTCACAATAAAATAATTTTTATATTTTGATAGAATGAGATCACAACAAATTAAAAAGGATAAAAATATAAATTAAGAACACGTCTTTATTTTTATTACCTTGTGGGTTATAAATTAGCTGAGACATTTTTATTACCTTGTGGGTCATAAATTAGCTGAGACCCGTGCGATGCAAAGTAGGAGGATGGATCTTGGTCTGAAAATAAATAAGCCAACAAAAAATTAAGTTTCAAGCTGAGAAGTTACCAAGAAAAAAGATATTGAAATAGAACTTTGAAGTATGAATAACTTTTTTTTTTATTTCCTTATGGATCACATAAGCATAACTAAGCCGATATAGGTGCCAAGCAAAAGTAGGATGAAGCCAATATTTATCTCGCATGAACTGAGAAAAAGTGTTGGTCAGAAACGATCCCAAGAGAAAATATTGATAGAGAAAGAACATATTTTTAATAACCTTTGGATTACAAAGTAGTCGAGACCGTTGCAGTGCAAAATAGGAGGATGGACCTTGGAAGAAATATTCTGGGGAAAAAAACATTGAATATAGCTTGATCGTAGAAGATGAGAAAAGCACTGATCTCTATTCTTGGTAGCAGATGACTATATAAGGAAGGAATCAGGAGTTGAGGAGATAATGGGGGATCGTGGGATTTTTAGTTGAGATATTTGAGATGAGAACGTTACAAAAAATATGGTAATTCACTTGGCGCCTGTTTGTTTACATGCAAGTAGCTATGAAGTATGTGAAGTAAATGAAATAGGCGTTATTTCTGTTACCTTGGGCCGCGCCGGGTTTTGTTTTGGCCCTGTTTCCTTGGTATAAAAAGGAACTTCGTTCCTAGAGTTTTGTGTGGCTGTTTTTCAGAGAAAAGGAGAGTTTTTCAGTTATGAAAGGTGAGATCTTGAGGAGAGAAAAAGAAAGAGAACTTGAAGGGATTGTACAAGAAAGAGATCATCTTTCTTGGGTAAAATTGTAGCCTCATCTCTTTGGGACGAGCTTATGGGTTGTACAAGTCGTCGGTATTCTCCATCATAGTGGACCCTCCCTTCACCCCTCCCCATGGACGTAGGCAAGTTTGTCAAACCATGTTAATTTTGTGTCTCACTTATTGTATTGGCTATTGCTTGTGTTGGTTGGTTCCCTCGATACTCAAACCTAGATCTGATATTGGGAAGAGTGTATATCTCACCTTGCTGAGATATTCACTTCTCTTCTTGTTTTCGTTGTCGAAACATGAACATCGAGATTGGCTTGTGTTTTATGAAAATAAAAGTCAGGGCTTTCTCTCAAGGTGATTCGCTTCCGCGGCGAGTTGGGCGTATTGTCACCTAACAATTGGTATCAGAGCCCATTGATCAGATTGGTGGTGCTAGAACTTCCAATTTGAGGTGGTGCTTGGTTATTGTGTGGTATACACAAGGTGTTTTGTTGAAATTCCTAAGAGAAGCAGATTTAACTAATACAAGCGGAGAATGATGTCTACTAGTAAAACAGTCAAAGTGGGAAAGTATGAGATTAAAAAGTTCAATGGGAAGAATGATTTTTCCTATTGGAGGATGCAAATGAAAAACTCGTTGATTTCGAATAAATTACACAAGGCTTTGGTAGGAAAAGAAAAGAAGCACAAAGATATGTCTGATGAGCATTGAGAAGAGTTAGACCTCGAAGCACGAGCGTCGATTATCCTATACCTTGAGAGAGATGTAGCTTTCTTGATGGATGGAGAGGAAACGATGTAGGTGTGTGGGTAAAGTTAGAGAGTACATTCATGACGAAGTGTCTAACAAATCGGATCTACTTGAAGTCCAAATTATATACTTGCAAAATGGAGGAAGGATCATCAATCCGGGAATATATCAACAAGTTCGATAGGATCATATCGGATTTGAAGGACATTGTTGTGAAAGTAGAAGATGAGGATCAAGCACTTATGCTATTTCTTTCTTTAACGAAGTCTTATGAGAATCAGGTGAAAGTTCCCTAATGCCACTAGGAAGGAACCCTAGAGGGGGGGGGGGGGGGGGGTGAATAGGGTTTATGC
>BQKN01066735.1:195814-208941 GCA_022839385.1 Asparagus kiusianus | reverse complement strand
TTTACATGTTTATATACATTTCCCAAAGTTTCATTATTTTTGGACTTTATTTGTTATTTTTAACATATTTTCCAAAGTCTCAAAAATCAGCTCTAAAACCTATTTTTCTGTAATATCAGATTTCGGTCGACCGCACCGGTCGACCGCCCCTATGTTCATTTGTTTCTGGACAGCAGAGAGTTTGTCGGTCGACCGCAATGGTCGACCGAGAGCTCGAAATTTCCATCGGTCGACTACACCGGTCGACCGAAGAAGTCTCTACTCGATTCTCAGTCTGGGATCTGCATCGCGGTCGACCGCGAATTCTTTTTGTCGATTGCCGCTCTGTTAGTTCTCTTTCCAACGGCTATTTTTGTTACCGTTGCTGGGGCTGTTTTTGTCATTTTGTTTGGGGTTTTTTGGCTAAGGTTCTTGGAGGCTATATATATCCTCTTTGATCTCAGTTCTCAAGTAAGCTAAGAAGTTTTTAAACAAAGGTTTTAAAAAGAGTTTAAGCTTGTTTTAAGCTTGTTTAAGGGTTTAGTTTAAAGCTGTTTTGGTTTTCACAAGTGGAGAAGATCATCTTCTTGTTTGGGCTCAAATCTCCATCTCTCCATCTTGATCTAGAGAAGTTTTCCTAAACTCAACTCTAGCTTTTATTTATTAATTTTTTGTTAATTATCATTTCTATTAAAGCTAGTTTTATATTGAGTTTAGATTTGATTTTATCTCATTGTTACACACACCTATTTGAGCTTATTGTATTTGCATACATAGTATACTAGGGTTGTGAGAGTTTGTAACATTGAGTTGTGCTTAATTGAGTTCTCACCTTATTAGAGAGAACAATCATTTGTTATATTATGCTTAATTATGAGATCACTTTGTAATACACTTGTACACCGAGTGAGGAGTGTGTGGTGAGAGTCGGGGATCGTTCCAAGAGGAATGGAGTTGGTTGACGAACCTAGGGAGAGGTTGTAACCGAGCACTTGAGGGAGACACGGCTAGGTCCAACACTTGTGTGGGTGTAGAGTGTGATTGCATAGTGTTTGTTGTGTGAGAGTTTTCGGTGAACCTGTAAACCGAGTGTGTAGAAGTTCCGGCTTCCAAACCGGATTGTGATAGTGGATTTCTCCCCGGGAGTGGGGAGCGGAGACGTAGGACGGAAGGTCCGAACTCCGTGATCATATCTTGTGTTTGAGTGTGCTTTGGCGTTTATTTATACTTGTGTTTATATTTCTTATCGCCATTGTCATTAGCTCATTATTTATATGATTCACTATCTAGTTCATATTGTTTACCCTTGTGTCAGTTTACATATCCTTGCATATATCATATTGTATATCTATTTGGTAGGATATATCACATTGTGTTAGTTTTATATCCTTGCACATACATTACATATATCTCTTTGTTAGGATATATCTTGTTGTTCATATTGCTTATTCTTGCTTATATCTCTCGTATATCTATCTTGCAAGAATATATTTGTTAAGTAATTTTAATTGGTATTTTAATCAGATTAGATTAGCATAAGACCCTAATCACCCCCCTCTAGGGTCTGACAAGATGGAGATAGATATGTTGAAATATCAACTTGGTAAAGAGTTCGAAATGAAGGACATAAGCACTGCTAAAAAAATACTGGGTATGGAGATTAGAAGAGAGCGAGAAAATCAGTGATTGTTCTTGAGTTAGAAGTGCTGTATTGAGCGGGTTATCGCAAGGTTTGGGATGCAAAGTGCTAAGTTAGTGGTGACTTCATTGGCCCCACACTTCAGGCTCTTAGGTAAATAATCTCCCACTACAGCAGAAGAAAATACACACATGGAGCGTGTACCTTATGCTAGTGTAGTTAGCAGTTTGATGTACGTAATGATGTGTACACATCCAGATATTTCACAGGCGGTCAGTGTTGTCAGTAGGTTCATGGAGAATCCGAAGAAGGCACATTGGAAGTAGTGAAATGGGTCCTGAGGTACTTGAATGGTACTGCAGATACGGGCCTGTAATTTGATGGAGATACGTGTCAGCTTGATAGATTTGTGGACTCACATTATGTGGGCGATCTAGACAG
The DNA here is from genome assembly GCA_022839385.1 of Asparagus kiusianus. NCBI lineage: Eukaryota > Viridiplantae > Streptophyta > Magnoliopsida > Asparagales > Asparagaceae > Asparagus > Asparagus kiusianus. Next base: position 206,882 of record BQKN01066735.1, on the reverse strand, counting down.
ACGACGACCTACTACTGGTTATGTGTTCAGAATACATGATGCTCCAGTTAGTTGGCGATCGATGTTACATGCTACAGTGGAACTTTCTACTATAGAGGCTAAGTACATGGCCATGACAGAGGGAGTGAAGAAAGCATTGTGATTGTGGGGTCTTCTAGATGATTTGGGGGTTGAGCATGATTGTGTGAACTTATGGTGCGATAGTCAAAGTGCGATTCATTTGGCTAAGAAAGTTCATCATGCTCGTACCAAGCATAACGACATTAGGTATCATTTTGTACGGAATATCGTAGAGGAAGGTGATATTTTTCTCATGAAGGTGCACACAAATGAGAATCTCGCAGACATGTTGACCAAGATGGTGACATGTAGCAAGTTTCAACATTGTTTGGACTTGCTTCATATCAGCCCGTGTTGATCTACCCAAGAGGGCATGTCCCTTCGGGAGGTGATGGGTTGAGGTGGAGACTATATGGAGACTATTCAGAACTATGGTTAGTTTGATCCCGGTCAGAGGGTACGTAGGCAACCATGATATAATGATACAGCTGGTTTTGACCTGGTTTGGTATTTTCAGATCTCTCTTGTGATGCTCGTAGCATTCTTCTGGTGTTCGTCCAAAATTTGAGGTTTATCAAATGATGTACGAGGTGGGGAATTGTGAACATCGACGCGCCGCGAGACACCAAAAGGTGTCTCGCCAGCGCGACGCGCGCGAGACACCCGCGTGAGACATTTGAGGTGTCTCGTGTGGTTCCGAATAAGTGGGTATTTGGGTCGCGCCGGGTTTTGTTTTGGTCCTGTTTCCTTAGTATAAATAGGAACTTTGTTCCTAGGGTTTTGTGTGGTGGTTTTTCAGAGAAAATGAGAGTTTTTCAGATTTAAAAGATGAGATCTTGAGGTGAGAAAAAGAGAGAGAACTTGGAGGGATTGTACGGGTTTAATTTTCCAAACGCGTCTTCTATTAAGCTCTGAATTTTTAGTAAGTTGTGAGTATAATTTTGGGATACATTTGGGATTTTTTTAATGTCGACTAATTAGGGGTACAACACCTAAAAGTAGTTATCTCTTAAATAGTAGTAATATATTCTTCTTCTTCTTATTCTTAGTATTAATATTAGTATTATTAGTATTTGTATTTGTATTTGTGTTTGGCTGAGGTTCTGGGGATATTCAAATTTCAGTTTCACTTAAACATTATCTATCTCACTACATTAAGTGAACGGAGGTTTTGTTATATCAGAACCCAAAACTTATTAAAAGGTGTAGTGAAATTTACCGTAATATACAAATAAATAACTAAAACAGCCTCATAAATCATAAGAATAGAGATTATAAAATTATACCATTCATCTAAAAAATAATAATATAATGGCACATAACATAATTTAGTAAGACCCAGAAAATATTTGGATATAAATTGGATTACGAGCTAATCAAATCTCTGACTCGATCCAATGCATAAATAATCAGAGCAAGAACGAAAAGGACAGATGTATGGTAGCTTTGGATGATCGTGATGATATCAGTGAAGGGATTGATACGCTTTGAAAATGTGGAAATTGGAGAGCAAAGGCGAAAAGATAATGCGTACGATGTTTCTATTGCCCTCTTGGCCACTGCAAAGGAGGAGCAAGAGGATACTCAGGGCCCAGCGGTTGTGATCGCAGAAATGGATTAGTTCGTTTTGGGTTTGCAGCGAAAAGAAAAGAAAAGAAAAAAAAAAAAAACTCAAAAGCCTGAATCAGAAGATGTTTCTATTGCCGACGACGATGGCGTTGCAAAGCCTGTTGTTGAACGTGAAATTGGAGTGGACGCTGTTGCTGCAGGATGAAATCATCCATGAGGCTGCTGCTGGGAAAGGTTTATCAGGGGCACTGAAGCTGCTCAAAGATCGTGGATCTCTCAAGGAGTGTATAAAATGGGACGGTTGATACATGGACAAGAAGAAAAGCGTCGATATCAAGAGGAAATACCGGATGTTGTGCTATAACTTTCATGGTCTAGGAAAAACAAAATAAGACGAGAGTCGATGTCAAGAAGATTTTAGGACAGAGAATGAAAGCTTCTGTTACGCAGTTATTGGGGATGGAAGAAAAAATGAGAGAAGCTCAAGCTCAGCTGAAGTCTCCCTATATTGTACTCAGCGGACACGTTAAGCCCAGGGCAAGCTAGAGATGTAAATTTCTTGGCGTTCAGTCGCAAGCCTTGCTTCTCAATGCAATCTGGATTTATAGAGTTCGGATATAATTGGACTTCCTTGGTAGGAAACATGGTTAGTGTCTATAATAATTGTTTATCCATAATCTCACGAAACAGTAAATCCAGTGTCCCATGCTGATCATCCAATTTAGTGGTTGGTTTATAGCGAATTATGTGGATAGAATGTTTGACAATTTTTATGACATTTGAATGCAGTTTGTTTATGTCTATGATGCTCTTAGTTTTAGTTTGTCTCTCAACAACTTTTTAAGACTGTTTCAGACCCTCACGTGGAATTTACTTATTCTATTATGTTATTCAGACTGAAGTTTCAACTGTGGTTCGTGGACATAAAGAACGAAATTATCACGTAGCATCTTTTGAAAATGCCCTTTCAGTTGATATTGCAGTTATCATGTGTGCAAGCTGAAGCACTGGGTTGCCTAAGGTTGTTTCCAAGGTCTTGACTTTACTTTTTGTACGGGTCAGGTTTGAAATGCTTTATATAATGCCATTACAAGTTGCTAATTAAATCTTCATTATATTAGCTGCATTTTCTGAAAATATGTTGCGGCATTTGATTACAAGTTTAAAACGTGTTATTTGACATAAACATTTAGATACTTTCAACTTTATCTACTGAATCCTAAATGATAACTCTCTCTCAGCTACGACGGTTAAGTTTGCTATTTAACTATGGATTTTGGCTAATTGTTTTGGTGTGTTAGTCTAGAACATAGTTCTATGTTGTATGGGTATGGATGTAGCGATCGGTACTAGTATGGGTACGAGACATGACAAATTTGTAAATAGTGAGATATGGGAACACAATATGTAAATTGTGAATTTTATAATTTACATGAGATCAATGTTTTTTAATCATTCACATGTTATATAAGGATCAAAGTTCTCTTAATATTCTAATGTTTCTTTTGTTATGTGCATTATAAATTAGAAATCCCCTCATTTTTTAACTAGATACCTAAACCACTCTCTAAAATCATAGTTTTGAACGGTGTATCAGATGAAACATACTGATCTTTATCCAGCTAATTTTAGGAAGTGGATATGAAGTGTAAGGTCTACTTCTAAGAACGAATATCTACGTCTAAGAGCGCATGATGAGTGTTTTAGAGACGAACGTAATTCCTTGGACCCATTTTGTGACCAGTCTCATGAGGAGATGAGTCTCACTCTCATCTCGTCACGAGCTTGGTGATTTTCGATACTATTTAGCTTTTTTTTCTTTTGATCCCCCACCCTTTTTTGCGTTCTTCCATTTTTTTTCATAGACTAGTATTGTTGAGTCACATAAAAAATAATATTTGATAATAACGTAATACAAGTGTAACAATTACAAGAAATAAGGATAAATAAATCGAAGAAAATTTTCATTAAATAACATAACAGGTTCACGCGATCATTCAAAATACATTGGAGCAAAAAAAAATTATAAGTAATTTTGAAGCAGTTTGTAACATTTTTTAAAAATGATAGTATAGACTAAATATCTTCAATATTTGGTGACCTCTAAAAATCACGTAAATGGTCCACTCCTCGTTAATTGTGGGATACTAAACTCCAGATAATGATTTTGTTGCAACCTCCAAATTTTTTCTAAAATTGCATAAATGGTCCACTCCTCATTGATGATAAAAAACTAAATTAATTGTGGGATAGTAAACTCCAGACAATCATTTTGTTGGAACCTCAAATTTTTTTCTAAAAATGGCATAAACGGTCCGCTCCTCTTAATTGATGTACATATGCAGACATTTTTCTTGCATTACAAAATATTGAATTGCAGCAAAATTCATTTCTTCTTCTTGATGAACTGTCTTTCATAAATGTAATTACTTCATGTAATTTACCAACGCATTTGTCTAATATTTTCAGCCCATCTTCACACACAAGTTGATTATATGACAAATACACCGTGCTCCTTACATGAAAAAGTTTACTATCTAAAACTAGATTTAAAACCTCAATTATAAGTTCAATAGCGGTTGCTCTTTCACTGGCATTATCAAAAGATATAGAAAATATTTTATTTTGAATTCCATAATTTTGACAAGTAGCAAAAATAGCATTAGCATTATTCGTAGCGATATGTTTTTTTCAAACAAGTTAAAGATATAATACATTTTTGCAAATTCTGGTTTTTATCTATGAAATGAGCAGTAACACATAAATAATGAACCAAAGTCAAAGATTGCCAAATATCGGAAGTTAAAGAAACCCTTCTAGCACCAATGGTGAGCATTACTTTTAGAACACTTTTTTTTTGTGGGTCAATGAAAATTTTATTCATTCAAACCAAATTTGAGAGTTATATACATCCTGATTCTCACAAATTGAGAAATCTAAAACAATTACTGAAACTAGGGATAATACCCCCACACACAAATCAAATGTCTACAAAGAGTTAATCCATTCTCTATCTTCAGGTTTTATAGAACCATTGAGGACTAAGATCAAAATGTTCACCTTGATCTCATTTACCAGCTGCTCAATCCCCTTTGATTTCTTTAAGAAAATTCTGGCATTCCTCTCACACCATATTTTGTATAAAGTTACTGAGAAAGCCATCCTTTTGATTCCCTTCTTAAATCCCTTGCCTCTTAGACAGTTGTTGAACCAATTCAAAAGATAGCTCCAACTACATGATCTCCATCTAAAATTGAGCCAACTCATAATCCTATTCCAGATATTCTGAGAATACTCACAATCAAAAAATAAATGATCTCGATTGTCAGGACCTGCACCAAAGCACAAACAACAAGTGTTTGATTGTATGACACCCATCTTCATTAACCTGTATTGTGTCAGTAATCTATTCTGAACAGCAAGCCAACAAATGATCGAGTGCTTGGGATAATTCATCCTCTCCCAAACTATATTATACCATGGAACTGGAGGGGTGGAAGGAACAAAAGCTTCATACAAAGCTGAAATCTTAACTTTTAAATGTTTGTAGCATGAATCAATAATTTGTTTCAAGTTGTCGATTCCACCAGCTAAGACCAATGCTCTATCTCTGGTTTTTATCAATTGTCTCCAAAGCGAGGAATCCCCAGATTTAGTATTAACATGCCATATATCTCTGTTCTTCAAGTATTTGCCATGTATCCACTTTATCCAAAGTAGTTCTTTGTTCATATGAATATCCCAAATGTTCTTTAAAGCTGAAGTAAAGTTCCATAATTGAGCAGAGAAAATGCCTAAACCACCAAATTTTTTACCACAACAAATCTTTTCCCAAGCTACTAAAGAAGGTTTATGAATATGATCTGCTCTACCCCAGAGGAAGTTTCTGCACATATCATCTATTTTCTGTAGTACACCAACAGGTAGGATATAGCAAGAAGTCTAATATATCTGAACACCTAAGATTACACTTTTAATGACCTGTATTTTCCCTGCATAAGAGAGATTTTTTACTGAAAACTAAGATCAAAGATACCTTATTGCCAGGAAGTACAAGGAAAATTGCTAAAAATTGGAACTGGATGTCTAATGTGAGAAGTTCAGGTAAAGCCAGAATTTTGATCCTATGGAATCCTAATATGTTGGATATACAATTGATTAGTTGCACTGATCAAAATATCACCTGCACAGTGAAATCTTTTGATGGTAAACTAGAATGTGTTATATCCTCTATCTATGGTTTTAATCATCTGTATGCAAGGAAAGTATTATGGTCTGAATTGAAGACTATTCATCAAACCATTGGTAATACTCCTTGGCTATTATGTGGGGACTTTAATGCTATTACTAGCAATGAAGAGAAAATTAGAGGTAGCATGCTCACTGATTCTGATACAGAGGATTTCAGAGCTGTTATAAATGACTGTCAACTTGCTCATTTGAAAACCATTGGGTGTTTTTATACCTGGAACAATAACCAGGACCATAGTTCAAGGATCTGGAGCAGATTGGATAGAGTGTTGATTAATGATAATTGGATTCAATCCTATAATTCTAGTCAAGTTGAAATTCTTGTGCCAAAAATTTTAGATCACTCTCCTGGACTTATTACTGTTAGTGAAGAATGTTCTCAATGCAAGAAACCTTTCAAATTTTTCAGGATGTGGACAAAGCATGATTGTTTTCTCCGTACAGTTACTAATGCTTGGCATCAAAGGATCAAAGAGTGTGCTATGTTCTCAGTTTGCTCAAAATTGAAAAATCTAAAGATTGCATTGAAGGATATTAATAGGAAATTCTTCTATAATATAAGTGAGCAGGTTCATCATGCACAACAAGCTCTGGAAGATGTTCAAAAAGATTTACAAGTTGATCCTATGTCTCCTGATTTAATTGAGCAGGAAAATAAATGTCTTTCAAAATACAACACCTTGAAGGATTGTGAGTTATCTTTTTTCAAACAAAAAGCAAGAATTGATTGGAGTGTTCAAGGTGATAGATGTACAGAATTTTTTCATTCAATGATTAAATCTAACAGGCATCACAATAGAGTTATGCTTCTCTATAATAATTTGGGACAAAGACTTACAGAGAGAGATGATATTGTAAATGAATTTATCACTCATTTCAAAAGCCTGATGGGGACTGTTGTGGATACAACTCCTCCTAACATCAATATTATTCATTTAGGTCCTTGCTTGGATGATTCTCAGGCCAGGGATTTAGTTGCTCCAGTTACTAAAGAAGAAATCAAAAAAGTTATTTTTTCCATGTCAGATAATAAAGCTCCTGGACCAGATGGTATCAATGTTGCATTTTTCAAGTCTTCTTGGACTGTGGTTAGAGAGGAAGTTACTCAAGCTGTTGAGGAGTTCTTCAAAACTGGCAAACTGCTGGGTAAAGTTAACTCAACTGCAATCTCACTTATTCCAAAAATTAAATGTCCTACTTCTCCTTCAGAATTTAGGCCCATTTCTTGTTGTAATGTACTTTACAAATTCATATCAAAAATCCTGACAAATAGGATTAGAACAGTTATGGGATCTATTGTCAATAATGCTCAGAGTGCATTTGTTGAGGGTAGGCAAATTACGAACAAGTACTTGCTCATGAGCTAATTAAGAATTACAACAGAAAATCTATTTCTCCAAGAGTAATGCTTAGCATTGATATCAAAAAAGTATTTGATACTATCAGTTGGAGCTTTTTGAAGGATACGTTGCAGGGTCTAGGCTTCCCAAACAAGATGGTGGACTGAATAATGACCTGTATTTCTTCTCCATCATACTTTATCTCACTCAATGACTCTCTTCATGGGTATTTTAGAGGGAAAAGAGGCCTTAGACAGGGGGATCCCCTATCTCCATATCTGTTTATTCTTGGTATGGAATACCTCTCAAGAAGCTTGGATTTACTAAACTATGACATGAAATTCAATTTCCATCCTTTGTGTAGAAAACTCAAGATAACTCATATTATATTTGCTGATGATTTGTTATTGTTTAGCAAGGGTGATTTGATTTCAGTACAAAAACTTCAACAATGTTTATAGGAGTTTAGTTCTGCTACTGGCCTATGTGCAAATCCAGATAAATACCAAGTATTCTTTGGTGGGGTAAATGAAGTTACCAAAGTTTCTATAAATGAATACTTGGGTTATGCCGTGGGTTCCTTACCGATCAGATATTTGGGGATGCCACTTGTTTGCAAAAGACTCTCATACTTAGACTGCAATTGTTTGCAAAAACCTTTTAGAACACTTCGGTGTTATGTAAAACACGATTCTCGTTCTTTTGCAATGGTTTGCTTACTAATTTGTCTTGAAAACGGGACCAAAAAGCATCTGAATAAATTCTATCAAAGTATCATTTTTACGACTAGACCAAGTAACTTTCCCCCAAGTAATAAACCTAGCTAAATCATATTATAGAGTACCATTTTTTTAGGCTTCGTTTGGATACTATGGTGTTTTAGTTATTTCCATAGTGTTTTTCTAAAAAAACAAAACAACATGCGTTTGGAAACTATGATGTTTTTTGAGCTAAGTCATCATCAAACTAAAAACACAACACTTATTTCAAAATACATTTTAGGTGTTTTAAGTTTAGTGTTTTTGGTTTTGAGTTTGAGAAGATGTTAATATAATATCTAACATAATATATTAAATGTAATTAATATAGAGTTATTATCAACATGCTTATTATATTATACTATACTATACTATATTATAGTTAATTTAATTTATTAGTAATATTTATTAAATAGTATAAAAATATAATAACTAAAATATCTTATATAATAATATAATAATAAATTAAATACCAATATTTAATATGTTAATAATGAATTATATAATAATTAAATAATAATAAAATATAAATAAACTAATAAAAAGTAATAAAAAGTTATTGATAAATAATAATATTATAATAATGATATAATAATATACAATACAATAGTATAATCGTTATAATATTATTAACTTTTTAATAAATAAATTGTAATAAATTAATAATTATAAAATATTATATAATAGTAACATATTTAATAATAACATAATAATATAATAACAACATATATACACATGTTAGGGTTTTAGTTTCATCTCCAAATTCGTATTTATGATGTTATGTAATAGAATAAACCCTAATATACCTTAAACAAGTTTTAATATATGAGTTATATTGAAATTTTTTGATTTTTACTGAATATATGAGAATATATAACTTTTCACTAAAAACTAGGTTTTGTTCAGATCGGTTGACTAATCAAGGATGGTCAATCGACCGATAGGTCATCCGAATGCTGAGAGTTTTCTCTGGTCGGTCGACTGAACCAAGGGCATCAGTCGACCGATCATTGCCTATTTGTGTGCATGTTTTACACGTAGCGCCGGTCGATCGAGGAGATGTTTCAGTCGACCGATAGAAGTTGTTTTGCATATGATGAGTCTTTATGCACGTTGATCGTGAACACGGAGTTTGAGTCACACATTTATACATGTGCGTATTTTATAAGAGTACACGTATTGGATTTGAGCACACACGAGCGTTTGGATGTACGTACCCTATACTTTGCATTTGTCATGATAGAGAGTGACGCATATTGCATTTCATGATAGTTTGAATGCTTGAGTGGGTTCGTTGGCCCTCTGCAATGAGACCGCGGGGGACTACACTTTGAGTGTGTTAGTTTGTATACTGCAATGGGACCACGATAGACTTTACTCCATGTGCATCATTGTTGACACGCCTATTTCCATAGAGAGATTGAGTAAGGTGGGTGATGCTATAAGATATTATGAGCGCCTTACTCAAAATCTTTATTTTCTATTAGGGGATCATATAAATTGTATTTATGCTCCTATGTTATTTACCCCGAGAGTAGGGTATAAGACCGAGATTGTCATACACGACATATTCTATGCGAGCTTCATTTTACCGGATGTTTATTCTTGTGACTGTGCTACCTACCCGAGGGTTAGTGTGAGATATTTGATGTGACTTGTATTGGATGAGATTTGGTAATGTGTTATTTCTTTTATTTACTATTTTATTCATAGGATTTGGAGTTAGGATTTAGCGGTTTATAATTTGAGACATGGTATATACATGAGGGTTTCCTTGTTTGGATAATTTCGCTCAACGTACTAATTCTCGTATTGTGAATTTCTAAATCTCAATTTCCTTTTAGCTTAGGATAGATGATTTATATATCTATATGTACTAACTTGTATTTTCCTACACCTATCCTCTCCCCCTAGGGGCGGTGGAGATGATCTCGCTAGCGCTTTGACGCTTATTGTTTTCCCTCTTTTCAGACAACGAGTTAGGTGCCAGAGAGTCATAGGTTGATGTAGTTTCGGTTTAGCTTCCATCATTATTTATTATTAGTAGTTTATTTGTGCTCCATAGTAGTTATGGCTTATTTTTAGACATTAGAGTTGTATATTATTTTGGAAGGTTGTGTGCTTTAGTACTATTTTAGTTGACTCTTATGTATTGAGATATTTTATCCATGTTTCGGACATCGGTTGTACTTCATTTATTTCAGTGAGAACATGATTATTATTATTTTGATATCTCTTTCCTTTATCATGTTCATTGAATTCTTATCTTTATTCTATCTGGTTTGTATCTACACTTGTTCATTAGTTGATTCTACTAGAGAGATATGACTGTGATGGTGAAACGTGTTGATGCAAAGTATGGGTGCATGGAAGGTTTGACATTCTTGGGTTGACCTTGGACTGCAGCCTTGTGTGAAACCAGAGGCGTCACAGTTGGTATCAGAGCTCTAGTTCCAGCATCTTTAGGATCATCCTGTGTCAAGTCGTGGAGCTAGGATAGAGTTTCTAAGGATTTATGTATAGAGTCTGATAGGAATTCCTAGATTGAGTGAGGATGTTATATGTATACCTCGAAAACTATGCATTTTTTTATGATAACTATCTTACTTTAATTATAAAGTATGCTGTGAATGATATGTGATACGTTTTACCTATTGCTATATGTTATATTATTTATGCTCGAGATCTCATTTACTATGTCTAATAAGCTCTCCTCCTGAAATTATAGATGTCAGGACGAGCTGGGCAAGTTGAGCCAGAGCCCAAGCCGCAACAGGCTCCACAATATTTGATTGATATCATAACGCCAATTGCAGCTAGATAAGCAACACTAGAGGAGCAAATGGCAAATTAAGTTCCGTCGGCAACATTACCTCCTGTGGTTCCACCATCACCTATGCCAGTTGTGCCTATTACAGAGGCATCACCAGGAGTTAGGCCTGTCCAAATGGGTCGGCCCGGCCCGGCCCAGCGTGAAAAATCAGGCCCGGCTCGGGCAAAACCGGGGCTCGGACCCGGTTGGCCCGGGGCCGGGCTAGGCACCGGCCCGGGCACCGGGCCGACCCTATTTTTTCTTTTTTTAATTGTTTT
>BQKN01066735.1:159159-185778 GCA_022839385.1 Asparagus kiusianus | reverse complement strand
AATTCACTCTCTTAGCACAACGTTACATGCGGAACGGATTTAGACAACCCGCATGTAAGCCCGATTCAAACGGTAATCGGTAAGAGCACGTCAAATCCGTTGAGGGCTGAGGATTTGCCAAAAATCCTAAGTCAACGTCTCATACACGTCGCTGTTTAGTCTTTTCACAGGAGAAAGACAAAGTCTACGTATTCAATATCGTAGCACTAAAAGGGTTAACTCTTTTAGCTTAACGTCACATGCGGAACGGACTTAAACAATCCGCATGCTAGCCCGACTCAAACGGTAGTCGGTAAAGGCTCATCAAACCCGTTGATGGCTGAGAATTTGCCAAAAAGTCTATAAATGCGAGTCATTGACGCATCAACATTATGAGTTGGTCTCGTGACTTGGGCATCCAACGACTTCGGACCGCCACGCTCTAATTCCTTAAGAGCTTAAACTGTGTAGACTCCAGCAGACGTACGAGTATAAACTGTGTCAAACGCCGGACAACGCGTCACAATGAAGCTCAAACGCCGGACAACGCGTCACAATGAAGCTCAATCGCCGGACAACGTGTCACAATGAAGCTCAAACGCCGAACAACGCGTCACAATGAAGCTCTAACGCCGAACAACGCATCACAATGAAGCTCAAACGCCGGACAACGCGTTGCAAATGAAGACTCAACGCCAACAATCGATGGTCGGTTCTATGTTGAAACAGCAAACACGAGCTAAGGATCAGAAAATCAGGAATTGACTTTAAGTTCAAAATTCCGACAACGGTCAGACAATAAATGCAGCACCGAAACCCTTGCAGACATTCGACAAAGCAACGAATAGCCTGGAGGATTGAAAGAATCAAGAATAGAAGCCATTCAAGGTCCCATTACACCGATTGAAGGTTGGGACAATCATATCCAAAGTATTCCAGACTCTTCTATAAAAGAATGAGGCTGAAATACTTTGGAGGGGGTATCTGTAGGCGTATAAAACTGCTTATAGGTCCTTTAACACAGCTCGACACTGTGATTTGACAAACCAACGAACCATCGGGTGATATATCTAAGCATGTTCGTTAGACCATAACACCGAAGCCAAGTGAGATGCGACGAAGCGGATTAACGAGGCGACAAGGTTAACGAATCACACGTAAACAACGGAATACTTCCAATCGTGTGCCCAATCAAGCTAACGGGTCGATGAATCAACGAATCATCTAACCGTAGAGTCCATCACATCAATCAAGATCGGGAGCGGACTCAAACTCGAACACCAAGGTGGATTTACTACCAAATCAAGATCCGGAATACCAAATCAGAGTTCGGATAAACCACGAAACCGGAAAACGACAAAACGGCAAACACCTGGAGGGCTCGGCCGAAACCGAGCCACTCCTAGGTGGCTCACCGAGCCACCTAGGGGTGGCTCGGTGACCGAGCCACCACCTGGTGGCTCGGCCAAAACCGAGCCACCATGGTGGCTCGGTGGCCGAGCCACCTAGGTGGCCAGCCGAGCCACCTCTTGGTGGCTTGGTAGCCGAGCCACCTGGTCGAGCCATCAGATCTGGGCCCAGATCTGGTTTGAAATGCCTATAAATAGGAGATGAGGGCTCACTTGTGGAGGTTGGATTTTTTGGAGGCGAAACTCTGCTGGATTGAAGGCTCAAGACTAAAAAGATTGAGGCTTTGGAACTTTGAAGGGGGAGACTTTTCAGATCTGGTTCTTAGCGATCATCCATGTCAAATAAGACAGGAGTTCGAGAGAGATCAGATCTGAGATCCACACGGTTATCCTCCGGATCAAAACTTGGTTTTTGATCCCGAGAAGAGTATTGATTTCGCTTGGTCGATTTTGATTACTTGAGGCTATTATTTCCTTGGTAAAATAATACCCCCGGCTGTTATTTTCTTAGTGAAATAGCACCCGTCATACCGTGTAGATCCGACCGGATCAAGATCGCGCGGTGGTCCACGGATTAACCCCGGCGCAGGCGAAGAACCCACACAAGCAAGAGACCGCAAAACAGGATCTTGCGATTTGTTTAGGAAAATTGTAATCTTTTTTTTAGATTTTTCTTTGATTTTGTTGTAACCGGATCTTATCAAAAGACCGGATCTTTTGTAACCGATAAACAGTTGCTTAAGGAGACAATGACTTCAATGAAAACAATAATTTTTCCCGCGAACAGCTGCCAGTACAATCCTCTCTTCTTCTGAGTCAGTAAGAGGTTTGAGATGATCATCATTCTCATTAACAGAGGGGCTAATCATGTTGGATGACTTAGCCTTTCCTCCTTTCTTTTTGAACGTGGTTTTCATCCTCTACCAATCTTCTACCAGGTCGGAATGTACCCACATGATCTTCCTTTTTGGGGTAGTGAGGGGTACCAACCCCCTATCCTTCTGATTATATAAGTCAGTGTTTTTAGGTGTATTTCTCCTTTATGAATGGGGACAACACCATCTACGGTCGCTATAGGGGGAAGTCACCGAATTGGACCGCTATCATATTAGTGGATACAGTCGTTTGCTCTGGCTTCAAGGTGAGCACATTAGCATTCACCAAATTTTGGAGGATGTCTTTAAAGACATAGCACCTTCTGGTAAGATGTCCTAGGAACCTATGATAGCGGCAATAATTAGGATCATCCACCTTCCCTGCTTCATCCGGCTTCTTGATTTCGGGAAGCTGTAGCTTGTTATTCTTCCGCAGTAACTGGAACAAGGTATCTACATGCTCCTCTTTAAATGAATACTGCTTGTGCTCTCTTTGTTGATTCGGTGTCTTGCCTTGCTTAGTAGGTGGTGATGCTTGCGTGTTGGCGTCGGCTGCCAAAGTCTCCTTTCCTTTAGACCGCTGGGCATTGTGCTGATTGTGTTACTGTTGCGGTTTGGGCTATGTAGCTTCTTCGGCTTTAACTCGAGCGACAATCTCTTCGGCTTGTTCTCCTTGTGATACCAGTTGCCTCCAGGAGCGACATTCTGCTACTCCCATCTGAGCAAGGAGTTGTGTCTGCAAGTTGTGCCTGCAAGTTTCAACTAAAGTTGATTGGGTCATACCTGAAGGGCATCGCAACGCCATGCTGCGGAATCTCTCCACATAGGTCTTGATAGATTCCCCCTTCCTCTGCTTAGTGGCGAGAAGAGTCGGGACCGAAACTTCTGTATCGTCCTCGAAGAACCTGGCCAAGAAAAGTCTTTCCAAGTCTACCTATTTCTGAATAGATCCAGCAGACAATTTCATGAACCACTCGAAAGCAACCCCTTTAAGAGTACCGATGAACAGCCGAGTCAGGATAGCATCGTTTGCTACCACATCTCCAGTTTGAGACTTAAAGTAGTAGATGTGCTAATTTGGTGTTCCGGTACCATCGAACGGTTGCAAGGTAGGGGCCTTGAACTTCGGTGGGTAGGGAACTGTATCCCACTCAGCAGGGTAAGGTCGTACCACCCCTTCTTCATGGAGTTCGCTTCTATTGGCGATTGCATTAAGGCGAGCTTCTAGTTCATCCACCTTAGAGGACTGGGGATGCAACTCTTTTTCTATCTCTTTCTCATTTTCAGAAGAGGATTCCAGGTTGTGAGTCTTACGATCCGAATGTTTGTATGCTTTCTGCTTTCCCTTTGACGTTGTCCTCCGGGAAGATTCATGTTTTTGGCCTTTTTCGGCAAGGAGCCGGGCCAACATATCCTTCATTTGGAGAAGTGTCTCCTGTTGCGTCTGGAGCATGACGTGATGTTCGTCAACTCTCTTAGCTAAGTCTTCGGGGTTTCCCGTCATGTAAGCAGAAACCTCTTGTGCTCCAACAGAGCTCGAAGATTGAGATTCGGCAATTGCCGAATGTTCATCACTTGACATAATCCCCTTGGCTAACTTTTGATAGTCAACCGAAAGGATAGCTCCTGTACGAGTCCAAGTGTGTCGGTATACTCCTTCAAACTCATCACAGATTTCCCGAACAGCCGGGGAATGACTTCTTTATGACTCATCAGAATCGAGATGCAAGGCTTTTCCTCTGCCGATCATGTTGATAGTGACCTCGGGATATTCGATTTCAGAGGTCTTCTTTTTGTGGCGACATTGTCATTTAGCAGGTCTAACGACATTCGTCAATCTGTTGAACACAGATTGCCTCGGCGTAAGTGAGCAACAGCTACATTCGGAGAGGACAGCGGAAATAAGCCGCTCGAATTGGCATGAATGTACCATTTGCTATGTTGGCCTTCCTCTCAATAGTAGCTCACGCAAGTCAGAGACTTGGGGAGAATCTCGTGATGGTGGAGATGAAGCCCCATGCCCTTGGGTGGATTGGACATGAACCTTAAACCCATGCCGACTCTCCTGAACTCGACGGACCATGTCATGTTCTTGAGAAGAAACGCGAGGGTCGCGTTTAGTTTTATAAACATGAGGCCGAGGCCTGTGTTTAACTGATGAAACAGACCCCTGTGGGTCATGTTTTGGTTGAACGCACACTTGTGGCGTGCGTTTTGACGATGAAACTTGGATGAACACACACTTGTGGTGTGCTTTTGGTTGATTGAACAGACCCCTGAGGGTCGTGTTTTGATTGAACGCACACTTGTGGTGTGTGTTTAGTTGACTGAACAGACCCCTGAGGGTCGTATTCTGATTGAACGCACAGTTGTGGTGTGCGTTTGGTTGATTGAACGTGCCTTTGAAGGTCACGTTTTGAGACGCACTCTTGAGGTGTGCGTCTAGATTGAACAACGCACCACTGAGGGTCGCGTTTAAATTCGATTACCCGAGGTTCATAATCGGGTTCATTGCCACAAAGTGTGCGTTCTGGAGCAGAAGCGCACAGTTCGGGCAAAGGCTTAGAAACGCAATCTTCACGTTGGGCAGTAGCTTGGCTATTCCGCAAATATGCGCGGCGTATAGATCTTCTCCTTCGTCGAGCGGCATTTTTCTTAGCTTGTTTCAACGCCTTGGTCGCAACGTCGACGGTGTTGGTTAGATGTTCTTCCACCATATGTCTCTTACAACCTATTACGCGCCGTGTTGATACGGGTGTAGAATCTTCAACTAGCAGAGCGAGTTTAAGATCTTGGCCAAAGGAGAGGGCTTTCTTCAGCGTCTCAGCAGCAGTTACGACTTCCTTAGAGATCTTGCGGGTATCATGCCTAGCTTTAGGGCTAAGCGACCCAGAGGAGAGGGCCTCCTCATATTTGGCTTGGTCGAACTCTACGATGAGAGTTTCAACGGTGGTTCCAGTGAGGTGAACGTCGGATTGCGCCACCACTTCTTCGTCAGAGAAGCTATTCCCCAGCAGAGTCGCCATCTTTTGTTTGTTGGAAAAATTCAAAGTAAAAGAAATGAAAGAAAAATTGATTTGTATTCTCTCAAAATCGATTACAATTTGGATTCCGATTACAAAAGAGAGGAGAATGAATTTGATTCTCCCCTTTGTTTAAAACTGGGTTCTTCTTGGTAGCGATGGAATGCCTCCTTCGAATGCTTGCGTCGAATTCGCTCTCTGTTGACGATCTGACCATACTATCTCACAAGAACGATTGACTTGTATGATGAATTCGGTTTAGAACTCTTAACAAGTTTAAGAAACTCAGAACGAGTTGAAAACTCTGAAAAGAGTTGTTGAGAACCGAATAATCGATTGGTGTAATTAACTTGCGTTGCAAGTTTAATTAAGAACTCTTAACGAGTTTTAAAACTCAGAGCTAGTTGAAACTCTGTAATAGAGTTGTTAGAACCGAAGATTCGGTTAATAGCCAAATAGATCTACCGTTGGTGAAGGGATTCTCTGAGATTTTATTAACTGACTGCCGCTCAGTTAGTTGATTTTCAAGAAAATCACCTTCTCCATGCGATTTTGCTGCCGAGACCGATCAACCCTTTACTCAGTTGAGTAATGCGGTTATTTATAGGGGGATATGGGGTGTAACCAACCCCTAAATCCGCTCCTAAGTGGACGAAAATCCCTCAGAACGTGGGATAAACGGTTGTGAGGCCGTTTAGCTTGTGTTTGAACAAGTCAAACGCCTAACTTGACGTTCTGGGCCTTAACTCTGCGTCTAGGGCTTGAGACGCAGAGTTAAATCTCTGCCAGAGATTTGAAACGCACAGGCCACATGCGCACAGGTCGCTTGTGTGCTGAATCCCAACTCTGCGTCTTGAATTTGAGACGCAGGGTTGAGTGTTTGCTAAAGAACGCACAGTCTGTGCGTTTTGTGTTTTAACTCTGCATTGCAGAGTTGAATGTCTACTGGAGAACGCACAGTTCGTGTGCGTTTTGAGTTCGGGAAACGCAGAGGTGGACTCTGCGTTTGGGAGAGGTTGTTGGCTTATAACCTCGTCCATTACAACATCGCAAAGGCTACTGCTCATTGATCTTTGCTCGTTATGGGGTGTGAAAGTCGTCAGATTATAACTCTCACAGTTGGTTATGAAGGCTACTGAATAGAGTATTTATCAGCTGTCAGAAATATCATTGATTTGTAACTCTTCTTGATCTATGTGAAAAGTCCTCTGTTTGTAGCTTTTTGTTTGTTGAAGCTTGATGGGGATCAGCTATCTATTGTGATTTTTAGACAGCCTACACCCCTCTCTTCTGAGTTTGACAGGTTATCTTCAAAATATGACAGTTGACATTTTGCTTCCTGATGGGGGTGAACATCTGGTCATGTTCTGCATCTGAACTAGAAATGGAAAAAGAGGACAGAGGTGGAAGTTCTCGGTGAAAGGAAGAGTGTTAAATAGCTCAGATGGTAAAAGAATCGTAATGTGGGAAAGAGTAAGGAAAATAATTGAACAGTCCTGCAGAATATAGGTCTCACTGTAGTTTATTTCAAAGGGAACACATCCTCACTTTCCTTCTCTATGAAACTGGATTATTTAGGACAACCAGAAATGAATTTATAAGACAAAGAAAAATCAATAAATTGTGATGTTTCTATTTTTACTTTCATGGCCGGGGAGTTCTCTCAATTCTACTGTAGACCCTTTCTGCACTGCATACTTTTTGTATTTGTTCTACAAGTTTTGTGATTTGCACAGAACCAACAGAGAACCATACCTTAGAGAGTACTTAAAAACAGCACACGTAAAATATTCAATCCTAGATATAAAATTCTATTTAAAACCTCCAGCGTCACCAATACTTTACTGGTATATTTTTTTTCTTCATTGTTTCTGTTTTGACAATTTTCGTGTAGGGAGTCATGATGACACATGGTAATGTCCTACCAACACTTTCTGCACTCTTAATTATTGTCCCTGGGCTTAGACCATCTCCAGCAGGAAGTGAAATTTCACCTCCTTCTCTCCTACCACATCACTTTATTTAATTCAATAATCTTCATTTCCCTATCAACTCTACAGCAGGAGATTTTTCAGAAAGTTTTGTACTTTATTTGGGACCCACCATAAACCACATCACTTCAACATATACCCCACCATATTTATTCATTCTTTTTCCTATTTCATATATATTACTATTTTATTATTATTATTATTAATATAACTCATATATTTATAATTATAATTTATTAATAATTCAATAAATAATATATAATATTTAAATATATATTATTAATTTAATTTTTAATAATATTTTTAAATTAACATAAAATAACACACGATTTTATTAAGCATACGGAAAACCAAACACACCCAAATTATTGAAAACAGGCCAGAAAACACACACTAAATTGGTAAATCTAATCGGAGGTTGTCCCAAATTTCTGCCAAATGTGCTCGATGAGATCCTTCTTCAGCTGAATATGTTGGGTCTTATCTCGTAGTTCCGCTCTAGTCTGATTATCTGCCTCAGATCGGTGTTGAACATGGACTTGAAACTCCGGCAACACGTCTGTTTGAACATTGAAAGAGGCGCTAGAGCTAGCATTGTTCGACGGTTCAAAGTCGATATTTTCCCAGTTTCGCGAATACGTATCTCGTTCATCCTCTACTATCATGTTATGTAAAATAATGCACGCCCTTATTATTTTTCCTAAGACATCAAGATCCCACATTCTAGCTGGTTGGCGGACAATAGCGAAGCGTGCTTGGAGTACCCCGAATGCGAGTTCCACGTCCTTCCTGCATGATTCCTGTTGTTTGGCAAAAAATTGATGTTTGTTGCCTTGGGGCATTTGAATTGACTGCACGAAGACAGGCCACTTAGGGTAGATTCCGTCGGTAAGATAGTATGCAAGATTGTACTCCCGCCCATTCACGGTGAAGTTTACTCGTGGAGCTTCACCAGACTCAATGTCGTCAAAAACCGGTGACCTATCTAGTACATTTATGTCATTCAAACTACCAGGAAGCCCTGAAAAAGCATGCCATATCCACAAATCATATGACGCAACTGCCTCGAGGATAACTGTTGCCGTCCCCTTGTGTCCACTAGTAAACTGCCCTTGCCAAGCATTGGGACAATTTTTCCACTGCCAGTGCATGCAATCAATACTTCCAATCATCCCTGGGAATCCACGTTCCTGTCCAACTTGGAGCAACCTCTGTAAGTCTTCCACATTTGGTCGTCGTAAGTATTCATCTTGAAACAATGCTATTACCCCTTCGCAAAACTTGCGAGTACACTCGATAGCAGTGGATTATCCTATCTTGACGTACTCATCACAAGCATCGGCTGCGACTCCATATGCGAGCATGCGTATGGCAGCTGTACACTTCTGGATAGGCGTTAACCCAAGCTTGCCCACACTGACTAGCTTAGATAACTCCTCCTCAATTGCCCCCTTTGATTTCCTTGACACAGATGTTTTACTAGAGGAAGCTCTAGCTTTCTTCTTTGCCACATCCCTACCCTCTAGACGTACAAGGGTAGGAGTTGATGATTCAACATCCTCACCACTACTCTTTCTTTTAGAGCCACTACTACCGGATGCATTTCCTCCTGTCATATATTTGGGTTGATTACGAACCACCTTCCACTCATCCACCAAATTAAATGTCGTACCTATTTTCTCAAAGTACAACTCTCTTGCCTTGGATATGTAGTTTTCATCGGACCAACCGCTACGCTTCTCCCTACATGCAGTACTGTAGCAGCCAATGAAACTGGATATCTTTCTGTTGATGTCTTTGAAATGACTATGGCACCGAGACACAATCCTCTCCTTTTCACTTTTGGCGTTCTCATTCACGTACTGTGTAATTTTACCCCAGAAAGTTTCACCCTTTTGGTTGTTCCCCAACTCACTATCATTACTAACGTGAAAATAACCAGTTAGTAAAAGTATGTTGTCTTCGGTGGTCCAAGTTTCATAACTTGATCTCTTTGCTGATTGTTGGGTTGGAGGGAGAAAACTGTGAGGAGTATCCCCACCAACATTTCCCAAAGACATTTGGGTGGAAAATTCTGAGATATCTGTAGATCCGCTACTAAACCGGGGTGTCGCTGGCTCACTCGACTCCGTGTTAGGACAATTCATATGGGAGGGAACATAGCTGCTTCCCGGAACTGGAGGATAACCGTAAGGAAGATAAAGATATTGCATGCCGAAATTTGGTTGCATCATGTACGGCATTGGAAAATTGGGCTGCATCCCCGTATTTTGAGTATTTTCGGGGCGTTGTATATTTGGATGTTGTGGTTGAGGGAGGGTATTTTGAGGTTGGTTAGGAAAGTTGTAGTTGTAGGGAAAATTAAGATAGTTTTGTGAAGGATCCATGAAGAAACTAGCTTCAAATTGCAGAAAGAAGAAGAATAGGGTATAGAAACTCAGATTTTTTTTGGTGTCCAAATGACACAAAGTTAGTCTCTATTTATAGAGTTTGAAAAATGAAAATTAATGGTATAAAAATTATAAATTAATTCATTGTATTTATCTCAAAAAATATCAAATAAAAATAAGGAGGAAAAAAAAAGCTCGCCCAATCAAATGCAACCACGTGTCCGCTGGCATCATCGCGCGCGCGTGGGCTTGTCAGAAAAGTCCGGGGTGAAAATTTCACCCTTTGGCCAATCTCATTTATTTCACCCCCTTAAAAAACCCCAGCTGCCTTCAAATATCCCACAAAAAACCCCTTGCTGCATATGGTCTTAGTAGCAAAGATGTTTATCTTGCTTTCTTGTCACTAGTTTATGCCCTCGAGTGAGCAACAGAGATCGGTAAGGGTGTTAAATTATTTTCTGCAAAATGATTAAACTATATTCTTACTACCTTACTTGTAGCCAGCCGACTTTTTATTCGTTGAATAGTATAGATATGTTTCTGTTACATTAAAAAAAGATTGCCTTGTTTTGGTATGTTACTCGAGCACACCATAATTTAAGTCAGCTTCAATATTATGTGTGCCTTGTTGGTAATTTGTAATTGTGAGCTCTTAGGATATAATCTCTTCTAATTTTTATTAGTATCTTTTAAACTTCCATTCGTTAAATTTTCAAACTTGTGCTTGTCATTTGTTCAGATTTTGTTAGGGGCATGGGGCTAGGATTTTAAGGTAAAGATGTTCATGATTTTCCAATGTTGTAGCCCTTGGCAGCAAAAACTTGATACTGTTAGTGTTGGCTTATAATTACTTTTTTCTCAGCTCTCTCTTGCTAAGTGATCTATATACAGTTCCATGAAAATGATATATGTGTATATCTGTATGCTTTTAGGGCGCAACGTTCTAATCATAAAGCTATTTTGCAATCTAAGTGATATTAAAAGAGGAATACTGGTCATACCTACTTCACATTTCCAGCTTCTGCAAAGTATTTCCATTCACTATTCCCTAGATGCAATCTTTTTTTAACTGTCGTTCTGGGTATTAATGACGAAAATTAATGGTCCAAAACATTCACATTAAGGATTGATGAATTCTGCTGAATTATGCCCCCAAAGGAGGATTTCCGGATGTTTTGAAGAAATATCAAGAAAAGCGTATGAAGCAATATCAAGGAGGTTTGAAAATCAAGGAGGAATTCCAGATGTTGGCAAAGAGACTTCCTCAGTAGGAATCAGGGTTTGCGTCTTATCTCGTTTTGATTTTGTTGACACCTCAAGGAGTGAGCTCTGCTGTTTATTCAAGATAGTTATTCCAACGAGCGAAAATAGAAACATTTATTTCTTCCTCGTTAAGATAGTATATATGTGTATAGGCCCATTATTGACTGCACCGCTTGAGCCCATGTATATTCTATATATTGTATTGTATTACAACATCAATATCATGAAACTTATTATCACGCCCTGAAGACTACAACCGAAAATCATAAATACGGATTACTAGACAGCAGTGACCCACACACAAGACAAGTCCCGTGCACGAGTCAAGTCTGATACTTTATATCACGTAGCTTAACTCAAAACATATACATAACCCTGCTGAAGATAGTAGCTCAAAACAAACTATACATATATACTTATAATCATTATTTACATTTCACAACCTTACCGTTATAAATATTTACAACGTAAAACACTCATTTGCTAAACATAACACCACTGGTTTTCCAAGTAAAGCATTTCTTAACCATGCCCACAACTAAGAATTTGGATTATCACATTTCTATCTCAGATCTGGAAAAAAATTGAAAAACAACGGAGTGAGCTAAAGCTCAGTGAGAACATTTCCTAGTAGAAATCTAACAAATAATAATAATTCCCAGAAATAGTGAATTATAATCTTGACACAGGGTATCTCAGAAAAATAGCAAAATATAGTCTAAGAATAACATACTATTGCTATATTCAAGAAAGAAAATACAAGTTAAGTATATCGTAACGTATTCCAGAATCATGGTAACGTATTCCAGAATCAAACTCTCTTTGAAAATAAGTAATTATCAATAAAGAAAATAAACTATTAAATTTTTGTAAAGCCAAAATATCATTATTTCCTTGGATTCACACTCAAATCTCAAAATCACAAATCTCGATGAGAACATTTATGAAATGCAAGAATCACCTCATAGGTCTCACTAAGGCTACGAATTATAGCTCAGTAGTATGGGAATACCAAAAGAAATCACATAACACATAGTTTCCGAGAACAGAATGTACCTATCTCTGCCATAGGTTGTCGGCCACATCACAAAAACCCAAAAAGTGCCACATCACAAATGCCAGAAGGCCACATCACAAATACTCATAACGGGCCACATAAAGGTACATTCTAACCATATGATAGACACAAATGGATCACTCCATAGTGGACTTTCTTAGGGTTTGAAAACATCAAGAATTGCTTATTAAATAGCTTGATTTCGAAAACACATCCTTCGTCAAATTATTTACATTCAAAACACATCACTTATCAATTTGCTTGATTCCAAAACGACATCATTCGTCAAATCATTTTATTTCAAAACATGTCATTTGCGCCAAAAATATTATTGGTATGTTCACTTATCAAAATTACAAATACTTTAAACGGAGTAGACGAGCATAAATCTCATCATCTCAGTTAAAACAGTTTACGAATTTCACTTTTCTCTATTTTTATCAAACACTAAGTCACATGAAATCTTTGAATTCACAAACTGTTACGACACCTTTAAATTATTATTTTTTTCTTCAAAAGCTTTCAAATAAGCATTATTCACAATTAATTGAGTTCACAAGAAACCAAAACCGCTTATTGCATTTTATGTGAAATCTAATTTACTTTTAATATCTTGTATGAAATCAAATCAAATTATATGTTATGCCATAATAAAACAGATCGGATCACATTTAACTTTATATATATATATATATATATATATATATATATATATATATATATATATATACAAAATAATAGATTATTTATTTTTCAAGCACAAAATGAAATCAAATATAGAACTATGCAAATTCATATTAAAAAAATACTAGTGGGTAATGAACTCACCTCCAATGAGTACAGCTTTCTCAAAACACTACTTTCTAAATATCAACCTGAACCTATAATATAAAATATAAGACTAATATTAATTCGGGACAAGTGCATATTATAGGATAATCACTGTAAAGTTTAAAATCAATCATATTCAAGTATACTCAAATAATAATTATCTATAAATAAGGTACACGTAGGCTTTCTTGCTAATTTTAGCAATTTACTATAATTTTCTATGATATTATTCTAATAATTTCAAACTTATTATTAACATATGGCACAGCTCAAGGGATTTCAATTAATTATTCAAGCTTAATTCTTAACTGAGCTTGGATCTTTTGGATCTTGTTGCAATCAACAAAGCAATAGGGGTCTACAAAAACATTCTCTTTCCTTTTTATCTTTTGGACCTATATGTAGGATCTGATCCAATCACACTAAAATACTAAAAGGGGAGTGAATAGTATTTTATTAAAAATTTATGCAAAGAAGATTATAATTTACAAAGAAGATAGCACAATAACAGAAAAATAACAATCACAAATATAATATTTTATACTGGTTCAACCACTCATGTGTACATCTAGTCCCCAAACAAATCCCCCTTGAGAGTTCTACTATGATTTTAAAAAACTTTTAAAATCAAAATAGCAAACCTGACCAATTTGCAAGTCCATACAAATTGCACGCAATCTCTTCACCAAGAGATTACACCTCTCACACCCGAGAGAACACTTGTTTTGTTACAACTTGATTCCTATAAGCCTTGAGTATATTGTGATGTGTAGGAGTGGCTTAGGAACGTTTTGAATCTCTGAAAATTTCTAATTTGATTGTATATTGAATAAAAATTAAAGGCTAACTCAGAGAATGTTTTTTCTCAACACTTAGTAAACATCTAGAAATTTTTAACTCTTGAAAATGCACAAAACTTGAATCTTATAGATAGGAATTCATGAATCAATATTTTGAACCTGTAACCTATTTATAGCTATTGAAAATATAACTTTTCAAACCCTAAAAATGTGCAAATAACAGCTATAAACAGTCACTTTTCAAAATCTGAAATGTCAGAAAACTATTTTAGTAGTCGATTAATAGTCATTGTAGTCGACTACTTTGAGTTCAAACAACTTCAGTAAACTCAGGATATTTTTCTTAGTAGTCGACTACTGTAGTCATTAGTCGACTACTCTGTAAAACAGAAACTCTAGAATTTAAAATTCGAAGCTGAGTAGTCGACTATAATTCTTAGTAGTCGACTACTCTGTAAAACAATCAGTTTGGAAATCTAAAATAGATCTTAGTAGTCGACTATTATCTCTTGTAGTTGACTATACTGTATTTTTACAGAATTTTATATTTTGATCAAAGGTTTCAGTAGTCGACTACAATTCTAACTAGTCGACTATTAAAGGTTCAAAATGTTATGTATGAAATATTTTGAGACTTATTAATTAACTAAATAGTCTAATGGTTAACATAGGGGATTTCCATTGTAAACCAGCACATTAAACCTGTGTTAATATGTTCTAATCTTTATGTGTGTGTATTTGTGAGTGATCAAGGCTTGTAAAAAATTTCTAAGTAAAGAAAATATAAAAATTACATGGGTATATAAGCTCTTCATCTTCTTTACTTCATGATGCCTTGAACTCATCTTGCACTTGTTCATGTTGATAGCTGTATTGAAATGTTAGTGCACAATAATACACATAGTGATTCATATTATGAATAAATTGTTATCATTAAAATTATATCATGGGGACATGATATCCAACACTATACACAAACTAATAAATTTTCAGGGGTCCCAAAGAAATTTGGTTATTAACTAACTTTTCCTCTTTCTCTCTCCTCTATCTTTTCTTCTTCCTCTGTTCATCTCTTTTTGTTTTCTTCATTCTTTTTTCCTTTCTGTAGTTGATCAAGCACATGCCGCCACTGCTCCATCGCCGGAGTGGCTCATGACGTCGAGGCTCCCTAGCGATTGTGGTTGACGATGGTCCTTGCTGGCCCTTGTTGGCCTTCAGGTATGCGTTTTTCTCTCTTTTTTTTTATCAATTCCTTAATAAATTAAGACATCAACCCTTCAAAGTAAAGAAAATCAATAAAGAGAATTGTTTATGCCTTTGGTTGAGCTGAATTTAAAGTGAAATTCCTCTCTTTTGTTTCTTTTTCACAACCTTCTTCATCTTTCTCTTCTTCTTCTCTTCTTTTTTTCCTAATTTCTCCCCTATTTCTCCCTTTTATTCTACTGTGAGGTACTGAGAAACACCAACATGGAAAGGCGGTGAGGAACAATGAATTGTGATTTTTAAAATATATTTTATCATTTTTTCTGTTTATTTTAGGGCTGTTACACTTATATTCTCCTAGTTAATATTGTATCAGATCTGTAATCTCAAATCAATCCAAATCTTAGTTTCAAAACCCTAAGTTTAGCAGCCACCAAGTCATTTTGTCGTCGCACACCAGAGATCCAACCAGGTTGGATGTGTCATCTTCGTTCACACCGACGAGCTTGCTGCCGCTGCTCGTCAATTGTCTCCTCTCATCAGATCTCGTCACTAACGCCTTGACGATAGTTGCTCTATCGTCATCAACTCAGGCCACCATCAATCGCTCACAGATGTTGACCACACACGTCAGTAGATCTCATCGTCGATTACAAATCTCATTGTCCTCATTCCCTGATTGAAGGCCCTGTTCGTTGTTGTCAATTGCCGAGATCAATCTCAGTTGAAGCCCCTATCGTCACCGAGATCAACCTCAGTCAAAGCCCCTGTCATCATTGAGATCAACCACTACTCCAGCTACCACTTTTGTTTTGGTCATCACAGCTATTCGTGGTTTCAATCATTGCCACTATTCGTGTCGTCAGTTGCCGCCACAATCACGTCGAGATCTCCACCGCCAATTAGGGTTCTTTGAGAACACTTCTCAACCTGTAGCCCCTCTATTTACTCTGTGTGTGAGAGAGAGAAAAAATTTACACTTCCTCCCTGTAGGAACAGGGATAACATCTTCTTCGTTCTTTTGGGAACCCTTATTCCTTTTGCATTACGAACAAACAAGGACTTTACACTTTTCCCGCTATTGATATTCAACTTACTGGAGTTGAAAATTACACGATGTGAGTGTTAACCATTTAGTATAATTTACGCGCCTCTGCATTATGGGGATATATTGATGGTTCTCTTTCATGTCCTCCTCATGCTTCTTCGATTATTACTTCTTTTAGATTGAGTTCTGAAACTCATGATTCAGTCATTACACCTAGGCCCTATACTGTTACTGACGAGCCTATATATCAGCAGCAGAATCGTATGGATTAGCAGATTATAGCATATATTATGTGGTCCATATCTAGTGCTATTCTACTATCTATTGGTAGTCTCTCTACTTCACATGAATAGTGGACTACACTATCTCGCTTGTTCGTGCAAAGTGGAGATGCCAGAGAGTATTAATTACATCAAGTTCTCCAAGATGCTCATCAGGATGATCGGTCTATTCAAGAGTTCATACTTTTCTAAATATTAGGAAGAACTCAAGTTATTAGAAGTGACTGTTCCAGTATTATTACCTAATTTAATGGAGAATTTGAGGCTCAGCGTGATCGTCAGCATTTATACCACTTTGTGATGTGTTTACATCCTAAATTTGAATCACTGAGGGCCCATATACTTTATAGATCTCCACTTCCGCGACTTATAGATGTTGTTGCAGAGTTTATTTTTAAGGAGAGACGTCTTTGTCTTCTGAAACCTACTTCCTCTCCTGCTGTTACGGTACTTGCTGCCTAACTCCTACTGTTACGATACTTGCTACCCAATCTCGAGTTCAGAACTCAAATCAGAGATAGTATCGAAATTGTACTCCTTAGATATTTGATTCAGATGCCTCACAACACATGACCCCTGACCATTCTATAATTCAAAATTGCACTCCTGTTACATCTTCATTCATATATACTACTAACAATTCCCCTCTTGTAGTAACTCAATATGGTGACATTACATCATCATCTCTTACCTTTTCATCTGTTTTATGTGTTCCTAAACTCACTATGATCTCATCTCTATTAGCCAATTAGCCAATTCTGGATGTATTCTTTCATTTCACTCAAAATCATGTGTTGTGCAGGATTCCCGCAGCGGCCAGCAGATTGGGACAGGTCATAGAGTGGATGGATTGTATCTGTTGGACCAACTTTACACTCCTCTCTCCGTCATTGGGTCCAGTTACTCTATATTTCCTCTTTGGCATCATCGGTTAGGGCATCTCTCAGTATCTCGGTTGAATTTTTTAGTTGAGTCAGAAGTCTTAGGATCATTTTCATTTCATGCACAAAATATTGTACTGATTATTGTATTACAAAAAAGTCTGCTTTATCGTTTATGACTCATAACTTTCTATTATATCGTTTGATTTAGTACACTCTGATATTTGGGGTCTTGCTCCTCTTGAGTCCATGTCTGGTTTCAAGTACTATGTGAGCTTTATTGATGATTTTTCTAGATATATGTGGGTCTATCTCTTAAAATCACATGTATAATTCTTTGATATATATAACGACTTTACCAATATGATTTATACTCGGTTTAATAAGAGAATTAAAGTCTTTTGAACTGATAATGCATGTGAGTATGTTTCCTCATCTATAAAAAATCTTCTTGGTTCACATGGAACTATTGCACAACAGTCTTGTCCTTACACGTCTGAAAAAAATGGTGTTGCTGAGCGGAAGCACCATTACATTCTGAAAGTAGCACGTGCTCTCATGCTCACTACATATGTTCCTCGATCTTTTTTGGGCTGAAGCTCTTCTAATCGTTGTCTTGTTAATCAATATTACCCCGTCATCCTTATTCATAGACACATGTCCATACTCTCGACTACACAAAATTCAGTTTAATTATTCTAAGATTCGAGTTTTTGGCTGTGTTTGTTTTGACCTTCTTCCTCAAATTGAGCGGATAAGCTGTCACCTCGCTCCGCTAGATGCATTTTGTTAGGATATAGCCCATGTCACAAAGGGTATATATGTTATGATCCCAATAGTAAAAGAATCTGAATCTCCCGTCTTGTCATTTTCTTTGAGAACTTGTATTACTACTCATCAAATAATGAGTTGGACTTGTCCTTTCTCAACCCATCCACATTTGGATCCACATCCATTTTCCCGATACCATCATACACACATGTTTATCCTCATCTCTCGAGTCACCTTCACCACCTCATGAAGTGAATTCAACTGATACTTTAGACATGACTACTCCTGTTTCCGATTCGCCGATTGTTGTACTTCCATCACTCCCACCATGACGTAATCCTCCTCGAAACCGTCATCCACCTCTGAGATACTCTTGTTTAACCAAATTTTATTCACCTCAATTTGTATCATTTCTTTCTGCTATACATTCTTTACAGGAACTAAAATCTTTTTCTAAGGCAGATAAATATCTAGAATGGCAACAAGCTATACAGGAAGAACTACAAGCTCTTCAGCATGCCCACACTTGGAATCTTGTTCCCTTACCTTATTCTACTAGACCAATCAGTTGCAAGTGGATATTCAAAATCAAAAACAAAATCAGACGGTTCTATTGAGCATTACAAAGCGTGTCTTGTTGCTCGTGGATTTTCACAAGAGTATGGTATTGATTATGAGGAGACATTTTCCCCAATGGCTAAAATCACATCTATTCGGACATTTATTGCTGTTGTGGCTACTCAATGCTGGGATTTACATCAAATGGTTGTGAATAATGCACTTCTTAATGGTGAACTTACTGAGACCGTTTACATGCAACCACCACCCGGGGTTGATGTGCCTCCCTCTCATGTGTGTCATCTTCGATGTGCTCTATACGGCCTCAAATAGGCCCCTCGAGCCCAGTTTGAGCACTTTCGACAATCTATTCTTTCTATTGGATTTACAGAGAGCTCGGCAGATTATGCGATGTTTTATCATACTTCATCTCAGGGTCAGGCCATTATTCTATTGTATGTTGATGATATGATTATCACTGCGGATGATATTTTCTCTATCCAAAATCTTAAATGACATCTTCGAAGTCAGTTTGAGATGAAGGATCTTGGGCATTTGTGCTACTTTCTTGGGATTGAGGTTGCATATTCTTCCCGCGGATATCTTTCATCTCAACAAAGTATATATTAGATATGCTTCAGCACGCTATACTTACCGATGTGTTGTTTGCTACATCTCCTCTTGTCACTACCCCTATGGAGCTTCATTTAAAGCCTCTTCGGTCTGCTGGTGATCCTTTACCAAACCCCACTCGGTATCATAAACTTGTAGGTACCTTGATATGTTTGTATGCTACTCGTTCGGATATATCTTATGTTGTACATACTCTTAGTCAGCTTATGGCTACACCAACAATCATCCACTACGCTACAATACTCCGACTACTTCGCTATCTTTAGGGTACTATCACTCGATCTTTATTGTTTCCCTCCGAGTCTTCCTTAATGTTACGCTCATACACTGATGTTGGTTGGGCTGATGATCCTGATACTAGATGATCGACTACTGGCTATTATATTTTTCTTAGGTCATCCCTGTTAGATCCTTTGTTTTGATGATGATTTACAAACACCATTATTAGTGCTAATTGTTTATTGAGCTATATTGTAAATCATATACATTAGCACCTTTTATGGAGGATTTGATGGAAAATGAGCTATAACGATAATATCTAAGGAGGTGGAGGTAAAGTGATGAAGCAATGCTTTCAAGAGCACCATATGCATAAGAAGCTTCATCTACTCAAGAGCAAATATCAAGACTCAAGTCATGTATTTTAATGTGAGGGATATTTGCTATTTATTTTTCTCTCTAGTACTTAATGTAGGCAAGTAGTTTGTTGATTACTTTTGAAGCTCAAGGGATATCACACTTGCATACTTTCAAAACTCGTATTTTAGTACTTTTGCTAAAATGATGATTTTTACAGATATGAGGATCTTTTTACAAAATTTCTTTTCAAACAAGTTTGTCAAAATATTTATAAACTATTCTCAAAGTTTTACATTTTTTGGAGTTTATTTACTATTTTTAACAGAGTTTTGAAACTCAATTTAAAAATCGATTCAGGATGAAAATCTGTTATCAGTCAACTGACCAGTCGACTGATGAAGTCAGTCGACTGATGAAGTCAGTCGACTGATAAAAATGCTTGGAATTATCAAAAAGTTTATGTTCTGTTTTGATCAACTGACCAGTCGACTGATGATCAATCAGTCGACTGAAAATGAACGTCAGTTGACTGATGAGCTGGTTTTTGAATACAACGTTCAGCTCATCAGTCGACTGATGATTCCCGTCAGTCGACTGATACGCAGCCTAACGGTTAGTTTTCTCAGAATTAGTTTCTCGGTTTTTGTAGGATTTTCACTGGTTCATTAGGGTTTTGGCTATTGTTTTCTCTTCCTATAAATACCAAACAACCCCAACTACTTCAGTGCCCTAAATTTTATTGCAAATCTCTTGTTTTTAAGATTATGATTTTTAAGAGCTTCAACTTTTATTTTGCTTTCACTATCTCGAAGTCCACATCCCAAGCTTCAATTGTAATCTCTCCTCTTACCATAGGACTACTGTAAAGAGAGAGTTTTTCTTCAAATTACAACTTTTGTGAGCTTAATCTCATGGAGATCTACGGTGTGGTTGTGAGATCTCGGTGGAGATCGTTGTGTAGAAGAAGTTCTGGTTTTTAAACCGGATGTGTAGTGGATTTCTTCTCGAGAGTGGGGAGCAGGGACGTAGGTCAGCGGACCGAACCTCGTGAACATACCGCATGTCATCAATTGGCTAACTATCTCTATTCCTGCTCTCTTTTATTGTCATTGCATTTCATTTTTATGTGTGGTTTATTAGAATAGTTTTTAATTGTATATTATTTGTCCATAAACCCTATTCATCCCCCCCCCCCCCTCTCTGGCCCTTCAATTTGTATCAGAGCAAGGTCTCTACTATTGTTAGGCTTAAAACCCTTAGATAAAAAATCATTATGGAGGCTTCAATGAATATGCATATGCTAGAAGGTCAATCCACCACTAGGCCACCCCTCTTCTCTGGTAGCAACTTTGCCTATTGGAAGGCTATGATGAGAATTTATTTGTAATGCATTGACCTTAACATTTTAGAAATCGTAGAAAAGAAATATGCCAAAAAGGATAGTGGTAAAATAATCGAAGATGAAAGAAACCTAGCCAACCTTAACATTAAGGCTATGATTCACTAATTTATGGTTTTATGCCCAAGAGTATAAGAGAGGTTCTATGTGTACAACCGCACACGAAATTTAGGAAAAGTTATGCATTACCCATGAGGGAACCCCCAAGTGAAGGAGTCTAAGATTAGTGGACTTATGCATGATTATGAACTATTTAAAATGCTTCTAAGTGAACCTATTGACTCTATGTTTTCTTGGTTCACTAATATTATAAGTGAATTGCATGGTCTTGACAAGGTCTTGGAGAATCAAGAGATGTGCTACAAAAATTATTCGCTCATTGATGCCGGCTTGGGAACCTAAAGCTACAGCCATCAAAAAAAGCACATGATCTATCTACTCTCACTCTTGATGGACTTATTGGCAAGCTCAAGGTCCATGAGAGTCAAGGAAAAGGAAGAAGTACCCCCGAAGGCAACCGAGGAGCTACCCCAAAAATCAAAGTTCATAGCTCTCAAGGGAGCAATTGACGATTCATCCTCCTCAAATAGTGAAGATGATGTCTCTAGAGAAGTGGCACACCCCTCTAGAAGGCTATCAAGACTAATTAAAATGAACAAAAGTTTCAAAAATCGATCTAATAACAAATTTTCTCCTCGTATAGGTAAATGCTTTGAATGCAACGAACCGGGACACTTAGCCAAGCATTGTCCTAAGCTCAAGGAAAAGTATTTAAAATACAAGAAGAAGAAGGCTATGTATGTCGGATGGGATAAATCCGAACCTAGCGATTCAGATAGCGATGACGAAGGAGTCAAGATTGCTCTTTATGACCGGAACATTTGTTTCATGGCTCATGAAGATGAGATACAATCCAAAACCGAAAGTGAATCTCTTTATATGCAATGTAAATTAGAAGTGGCTTTAGAAGAACAAATTTTTGAATTTAAAAAATTAGCAAAAGAATATTCCTCATTCAAAAAATTACATGTTTCTTGTGATTCTAAGTTTGAGGAACTACAATCATCTCTTGCTCTAAAAGATAAAATGATAGGAGATCTAGACTTTGAAAATAGACAATTAAGATCTAAAGTTAAAAGATTAGAAATTAAAAACAATAGAATTAAATCTAATCATAGTTATTCTAGTCATCATCATGTTGATAGAAAATGGTATCATCAATCTCATGCTCCTACATACAAGAAAATGTTTTTGTGCACATATTGCATGAAATGTGGTCATATTTCTACTCATTGTAGGATTAAAAATAACATTAATCACTATGAGTTAATATGGGTACCCAAGGGTACCAAAAATACTAACATTCAAGGACTCAAAGCTTGGGTACCTAAAGGTTCTACAACTTATTTATATGTAGGAAACATCTCGCATAAGACGTAAGGAGTTGTGGTACTTTGATAATGGTTGCTCTCATCACATGACGGGCAATAAAGAATTATTTGTAACCTTATCAAAGATTGAAGGAGGCAATGTCTCTTTTGATGGTGGCGAGAAAGGTAAAATCGTAGGAATTGGTTCTATTAGTAAGATACATTCTCCTGTAATTGAAGATGTATATTTTGTTAAAGGCTTAAACCATAATCTTCTTAGCATTAATCAATTAAGTGACAAAGGCTTTGATATCATTTTTAAACTGGATAAATACATTGTTAGTAGAAATGCTAAAATCATTTTTGTTGCTTTTAGAAGATCTAATGTTTATATTTTTGAGATGAATGAGCTCTTAGATCAAGATGTAAAGTGATTTGCCGTAGTAGATGAGGATCCTTGGATTTGGCACAAGAGACTTAGACATGCTAACATGAAGCTTATATCTAAGCTATCTAAGAAGAATTTAGTAAGAGAGCTACCAAATCTATCTTATATTAAGGATTCTACTTGTGAGGAATGTGCTAAAGGTAAACAAACTAAGACTTCATTCAAATCCATAAACGATGTATCCACTTCTAAACCTTTACAATTATTGCATCTTGATCTCTTTGGACCCATGTGTGTTACCTCTCTAGGAGATAAACACTATGTTTTTGTTATTGTTGATGATTTCTCTTGTTTTACATGGGTAATTTTTCTTGCTAATAAAGATGAATGCTTTGAAGAGTTTTCTCTTTTTGTAAAAAGAATTGAAAATGAAAAAATATTTAAAAGTTGTTAAAATTAGAAGTGATCATGGTGTAGAATTTCAAAATAAATTCTTTAATGATTTTTGTGCTCATCGTTGTATAACACATATATTTTCCACTCCTAGAACACCCCAACAAAATGGAGTTGTTGAACAGAAAAATAGAACTATACAAGAGATGGCACGCACAATGATAAACTCTTATGATTTGCTAAAATATTTTTGGACGTAAGCCATCACTACGGCTTGCCACGTTTTAAATCGTGTTTTGATTAGACCTTCTTTTAAGAAAACTCCTTATGAACTCTTTTTGGCAAAACTCCACATATTGGATATTTTTGTATCTTTTGTTGTAAATACTTTATCTTAAATACTAAAGACCACCATGTTAAATTTGATTTAAAAATTAATGTTAGGATATTTTTGGGATATGCTCCTAGAAGTAAGGCTTATAGAGTTTTCAACAAGAGAACACTCGTTGTTGAAGAGTCTATAAACGTTACTTTTGATGAATCTAATATTGGTTTGCAAGATAATTTGCCTAGATATGATAATGAGTTTGAGGAAGGAATGGAGCTCTTGCAACTAAATGATAAACCCTCACGAACGCACCAATTGACGGGGAGAACATAAATGAACAAACTCAAGAAGAACTCCCCAAGGCTTGGAAGTTTGCACCGAATCATCCTAAAGACCAAATTATAGGAAGTCCATCCAAAGGCATTTTGACTCGCTCAAAAGCAATGAGCGAATATGATAATGTAGCCTTCTTATCCCAAATAGAACCCAAACGTATTGATGATGCTTTAAAAGATGAATTTTGGGTTTTAGCTATGCATGAAGAGTTGAATAACTTTCAAAGAAACAATGTTTGGAATTAGTTCCTAGACCAAATAATACTTCTATTATTGGAACTAAATGGGTTTTTAGAAATAATTTTGATGAGTTTGGTATAGTAACTAGAAATAAAGCTCGTTTAGTTGCCCAAGGATACAACCAAGAAGAGGGCATAGGCTATGATAAAACTTTTGCACCGGTTACAAAATTGGAATCTATTAGAATGTTTTTGGCATTTGCAAGTTTTAAAAATTTTAAATTATTTCAAATGGATGTCAAAAGTGATTTCCTAAATAGTTTTATTGAAGAAGAGGTTTATGTTGAGCAACCCCCCGGCTTTATTGATTCATCTTTTTCAAATAATGTATACCGGGTTCAAAAAGCTTTATATGGGTTAAAACAATCTCCTAGAGCTTGATATGCTCGCCACTCAAGTTTTCTTATTGAAAATGGTTTTTCCAAAGTAACAATTGATAATACTCTTTTTGTTAGAAAATGAAAAAATGATTTCATTTTAGTTCAAATTTATGTGGATGATATTATTTTTGGTGCCACTAATGAATCTTTATGCAAAGATTTTTCTAAAGTAATGCAAGATCAATTTGAAATGAGTATGATGGGAGAGCTCACCTTCTTTCTCGGCCTCCAAGTTAAACAATCCAATAATGGCATCTTCGTATCACAAAGCAAATATGCTAGGGAGTTGGTGAAAAAATTCAGGATGGAAAGTTCAAAACATGCCCCAACTCCAATGAGCACCACCATCAAGTTGGATGCGGATGAAAGCGGTGAAAAGGTAGACCAAAAGCTATATCGATGTATGATAGGTAGTCTTCTTTATCTCACCGCTAGTAGGTCGGACATTATGTTTAGTGTTTGTGCATGTGCACATTTTTAAGCTTCTCCTAAAAAATCTCATTTGGTTACGGTTAAAAGGATTATCAAATACATTAATGGCATCTTAGAACTTGATTTATTTTATCCTAAAAATATATTTTTTGATCTTTGTCGTTATTGTGATGCCGACTTTGCCGGTTGTAGGGTGAACCACAAAAGTACGAGTGGTACTTGTTAATTTTTGGGTAACTCACTTGTATCTTGGACTTCCAAGAAATAAAATTGTGTTGTTTTGTCCACTACGGAAGCGGAATACAATATTACCGGCTTATGTTGTCACAACTTTTGTGGATGAAACAAAATTGATTGATTTTGATTTGCACTTTCATGATACAAATTTTTTTTGCGATAATACTAGTGCTATCAATATTTTAAAAAATTCTGTTTTGCATTTTAGAACCAAACATATAGATGTACGGTATCACTTTTTGCGTGATCATGTTGAACGGAAAGATATTTCCCTTGTTTATATTGACACAAAATCTAAATTAGCGGATATCTCTACCAAACCCCTTTGTGAAGTTGATTTTTATCGTATTAGAACTGAATTAGGCATGTGCATCCTTTAAAAAAATATCTTTTTGTCTATTTCGTTTTTTCTTTGCTCTACCATTGTCATATTTTTTTTCTTGATCCTAAAATGTCAAGTCATGCTTAAGCACACACGGGTACCAAGAGGAGTGTAGAGGTGAGAGGCCGGGGTCGTCCTAAGAGGAGTGGGGTAGGAGGTAATGCCTAGAGGTAAGTCGTAATTCCTAACACTTGAGGGAGACACGGGTAGGCCAACACTTGAGGTGCATTTGTGTGGGTTTTTTAGCATGCATATTGTCTTTATTTTACCCTATTTTTATGGTGATAAAGGGAGAGAGAAATCTCCTCATTTGTGCACATAGTAAGGGGGAGCCTTATAGATAGGGGGAGCAACTATCTATAAGCCAAATAATCTATTTTTACTTGATCTTTCATAATAGTTGTTTGTCATCATCAAAAAAGGGGAAATTGTTAGATCCTTTGTTTTGATGATGATTTACAAACACCATTATTGGTACTAATTATTTATTGAGTTATATTATAGATCACATAAATTAGCATTTTTTATGGAGGATTGGATGAAAAATGAGCTATAACGATAATATCTAAGGAGGTGGAGGTAAAGTGATGAAGCAATGCTTTCAAGAGCACCATATGAATAAGAAGCTTCATCTACTCAAGAGCAAATATCAAGACTCAAGTCATGTATTTTTATGTAAGGAACATTTGTTATTTATTTTTCTCTCTATTACTTAATGTAGGCAAGTAGTTTGTTGATTATAT
This sequence comes from Asparagus kiusianus, assembly GCA_022839385.1. Taxonomy (NCBI): domain Eukaryota; kingdom Viridiplantae; phylum Streptophyta; class Magnoliopsida; order Asparagales; family Asparagaceae; genus Asparagus; species Asparagus kiusianus. Next base: position 159,580 of record BQKN01066735.1, on the reverse strand, counting down.
TTGAAGCTCATGGGACATCACACTTGCACACTTTCAAAACTCGTATTTTGGTACTTTTGCTAAAATGATGATTTTCACACATACGAGGATCTTTTTGCAAAATTCCTTTTCAAACAAGTTTGTCAAAATGTTTATAAACTATTCCAAAATGTTTATATTTTTTGGAGTTTATTTACTATTTTTAACAGAGCTTTAAAACTTAATTTAAAAATCGATTCAGACAAAAAATCTGTTATCAGTCGACTGATGGCATCAGTCGATTGATGTGTCAACTGATAAAAATGCCTGGAATCATCAAAAAGTTTCTATTCTGTTTTGGTCGACTGACCAGTCGACTGAAAATGAACGTTGGTCGACTGATGAGCTGGTTTTTTAATACAACGTTCAGCTCATCAGTCGACTGATGATTCCCGTCAGTCGA
>BQKN01066735.1:144902-158759 GCA_022839385.1 Asparagus kiusianus | reverse complement strand
TCAAAACTAATTTCCCATACTGCTTGATTCTTTCTTCTTCTTTTTTTAAGACGCACTGGCTAGACAGCAGCATGACATGATCGTAAACTATTCTTCTTCCTTTTTTTGGTCAAAGATCCTATTTTCTTTGATATATCTGTCATTTATACTCTATTTATTTTGCTAGTTTCTGCTAAGTTTGTCTTTTAATTTTTCTTGGATTAAGTTATCTGGTTTTTGTCGCGAAAAGGTCGACGGAAGGATGAAACAGTAGAAACTCTAGAGAAATATTATAATTATTTTGGTTAGATAAAAGTTATTTGTTTTATATTTAGCAACAAAGCTACTAGTATAGGTAGCAATTGAGAAATGCTTTTGAATTGAGAATAGGTCGGTTAAAAGGTTTACCAAACTTATATATTGTTTAAATCACGAATATGGATACGAGTGCCAAAATTAATAAGGGGGGAAAAAATCTATATCTACATCATCAAGTTTTAGTATGATCCCGACGTGGGAAAAACGAATGTCATATTGTTTACATACGAGCAAAAAAATATAACATTTAAAGCTTTATAGTATATACGGATGATACACAAGCATGAAACAAAGAGACCACAAGTAGGTTAGAACAAGTATTGTTTATTTGAACATTTGTCTAAACTATATATTTTAATTTTATGTGTTAAAAAGGTCGATACAATATGTTAAGATAGTATATATGTGTATAGGCCCACTATTGACCCGCACCGCTTGAGCCCATGTATAGTCTATATATTGTATTGTATTACAACATCAATATCATAAACTTATATTCTCCTAGTTAATATTCCTCAATCTCTTATTCTGACTTTCTGGAAAATTGGAGTAAAGGTGTTGATTTTGTAACTGTCATCTTGCGCTCACACAAGTTTGTTTACAACATTATATATTGTCGATTGACCACGCAGTTATAATTGTATTAATCTCCACTGTATGAAACTCGACTTGAGATTGTTCTTGTTATCTGTTGTTTCTTACGTACATTTCTTTTCAGGTTCCAATGGCTGGAGTCCACGGTTTGCACAAGGCGTGAGATTCTGCGACGGTGTGCCCAACGTTGGTCCTCCCAATATATTGCTGCAACCGTGATGAATCTCCATGGCTTTGAAGCACCAGGTGATTATGAGACTAATTGCTTGCTGCAACAGACAAATTGCTTGTTGTAGTATACGCTATTGATTGTGTCATAAGCCCATGCCAGATTTTTATGATTATATTCGTCTACCATCGCAGATAATGCTTCAGACTTGAGGTCTGAATGATATTTCTGGGATATGACAATTTTCTGCAGATTTTTAGAGGAGGAAATTGCATTTCCAGAAGATATATTGTATGATTGTTGCGGACTGAATATACTCTTATCATCAAACTAATTCTGTACTGTGTAAAAGGAGTTGTACGTATCGCATCTGTTACTTCTGCTTCTTTTTTTACTTGTTCCTGCTGAAAATAATGGACCTCTTTGCTTAGACAGTGGATTAGCTTTTGCGAGGAAAATTTCTTTTATGCTGGTGGTTATATTACCTGCACACCATGTCATTGATTATGTATTTAAAGATCCAACTATAGAATTTTAAGAAAATGTAGGGTAGTTAAATGTAGGGTTTTAAACTTAGGGTATTTTGGAGCAATGTCGGGAAAACAATAGAGTATTTAGGTGTAATTTACCCTTCAAATAAAGAAAAAAAAATAGATCATCTTCGGCTTTTGCAAATCAACCACAAACAAAATGCTTGATATTTAAATACATAAACATTGACGTGGTGTTTGCACTAGTTAAACGCTCAAGAGCTCAATGGAAAACCTCTCTCAATTCACGCACAAACAGCAGTTAACTGCAAAATCTCACACTTCACCTCTCTAACCTTTGGGTAAATCGGAGTAAAGGTGTTAATTTTTCACATGTATATAATATCTATTTACTTGCAGTTATATTGCATTAATCTCCAGATTCTCCTCTATTCAGCTCAAGCCTTTAAATAAAAGATTCTCTTAAAGCACATTATCTGACTACAACATTAGCCAATTTCTAATTAAAGTTCTAAACAAACTTAACAACCCAACCCAACATACAAAGAGAGTTATCAACACTTCATCGATCAACCAAAGGGTTCAATCTGTATTCAATTTTGACATCACAAATAGTACAAGTTTTTCACAAAGTTGTATCATCTCCTTGATATGCAACATTTCAAAATTTTCCTATTTACCATCTAAAAATGCTCAAATCATAAACTGGTGGTTTAGTTAGAGAAGAACCATACCAATAAAGAGCTAGAATGTAAACTATATGCACAATTAGTTACTATTTGGCATCGCTACTGTATCCTCGGAGCTTTCCATAGTGGCCAATGGAACCTTCAATGGACCAGGACCACTGGATACTTTAACTCTAGCCGGTCTCAGAAGTCGGTCTCCAAGAACAAAACCACGTTGGATTTCATGTGTTACAATGCCTTCCCTAAATTTCTGAGACTCTTCTCGAGCAATTGCCTCATGGATCTGCATTTGAAAAATGAGAGATGATGGCTATAATTTATTATTTGAAAATTCAAGTAAGTTGATATATGTGATGGGTGAAGTAAATGGCTAGGTTTTACATACTCCAGAAGTTGAGACAAATTGGTGACCAGAGCATTGCCTCCGGAGTTGGTCACCTGAGGGATATATTTATCTCCATTAGGTTGTATAAATTAGTTTTCTTCTTCATTTATCATTCTTGTAGCAATGAAATTTACATGTATTACACAATGTTTTAAAAGAAGGAAGTGCAAGGAAAAACATGGCACCTTTTTATGAAGCATGGCGTAACAAGGTGTGAGATGTAAGTGTTTCATAAATTAATTACATTTTAACTTTAAAATTTATAATTAGAAGCATATAATATGCAGTGACATAATAATTAACAAACACAAACATTCAGGTCTTGGACAGTAAACAAGAATGAAATTTGTTGAGTATCAACACACATTAAGCCACATATGTATGACGTGTTTTATTTGTACCCACATGGCCATATTGGAAACACATGACCTAAAGTTGCAGTTTGTTATTACAATGTTAAGCTCAATTTTCGCATTGATTCAAGAATCTAGATAAAATATAAGGCATAGCTGAGAATAGAGAGAAGAGATTGAATAACACGGATGATTATAAACCCATTTGCACGCTCAAACAAACAAGAAATATTCAACTAAAAGTCTAAAACTTAGAACTGTAGGAAAACAAGTTGATAGCAGTAACGGAAAAGAAATTTTCGGTCGGAACACTCAGAAGAATCACAAACCTAAGATAGGATTAGATAAGATTATTGGTTTGGCGTTTTAATTTCAATAAAAAGAAAGAGAAACTCATGAGTGAAACAGCGGGGGAGGGGGGGGGGGGGGGGTGAAGAGAGATACGGGAACCTAATAACATAAAAAATCCTACCTTCACCTCTTGTCGTGTCTTGAAGCATGTGCTTCAAAAGATAAGTGTTTCATGTGGAGAGGAGCACACACTGTAGTTATGCTTTAAGTGTTGAGGTGTATGTCTCTACGGATAGAGACATATTGTTTCTTTTGTGCTTCAAAGAGATTATCCTTCAAAATGTTTTGAAGACGCATCTTCAAAAGGATTTTTAAACACTGATAACACATATTTTTCTTGATAAAGTGAGAATTTTGTAAGAGAATTATAGGTGCCCCGCGTATCGCATCACATTTTATAGAGTCCAAAAAAACACATGTCACTTGTGTTAGTGTGTGGATTTGTAAACATATTCTGAAAGAACAGCCATATCAGTAGCGTGCTTTGAATTTGGAAAAGATCCAAGATCTGAACTGGATACTGGATACTGGATACAAGTAACTAATGGATGAAAACCAACGCATATGCAGCGATCTATCAAGCCAATTTCAACTAGCCGATTGCTATTCTATCTTATGGAAAAGGCTGGATGGCTTGTTGGCAGTTCACCTGACTCACTCTCTGGATCTCACTTGGAAGTCAAGTATACAAACGAATGACAGCATCACTAAGTTCTGCTAGAAGGTTAACTGAAACAACCAGGGAATCTTGACAAGTCAAGGACATTATTTACCAATAATATTCCCATCCTTTCTTGGTATATCCTTTCACTTCCCTATCTCTCAAATAAAAAAAAAAGCTATGACAGTGTCAAACCAGATTCAAGATAATCAATTGTTCAGATGGAAATTTGAAGTAAGTAAGCTGTGAAGAAAACGAAAACATTCTTTGTCAGACCATGGCTATTAACTTAAGCAAGCAGCAGTGACAATAACAAAGTCTTAATCCTAAACTATTGGGGTGGCACAGATGAATCTTTTCTTCCCTTCAGTCTGATTAATGGTTATCTCCTTCGTTTACTTGATCATCATCATTCTTTCAAAGAGAATACCACCAAAGACTTTTTATTTGCCTCCATCCATGTTCATTTAGACCTTTCTCTATAAAATTAATTAAAAACATAGCAACTTCTCAAAATTCTTTTAAGTTTCCTGAAGTCATTTATGATCCATGAGGTACTCCAAAACTAGGTTGTACATTCAAAGAGTTGAGGCTCTCATCTATGGAGTATGGAGTAAACACATAATTTACTATAGACACCATAATCTAATCGGCAACAATAGGTGGAAAGATATTTTTTTGATCCATAAATGTTGGATTAAACTCCTAGCTAAGATGCATGGGATCAGGTTTCAACACTATTAGATCATTTTCTGATGAACAAATTTTCACTGTAGACCCAAACCAAGTTTTAATTACCAAAATCGACCCATTTTTTTTAATTACCAAAATCGACCCATTTTATACCACGTAAGCTTAATCCCATTTCCTAATTAGTCGGGGTTGCCAACCCCGACTGTTTAGGAGTTGTTAAACCCCAATTAGAAGCCTTAAACCCAATTTTTAATGTCCTAAACAGTCGGGGTTGCCAATCCCGACTAATTAAGAAATGTGATTAAGCTTACGTGGCATAAAATGGGTCGATTTTGGTAATTAAAAAAAATGGGTCGATTTTGGTAATTAAAACTTGGTTTGGGTCTACAGTGAAAATTTGTTCTTTTCTGATCCATTTAATTTGAAACTATGGAACATATATGGTGAGACATCTTTATCAACAATACTTCTGCAGGAGACAGCATATCTCACTGAACACTTTTCCCTCTATGGACAGCGCGACATAAAAAGAAAATTGTTGGAAAGATATTTTTTGTAAGTTTTGTTACCCAGGGTTATGTAAATGATGGAAAAAAATAGATTAGCGTTAGCACATCAACTATTGATTATTTAAGGTGTTTTTGTATTTAAGAATTACAGGCTACAGTTATGAAACTTGGTTATGAGACATGAATTTAATGCAGCTAGAATATAAGCAAAGGAACCTTAAAATGCAAAGCTAGGTTTTATCAAAATGTTTATTGTCCAATTTTGTTGCTTGACTTAAAATGGCAGAGAAAAGCATCCACATAACCTACTTCAAAGAAACGTGGAAACATATGAAAAGGAAACAAATATTCAGGTATTTTTACTTACTGAAGGATCAAATGGTTTCCCGACCGTCCCTACTACAGCCACCCTCAAGCTTCTCATTATCTCCACAAACTGTTTGTATATACCTTGATAACTCGTGTCAATCTTTTTCTCCTTTTCTGTTTCTGGATTCAAATTCTGCTTGGCTCTCTCAAAACTGTCGACTAAAGGCAAAAGACTCTCAATAACTTCCCCTCGGGCATTAGATGTTAAACTTAGATGGTCTTTCTCAGTTCTCTTTCTATAATTTTCAAAATCAGCTTTCAGACGAAGAAAATTGCTCTTCCCAGAAGCTATTTCTGTAGTTAATTCTACAAATTTGAGGGACAATCTATTCTTCTCGTTCTTCACGAGTCTTATTGCTGCCTCTATTTCTGAAACACCCTTTTCATCTCCATCCAGTATAGCTTTCTTGTAAGCTTGAACGAGCACCTTCATACTAGGCAAATCTTCTTGCTCCTCCTTGTTTTCAGGTTGGTCTACTGGAACCTGGTTCTCTTCTTCATTAACTGTCTGAAGAAAACTAGTATTGTTAGTTGGTCAGCATTTTGCTAGGAAAACAAAGGGTACTCAAAGTTTACGGAAGGGTACAGGTATAAATTCGTTACTACATAATTTTGTTTCTGTTTCCTTTTTCTATAGGAAGTCACTGTGGACTGCTTACGTAAGACAGCAGAAGCATGCATACAAACATATGTATGTGTGTGTGTAAAATTAAGTAAATATATAAAAGGCACACATAATGTGATCCTATTTGTTTTTCAATGAGAAGATACACGCGGGATATGAACTAACTTTGAGGGTCACTGAAAAAGAATTATACGTGTTTACATGTAGAGAAGAAAGAGAATTAAAAGATGTGGATGTCAGAATTGTTTTTTCGCCCCTTCTTATTTTCTTTTTCTTTGGGGGGGGGGGGGGGGAGGGGGGGTGGGGTGGGGGCGGGGGGTGTTGAAGTGGGGTTATAATCATCACTTCAGAAATGCATGCATTCACTAGTTTATGCTCATGCAACATAAAGTGGCTGTTCGTCAATAAATTCTTCGCCTTTAAGATTCAAAGGAATGTTTATTTTTGTCATGTAGAAACGGGACTAAAATCCAATATGAAAATCAAAAACTAAAATTAAACAATGAACACGTATAATCATCTTCCTTTATAATTTATGACTATGATGTGCACGAAATACAAATTTCTAACTACCAAACATTGGTGTGTCCAGAATGGTTGTCCATAGACTGTGTCGGACACTCCTGCGTGTCGAGAATGGGTGTCCATAGACCGTGTCAGACATTCCTCGTGTGTATGAGTAAAAGATGATGCATGTGATGCTTCTTTTTGACCAAAGCAAATTAGTAGATGGATCAAGTATCTATGTAGGTCCTCTTCCATATGTAAAACAAAAACGTACGTTTATATGCCTTGGAATAAGCATAACCTTAGAAAAGGACATATCTAGATTTTGAGATTTGTTGTATTCACATATTTGTATGGGAACATGACACTCATGTCTACAGAATCATAGGTTTATGCAAATGCAAAGATCTAAAATAGTGAGTAGAATTTCTCATTAGATAAGTTTCTTTTTCTTGCCTTCTTCCCATTTGCTCAAAGGTTCTTAATTCTTTTGTTTTTTGCTCATTTTTATATTCCTATCAACAAAAACATGCATCCCTGCGCACGGCGCGCACACACATGCACATATATGCACCACAAACATGCACAGATTAAGGGTGGCAAATTCTGACCTGACCCACCAACCCGACTCACTTGACCCTCTACTGGCGGGTTTGGGTCAGGTTATATGGGACAGGTCATATATGGGTCACCCCGACTAATAAACGGGTTAGGTACAAGTCGACCGAAATGACCCATTTAACCCATTTATCATAATTGTCTGTCTCTTCCATCATGCAAAAATATCATGTAAAAGCTACTAGCAATGACAAGCAGTGAGGACTAGCGAATGACGGCATCGGAGTACAGTGGTCGCCGAAGAGTAGTGACACTGAACAACAGCGAAAATGAAGGCTCACAAGCCGGTGCTCGAACAACAATCTCAATTGAAGGAAATCAAATTAATAAAGAACAAAAGAGTCATGGTTAGCAATCGCTTGAAGGAAGTTCTTTTCTTTCTTCTAAATGGGAACGTGTTATTTGGTATTTTAAGATTAAGGTTTGATTTGGACTACATGGATATTTTGGATCTGAGTGGTCGCCATGGCTGATGCTATTTTTTTGAATTATAATTTGTTTTATTTTGTTAATTGTCGATGACTGAAATGATGTAAATGGGTCGATGTTAGGGTCATGTTTTCCTAATATTGCAATTCAAGTTTATTGCCTAATTTTGCAATTCAAAATTTTCTTTGATGTATAAGGATCTTAAGTGCATGTGTATTTCCTAATTTTGCAAGTTAAAAATTTATTGCAAGATTTTAATCTATTTTCTAATTCAATGCTTCATGAAATTTTCATTTATAGAAACTATAATTTTGAATTCTTACTGCTTTTCAAAAAATTTCAATTTTAATTTTATTGCTAGATTTTAGTCTCTTGCCCTATTTACAAAATTTATTGTTTCATGCACTTTATTTAAAAAAAAAAAATTAATAAAGGGTTGGAATAGTTTCATTACACCTGTAGACCTTTGGACTTCTTCATATTTTAGTAGATATACAAAGGGTATTGGTCAATTGGGAATTGTTATAGCCTAAAAATCACTAGGTTTAAATAAGCCCTTAAGAGTTAGCCACATGTCATATTAACGGGCCAAATCATATAATCTGAAAGTCCGATCTAAGTGTGAGCACCGGTGATATCTCTTAACAATCCTAGCTCGAGACGAAAGGCTTTTTCAAATCTGGATCTATTAGAGAAATTCGAGTCCAAGACGAAATATGTCTTTTGATTAGATTCCACTAGAGAATGTCTCAAAAGACGGAATGACCTATCAATCTCATAAGCACTGCTCGCATTTAATGCATGATCAGTCGGTGCCCATACATTATCACCCGGTCACTATCGCATTCGCATTAAATACATGGTCAGAGTCATTATGACTCCTCAAGCCGAAGTTATAATGACGCCTTGGATGTCACCTGCGCTTTTGTCATTTTGTCGCTATCACATTAAATGTGAGGTTGGCGTCCCTTTACACTCAACCAACAGGCTGGCGATGCGTGTAAAGTGGAGTGTTGACTCCACTAGTCGGGTCGCATTGCCTTTGTGCCCCCATAAATTCTCTATAAATAGTAATTAACCCCACTACACTAAGGTACGTTGAAAAAAAACCCTAAATTAGATTCTACATTCTAATAGTTTGTTATATCTATCACTATCTTAAACGTCGAAGGGCATTCCAAGAAAAATCCCCTTTGGCCCTGTAATGAGTGTTACCTATGTAGGGATCTACTTCCTTCAGATTAATTAGTCATCAGAGAAAATTAAGTGACCCTAAACTCCTCCAAATATCCTCTCACTTATATAATTAATTTTCTGACATAATCAAGAATTATTTTTATGTTTCATTATTATGGTGAGAAATCTCATGTCTTCTTGCCAAAATTAATAAACGGGTTACATAGGTCGGTTATATAGGCAACCCGTTTAATAAACGGGCCAGGCCCCATTATTAAACGGGTTGAGTCAGCTCAAACTTATACGGATGGGTCATAGTTGACCCCACCCGACCCGTTTGCCACCTCTAAGTTATAAATGCACACGTAATGCATACATGCACAATCACACGCAAGCACTACTTACTCATACATGCACAAAAACAAACAAACGTACATATGGGTTAATATATGCTCTTATGAAATTCTCTCTTTTTCCACTTCTTTCTAACATTTTGATCTCATAGCATAATCATATCAAATGGTAGAAAATGAGAAGATAATCTCGCTCATCTAAGGTGAAAGCCAATGCACAGATAATACACAAGCATACGCATGCATGCATTATGCATACATGCGCATATTAATACATATATATGATATATGCAAGTCAGAAGATCAAGTTGCAAGTACCTTCACCAAGGTGCTGAAAGTGGATATATTTACGAAACTAAAGAGAAAACTCGGCATGGTCAAAGGAGCTTGAGGGTTAGTGTAGATTGTCAAACTCTTTTGAGAAGTCAAGAAAATATAAGAATTTTTTAGTCCTAGTAAATTCTAAAATAGTCGTAAAGTATCATGGTGATTACTTAGTCTAAAAGACTCCACAGGATGCTTCTAAAAAAATTTCTAGAAGACTAATTTATCATGAAGATGTATATGTAGAAATGTGTAGAATTTAAAAGTGACTAGAATTAGAGTATTGTAGAAAAAACTTGTAGCCTATGAATAATCTCCTGGTCTATGAATAATAAAGTTGTAAAAGAAAAACAAATTGTAAAAATAACTATGCAATATAAAGAGTCTTTCCTCCATATTAAGGCTGGTTTTTCTCCTTCTAAAATATTTCTCTTTAGAAACTTGTACATAACCAATACCCATGTTTACAAAATTTTGGAGAGGCTACTCTATTTATAGGCACCATAGTGCTTCTACGACTTTTTTCTTCTAGATAGTTCTATTTCATGCACTACTGGGAAATTTGTAGATAATTCTATTTCATGCACTACTGGGAAATTTTTAGAACACCTTCTAGAAAGACATAATACTCTTCTGGATTTAAAGACATTTGTCATGACAACTTTGAAATTCTCTAGAACGTTCTACAAGTAAAAACTTGTAATAGTTTCTAGAATATTCAAAAGAGTTTGGATAACAACACTTCCCCGAAACTCTTTCGACCAAATCAAGTTTATTCTTCATCTTCTCGAACACTTCAAGTTTTAACACCTTGGTGAAGGTATATGCAACCTGGTCTTCTGACTTGTATGCAATCCTTATCAAGGTTGCTGATAGCGGATCGCGGCGCGTCGCGGCGAGGTACCGCTAAGGCTATATCGGGCTATTGCGGCGAAATCGCGGCAAATAGCGCACAGTCAAATAGCAGTCAAATTTAAATATATTTAAATATCCTAAATAATAAGAAAATTCATAAAAAAAATCTAAAAATTTAATTAGTTGTAAATTTCTTGTATTATCAATAAATAACAATTAATAAGCTTGTTGTATGAATGAAACTATGAAGAAATTCAAGAAATATAGCATCACGGGTTTAGCGGGTTTAGCCGCTTTTAACAACAAAAATCCGCTTTTAACCGTGAAAATCCGCTTTTAACCGCGAAAACCCGCTTTTAACTACAAAAACCCGCTTTTAACCCGCTAAAATCCGCTTTTACGCGCTATTCAAATGAATAGCGGATTTTCCCGCTTAAGCCAGCCGCGAAACCCCTACGCGTAGCGCTGAAGGGCCGCGACCGCTATTCGCGCCGCTATAGCCCCGCTATTGGCCGCTATTTACAACACTGATCCTTATTATCTTCTTCTTTTAGACAAGCTCTTGAAGATAATGATATCTCATCTCAATGTGCCGATTCTCTCCATGTGCTACTAGATTCTTCATAAGTTCTATAGCTAACTTATTGTTCACATACAAGATTGTCAATCCATCTTGCTAATGACGAAGCTCCTCCATCAAGTTTGTGATCCACATTGCTTGACATGCACAAGATGTTGCTGTAATATACTCTGTTTTACATGTTGATATTGCAACCACTGACTGCTTCTTTGAGGACCATGACAATATTATTGATCCAATGTCTAACACATAATCGAAAATGCTTTCTGTTCATCAAGGTCTTCTCCATACTCACTATCCGTATAACCGACTAACCTTGCACCTTCTGACTATGTATAGAAAAGTCCTTCATTGATAGTTCCTTTGATGTACCATAATATCCTCTTGATTGCCTTGTAGTGCTCTTACTTCGGATCTTTCATGTATCTGCTGACTAGTCTAACATGGTGATGGTCAAATATCGTATACTTCCACCTAAGCTCTTCAATAGAGTGGGTTGATTGGTCTTCCTAGTGAGCCACACTGTAGCTTGTGACCGGCTCTGTTTTAGTAACTAGATGCCACTTTGTTAGAAATTTGGAGAGGCCACTCTATGATGGACTAAGTATTGTGTAGGACGGGAAGGAATTTTAGAGTGAAAACTAGACTTAGTGCGGAGGAAAGATTCTTTGCATTGAATAGTTGTTTCTACAACTTGTTTTCTCTTAGACTTCTACAACTTCATTATTCTATGAGGCCTCCCTCATGGCGTATTTATAGGTCATGAGGTTCTTCTATAGTACCCTTTAATTCTAGACACTTCTAAATTCCACACACTTCTACATATACATTTTCATCATAAATTAGAGTCTTCTAGAAACTTTTCTAGAAGCATCCTATGGACTCTTCTAGACTCCAAGTAATCACCAAGACATTTTAAGACTGTTCTAGAATTTACTAGGACTAAAAAATTCTAATATTTTCTAGCCTTCTCAAAAGAGGTTGACAGCCAACAAGATGCATACATATCTATGTTTGTGTTTGTGAAGCAAATACTGGGTGTGTTTTGCTACAATTATTGCAGCCAACTTACTATTCCCTACTTTCTCATTAACATATACATAATTCTAGGTAATACCAGAGAATGCAATAGGAAGAAATTAAGTCATTAGCAAGTATCTTGCAAGGACATAAAATCTACGACTATGCTAATCAGGCCATGTGCATGTCATGATGTTCAAAATTCATCAGGAAAGGCAAACCAAATGGTTTATCAACTTCTACATGCACATTATTTTGAGTGAAAAAAAGCAGCAGATTTTAATAGGAAAATGAAGAAGAAAGAAAGAAATGAAAGGAAAACAATCATCACATCATATATCATATAGATGCAATGCAGACAACAAACGGAAGGAAAAGGGGGGGGAATTGGTGCTATTTTTTCTCTGCCCCTTGAAAAACCTGAAAACACAAGAAACTGTAAGCCTAAACATGACAGAGAGATAAGGTCACAAATAAAAGGCATACAAAATTAGTAATGTTGTCAAGTGTAGGGGTATATGATTATACCGGCTGCTGTTACTGTAAATGCATAACTGCATGGTATCTCATAAGACCTCTATGGATAGCTGGCAACCCCAGACCAAAAACAGAAGGATAGTTCTTTGTTGCATTTAAGACTATTATTCAGTATATTACGACAGTAAACTGGAATGTGAAAGAGAATAGTATTACAGTAAATGATGCCTCTACATTTGAAGAAACATGTGTTTATTTGTGAAGGATCATAACCTCTGATCTACTGGGTTTAAGGCTTCTCAAGGTAAGTAACAGAGTAACAGAATCCAGTTGTTTATTCCAAAGGACACAAAACAGAAAGACCAAGGCTACACAAAAAAAAGCACAAAAGCCGAAGAGAAACATCCAATTCTTTTTCAAGAATATCATAATTTGAAGTAGAAAATTGAGAAATCCCCACCATGTTTTACTAAACTTTTTCTATCTTCGCCGATATTAGACCAAGCTTAAACCACATACGAGCGTAAAGAAAAACTAACCGTCTCCATAGACAAATCAAGATTTAGTTATTGAAATTGGGGAATAAGGAACCCATGAGCTCACAAGTTCTACCATCTATCACGATACAAACGACATGAAAGCATTTCCAATTTCTTAAACTAACCCACCTAAAGAGGAATGCTTTGACAAATTCAAGGGAACATGTGCCATCGTCTATTTACATTCCAATCTTTCCGAGACCAATTTTCATTTGGAAGTTCTAAATTTGAGAAATTCACGTCAACGTTAGAGTAACAACAGAGCAAAATTCTAAATTTGAGGAATTCATATCAACATTGAGGTAACAACAATGCAGAATCCATCCAACAAGCTGAACCAAATGTATCAACACTTCGCAATTCATCATCCAATTACAAGCCAATTCAATCATAATTAAGAAAAAATCATGTAAAAGGAGGGTAAAAATCGAACCTCGGGTTCAGTTTCGGCGGCTCTGAGAGAACCTCCAAAGCGCCTTCTAGAAACTTGAGAGGCGAGAGATCTGGGGCTAGGAGTTCTGGCAAAAACTAGGGTTTTGGGGACATTCGTGGATTTAGACGGAAAGCGGGTCGAAGGAGAGAGGAGAGAGAAGGAGAGAGAATGGTTGGAGAGAGCAGAAGCCATTGACGATTTTCTCTCTCACTTTCTCAATCTTATTATTGGTAGATATGGTATGTTTTTTTGGACTTCACATATTCCTGGAAGTAATTTCATAGGAATGCTTTTCTTTCTTTTTCTTTTTTTTTAGGACAAATTTTCAAAATCAACCAATTTAGAAATTTAAATAGCAAA